>JALBCR010004782.1:0-277425 GCA_030710515.1 Abscondita cerata | reverse complement strand
TTATATAAGGATATATGAAGAAGAATAATATAAAGAAGGGTTAAGAAGTGGTGGCGGTTAAAAAATAATGGATGGAGGAATGGAATGTAAGAAGAAAAAAGAATAATAATATGAATAAATATATAAAGAAGGTAAGGTGGTAAGTAATGTCAGGAGGAAGAAGAAGTCGAAGTTCACTGCCGCATATACTCTTCAGCAACCGTAGCATTTCTCACATCTAAAATAGACATCACATGTCAAATAACTCTTCGTCGGTATAAAAGCATTTTGTAACACTTAACAGCACAGCACTAAGACTATCTAATACTAATACTAACAACACTAACGTAACACAAAAAACGACAAGAAAACTAACAAACTAACAGTAACGTAACACAAACAACAATATGTAAACTCAAACTACACGAAAACTCAAACAATCACACGCACACTAAAATTGAGAACAAGCTTTAAAAAAATACCTTCTAAATGATATTGACATGAAATTCAATTGTTCCAATATTTTGACGTATTGTTTCCAATTTTGTTCACAGTCTACTAATTTTATGAGGGGTGCCTTCGCTAAGAACTGATTGTATTTACCATTTTATTTTCTTGCATACATTGTCGGTTGAGATGCTTAAGTGCATCGAAACGATGAACGACTGTAAACATTAGGGCGGCATTAATTAAATGATTTCATTAATTTACCCATTTCTGGGTAAATATGTAATAGATGTTGCATAGTCAACGGTCAAACATTTGTTTTATTGATATATTTCGTTTGAAAAAAGATAGAAAGTTGCGGTTTGCGCCGAATGTTTAGAAATTTGTCTCATTTAACGTGTAAAAGATACATAGGGTGCTGTTTAAATCGCATGATAACAGAATTGTCGTGATGTTAAACAGCGCCCTCTAGGCCACGTCAAAATTTATTCGACTATCTTTATACTGAGTTATTATTAAGTAAGAAGAGCTCTTTTAAACGATACCTAGTTTGTTTAATTCCGTTAACTTATACCTGAGTTATTTGCATTCAAATATATACATGTTTGACGTTTCCCACCACTACATTTTCTAAGACAGAGTAAAATACCTTAAACAAAAGAAATCAGAAATTTTGCAGTCTTTACTACGGCAATATTTAAAATACATTTATATTTCTGTATATTTTTGAGAAAGAGCCAATATTATGATCGGCCACAACAGTTTTCTGCTCCCTTAGCGGCCATCTTACAAACTTCAAAATAATTTCCCGCGAGTTTCACGTAGCCGATTTACTTATTAAATATAGTGTTTTCAATACTTGTCAGATTTATAATTCCTGAGATATAGCCGGCGTTCCATTATTAGCACTGCCCGGTACCATACGTGTTCTACAAATTGAGTGGAAAAGTTGTCTACTATCTAAATATTTTATAACGTTAATTATGGCCTAAGTAGTTTCATATAAAATTTGCTAGGATTATGTTAGGTATGGAACTTGATGTAATTATATGTTGATGTTACCTACAATGTATTATTTATACATCTATAAGACAATCAGTGTTACTTATCACAAAACTGGAAACAATAAAAACCTTTAACATCTAAAATAAAAAATAGACTGGATAACTTCATAATTGCCCGCTTACAAAAAACAAACATTATTTATCGGCTAATTTAATTCAGAACTGTTTTTAAAAATCGTTCAGTTAATGCTCATCCAAAATTATGTATGTAGGAAGATAAGCGAATACCAAATATTTTTCAAAATCGTTCGTCGTAAACATAAATCCAACTCTAATTTATTCGTTTGGTTTATTTGTAGGCGTAACCTGTTGAAAGTAATTATTCTTCAAACTTAACGAAAGGTGCATTTAATGTGTTATAGTTTTGTAACGCCAAATCGTGATTAACTGTTAAGAAGGAGTTCTTATTATCGCATCATTTTGTGACTAAAGTGTTACAAGGCGTTTTAATGAATTCCAGTTTGAGCGAAATCCACGCCTCAAATGTATTCATTTAAAGTTAATAGATAGGTAATTAGTGAATAATGATACATATTTTAGTATACAGCTCAACGGGACAAAGCTTACTGGGAAAACAAAAAATGATATGAAATAGTTATTTGGCAGGAGTACGTAGATTAGTGACGGTTACTTTTTAAATTAGTCAGACATATACAGGGTGTTACAAAATGCGTGCTATATCAGTGTTATGTTTTTTTAATGGTACATTCTGTATTTTATTTTATTCTTAAAGAATGCTTAACAAAATAATGTCACTTTATTAAGGCTTCCTTATACCCATTCTTTATAGATTATTAATTTAAATGAATTTGATTGGTGAAATTAGTATGGTTTAAGTACATTCATTACACTTAATCGCAAAAAATTAGCTAACGCATTTTTGTCTATTAATTAGGGGAGCCATTTATACAAATTATTGTAATATAAAGTTTATTTATAAAATATTGAAGGTGATCAGTACTTTATGGTACTCCATGGTCAACAAGCAAAACATGTTGTTTCCTGAGAATCGCTACTTTGAGTTGAGGGTTGAGTAAGAACAAATCAGATTTTTTGTTTCAGGAATAGGGCCGACATCTTACTTTTACAGGAAACACATTGTGGAGATGGGGAGTATACTCAATAAAGGTATGGTAAAAGGTTTTCAATTAGTATACTTTATTGAGAGCAACATACGTCAAAGAAAATATTCAATACGAAATATACAAAAATATATAATTATTGGAATTTTTGTTATAGCTACTAAAATAGGAGATTTACACGTAGTAAATATTTACAAACCTCCTCCAATAGCTTGGCCAGAAAGTTTTAATGTCATTTTCCTCATCCATGTTTATATATTGGCCACTTTGATTGTCACAACATATAATAAGGCTACAAAGACAATTATACCAATAGAATAACGTTACAAACATGGATGGAATTTCAAAACATACATTTAGTATACGATCCAAAAGACATCAAAACATTTTACTCCGGTTGATGGCAAAACGATTACAGCCCGGACCTGTGTTCAGTGTCAATGGATCGAGACATGGTTCCATTACAATCAAAACGTATGGTATTAAATGATTTTGCAAGAAGTCAACATTGACCTTCGTTATTACAAACTGACTTCCAATAAGATGGAATTTTCAAAAGCTAATTGAATAAATCTCGAACATCTCTCGATTCTATTCTTAGATAGATGCCACCGGTTTTTGATAATTATTTTAGGTTTGTAGGTGCTGTTAAATGTGCACCAAAAAAATCAATTCCACTTGGTTTTCTAAAAGAATATGTCCCACGTTAGACGACTGAAACAAACAGATTTTGTACAAATCTTATCAAGAAAATCCAAACAAGGAAACTAGGAATGTTGTACTATCATTTCTAAACAATGTTAGAAAAAGAAATGGATTTCATTAATGGAAAGAATTTCGTACATTCAAATCGTAAAAGCTGGGCATTTTAAAATAAATTAGGTTCTACAAATCAATTTGCTAAAACAAATACAAAAATTTCTCCAAATTCTATTGCTTCTCGGTTGGTTAATGTTTCATACTCAATAAGAAAAATCGATTATTACAAAGATAAAAACTGTCTACAAAAGAAAAAATCTTCATCCATCTCCAGAAGAGATCCAGACCTTTTACTGTAGAAGAGCTAAAACTTGCATTAAAAAGACAAAATCAAAAAAAGCTGTCGGGTTTGATAGAATGTGTATATCAAAATTTCGGAAAAATTGGAAAATTATTCTTTGAAGTGGCTACTTATGTTTTTCAATAATATTTATAATACATATAAGTTACCAACATATTTAAAAGAAATGTAAAGTTGTGGCAATTTTAAAGAAAATAAATCTCCCACAGATCCCACTTCTTATCGTCCAATAAGTTTGTCAAGTGTAATTTATAAAGAACTTTGTCGCAAAACTGATCGTAATTTATAAAGTTTTGAAAATATTGATGTTTCAAAGAATCAATCCGTTAATTTAAGAAAATTACCAATTGAACAAGCAATTTCGATCCGGTAGAAGTTGTTGTGATGAAGTATTGGCATTAACAACATGTCAAAGCTAGAATTCAGAAGAAATTTAAAACAGGAGTTTCTCTTTTTGGAATTAACTGCTGCATACGATAACCGTGTGGAAAGAAATATTACTTTTGAAATTGTTTAACGTTATTCCTTGCTCCAAATTACTTCTTTTATTAAAAAAATGTTATCTAATTGGAAGTTTAAAGTTTTTGTTGGAGATAAAAGCACTAAATTTAGATTTTTAAATAATGGTTTTCTACAGGGATCGGTTCTTGCGCCTATTCTTTTTAATGTGGGTACGTGGGTACAGTCAATATCTTTTTTCCTATTAAAGATAAAAATTTGAAATTTGGAGCGTTTACTAAAGATGACCTTTTGAGTTTAATGGAATAAAAATTATTTTTGTGTCACTTTCGGTTAAACCTTCCAACATTTCTGGAGTGACGGCGTTAAATGCATTTAAATGCGTTCAGCAAGATTAAAACTGGTGTAGCATAAACAGTACCTTGATGTGACCCCACAGATAAAAGTCAAGAGGAGTGAGATCTGGGATCGTGCTGGCCAACCTGGCCCATGAGTAGATATGACATTCTCTCCAAAACTTTCCAACAAATGCTGCGTGACGTCTCTAGAATTATGGGGGAGCACCGTGGAATAAAAATCAGACCGATAATTGGGTTTCAAGACTCCCCGCCCAAACAACGACTCCAAATCTTTCTTGAAATCGACCAGGTCTAATAATGCGCCTGTTGTTTTGTAACCAATACCTGCAATTCTGCCGATTAAACATGGATTCATCTGTGAACAGAATTTTTTCACAAAATCGTTATCGTTATGTTTGTTTAGTAGAAGCCAAGTACAATAAACCCGTCTATTGTCTTCATCACTCATCGTGCAAATGCTGGTGTAAATTGTACTTAAATCTCTCTTAACGACGCCGTAGCATTCATGATTAACAAACGCCAACACGTTAATTTCCAAATCTTTACAACCAACAAAGCGATCTTCCCTTCTCTTACCGGATTCCTTCTCATAAAATTTTCCAGCTTTTGGATGTACGTAAAAATGGCTGGCGCCTACCGGGAAACCGCTCTGCGTAGAGTTGTTGCGCTTGACGGCATGTTCTTCCTACACTTGCCGTAAATTAACAACATGTCAACTTTTCCATTTTGGGAATAGCCCCTATTACCATTAATGTTATTCATAATGATAACTTAGTGAATTTATTATTAATTATCAACAACAATCAAACTAAAAACTTTTTAAAGTGCAAATTCAAAACGGGAATGACAATCTGTTTTGATAAATAAATTATTATTGAGTTTTAGAAACCGCGACTCTCTTTTGTTTCCCGCGTTGCTAAGCTGTCAACAATTCCAAAGGGTTACTATTTTTTGTTCGAAATATTCTTATTGTTTTTGGTCAATTCATTGTTGTCATTTTAATTTGTATTTTTTTTACTGTAATGTTATTTTTCGGCCGATTATCAAAAATTTAGTGTAAAAAAATTGAAAAAAATCGTCTTCACTCTTGTCTGATGTACCCGGCATGTTTACATTTTAAAAAATTGAGTAAATTTGATAAAAGTGATTTAGGAAACTTTAAAAAGGTATAACTTAATTCACGTGCTAAAAAATTGCGGTTTTTAATTTTTCTAGGCATAACTAGAAGGTTCTTAATAAGTTTTGACAATAGGCGGCGTTTAATTTTTTTCCTAAAAATTAATTTAAAAAGGTTTTTTTGCAAAAAATTTTTTAAAAATAGTTAGATCGTGTATAAATGATCCGCTGATTCCGATAATGTCAAAAAAATACCGGGTGTCTCATTTCAAAATCCAAAAATTGGGTCACCTCCGGTTTAACCTGGAAGTGACACAAAAATCATTTTTATCCCATTAAACTCAAAAGGTCGTCTTTAGTAAACGCTCCAAATTTCAAATTTTTATCTTCAATAGGAAAAAAGATATTGACACTTTCCTGTGTCACCTTGTATGTTTCTGATCGTCCTTTTTTACAATATCGAAAATTGTCTATCCCGATGAAATGGTAATTTCATTTCAACATTCGGATTTTTTTCTTCGAAATTGAAACAAAGCTATCTGATACTTTGCGTATTATTTCAAAAATGGCAATTATGCCCCAATCGTAAAAGACAGAGGTTTCTTGTTTTCATTTAAGTAATATAGAAAAAGTAGAAAACATAATGTTATCTTTAATAATACAAAGTTAAACCATAATTTTAACCCAATTTATCTGAGAGTAACTTTTAGATACGTTTTTAATTTACAAAGATCATTTAGAAAAGTCAAACAAAAATGAAAACAAAAATAATGTCATTCAATGATTAGTTGAACAACTTGGGGAACGGATGCAAAGACACATCGTACAGCTGCATTGACATTATTTATTCTACTGCAGAATATTATGCTCCGGTCTGGTTGAATAGTTATTATAAGATGCCCAGTTGAATTGCACTATGCGTATAATTTGTGGAACCATTAAATCTACTTCTCTCAATTGGCAATTCGACAAAAAAGCTGCGTTAAAACGTAAATGGGATAAATGCTAACTTAGCAAAACGTACCAATTTGGAATGATATTGGGAACCGTCCAGTTAAAATACTTAAATCTCGAAGTCCTGTATGGTTGCAAGACTACTTAACTACGGCTTTTTCTAAAGTTGAAGAGTGGAAAAAATTATGGTCTGGAGTTGATATTTTCAATAAATATCTCTTTGATGATCCAACAATACAAATCCCGAGCTATGATAAAATGAAAAATTTAGTAAAAGTAAATCGTATTAGAACAGGACATTCAAAATACAACTCCATGTTGTTGAAATGGGATGCGATTTCTAATCCAAATTGTAAATATGGAATGAACCAGAAACCCTTGCACATATTGTGGAGGATTGTCAATTAACAAAGTTTAAAGGAAGGTTTGTAAACATTTATAATTTAACGGACGAAGCTTCATTATGGCTTTACCAATCTGAAAAACATCTGAAGTTAAGCAATATTTTGTATTCTCTGTTCTGATTATCTGTTTTTCCATTTTTGTTTGCTATTTCTTTAACCCATTATTTTTTTCGTCACTGTCGTTACTGGCGCTTAGACCGGTCCATTATATGTCTTAATGGAATCGCTGTGCTGTCATATTTTAAGTTCCTATTTACTTTCTATAATGTTTACACATTTAATTAATATTATTACATATGAATACTAAGGTGGGTATGGTATGTATTTTTTTATTCTGTAGTGTGCAGGTTAAAATTCTCTTCAAATTATAAAAACATTGTTACCATTACGGCTACTACTTTTGGAGATATTTGCAATTTTTACTATTTTAAACATTTTAATTTAATTTAAAATTATCTAAGTTGTCACCACTCTGTGACTTTAAATCTTTAAAATTTGTTTTTTACAGTTTCTGTTACTTTATCTGATAATGGCTCTTACTGTGTATTATTTTTAGAGCCGAAACTAGTTATACCTTTTATAACCGAATTATATTTATTGGCCAACGACATTAATTTCGTGTTTTAATTTTCTTAATCTCATCCAATACTTCATGGATCAGACTTCTTTATTTTCTAAAAATACCTAAACTTTAATACCTAACCTACCATTAATGTTCAGAACTCTTGATTTCATTACCTGCAGTTTTTAACAAAGTATGTACGTAACATAATTAGAATAGTAGAAGATAGTTAGGGTTAAGGTAATTAAAGCACCCTGTTACTTATTCTTTATTCCTCAAACAATAAAATTCCAACAAGAAATACTTATTGCATACTAATGGTATCTTGAAAACCATAAGCGGCTGCCAATCAAACATGCATCTAAGTCCTCGGTCAATTTGTATTGCGTCAAAATTAGCCTGCAGTGTCTTGTCTTTGTTGTACAGGTTTCGGCCGAAATATATGTCGCGTTAAACAAACAATCAACAGACAAGAATACAAAGTAAGCTCAGAAAAAACTGAGGAGGCTTTTTAATAAAGCAATTGTATCGCGAACTAAGAAGGGCAAAGCTCAATAGCTAACAGACCTTCTGGTGAAAAGATCTCTTCTACTCTGATCACAACTAACACTATTTGCACTCAAGTTAGCACCCTAAACCCGTATAAAGCTACTGGTAAAGATAGAACAATTCCCATCTACATAAAAACTCACTTCCTGATAAAGATCCTTAGGAGCAGTCTAGCACTGAAGAACGTATAGGGAATGTTTATAACAAAATCTGGGAAGAAAGACACCACCAACCCAAAAGCCTACAGACTGAAAAGTCTCACGTCACTCCTTCTTAAGACATTAGACAAGATGTGACGATAGATAACTACATTAAAACAACGATATTAGCACGTTATCTACTACACCGGGATGAACATTTACACAGAGCGGACAGATTCACTGAAATGGTCCTGTATCAGCTTTCAAGATAAACACAGTCAGTCAACACAGCAGAAAGAGATCGTTATGTGTGCCTTCCTAGACAAGTAAACCCCATAGTTTTAAAATGGATGGCAGGACTTCTAGAAACAACGAGAATATAAGGTGCAGGTAACCCCAAGGTGTTAGTGGGAACCACCAGAGGATGCCCTAAAGGAAGACTACTGTCACCACTAATGTAGATCCTACTCGTAGATGACCTCCTCTCCTCTCTATCTAACAGAGGAAATACCATGCCAAGCTACGCAGTTGACATTGTTAACATAGCGTAAGGAAAATTTGAAGGTACTCATCCAAGACGGATTGAAGAAAACAGAGGAATGGTGTAGAAGGTTCGGCTGGGAATTAACCACAACAGAATCTCAATTGTGGCCTTTACACACAATTAGGAACTTGACTAACTTAAACCACTTACTGTAAATAATACTGTCTGGGAAGTTAGCTCCTTGGTCAAATATCAGTAATCCTAGGTAAACCATTAATTATGCTGTTGTCTGGAGACCGAGATAACTCCCAAAAGAAAACTTGAAAAAGTATAGAAATTAGCATACGTTTGCATCACAAGAGCTATGCGCAAAATATGGTGCGCATACTGTGACTGACTTCAACCCATTGCTATTTGCAGAAAGGTCAAACTGTTCCTTTAGCAAATGAGAAAATACGAAAAAGAAAAAGAACGGAGGTTAAATTACTACTCGGATAGAACTTTATTTAGTAGAGAACCAAAGTACTGAGAGTATTTGAGCTAAGAACCACATATTCAAAACCTATTGGCCAATTTTTTAATATTTTGATGTGGCAGTGTACGCAATTGAACAATGCGTCCAGTTGAATCTGGATAGAAGGTATGTTAAAAAAACATAGTTATTATGTTCTGACAGCCAAGAGGCCATTAAAGCGTTGAGTAGCACTTCGTAAACTCAAAGATGGTGAAGATGTAAAACTAAGCTGGAAGCACTTAACAAGGTTAAGCTCATCTCGATTCTAACACATGCTGAGTAAAAAGGCAATAAGGAAGCAGATGCTTTTGGTATTAGAGGAGTGGCTACCCTTATCACTGAACCGGAACTCTTCTGTTGATGAAAAATCACACGATCCAAAAAATCGTTCTGGATCGAGGAAGAAAGAGAGAGGAAGAAGTACTGCGATAATGGCGGAGTGGGACTCTTGGCGCTGATACATTTGGGCTCTAGCACTTTCTGGCACCTAGTTATTTTGGCGTTAGGAATTTCGACGCCATGGCGCAAATCGTTTTTCGACCGTGGATGTTTTTGTTTTGTTAATTGTGTATCAACTTTTGATTTCTACAAACAAATAAAGTTGTTATAATGACGAGTAATCAGAAAAGTCGTTTAAATTTTACATTATAATATTTGTAGAGATTTTGTATTTACATGAAATAAATTTCTGCAAGAAATTAACCCTCTAGGAGAAGTTCGGATGCATACTGCAAGCTCTACTCCACCACTTAATCCGTTTGTAGGTGTATTTTTAGTATATCTATTTAATATTGTAACAAGACTCTACATCGCCCCGATACTTTATGAACACACAAAAATTGCGTTGTTTATGTGAATTGGTCGGCGCCAAGATATTCACGCTCCAAACGTCTTGTCGCCAAAACATACCAGTGCCAAAACGGCGGCGTCATAACGTCTTAGAGCGTAATAATAAAGATATTTTGGAAGAATAACGGTTAAGCGTTCCTCTCAAGAATTTACTCTGGAATATATGAATTAAACAAATCCCATTTATAGAGAGTGCAAACTTGCAGACAACGGCTGAAAATATGTTATGTTCACTTTAATCTTTAATAAATAATTAAACGGGACTGTTGCTATAAAAATAAAATTTAAAACGGTTGATTAGAATGCTTGTGAAAGCAACCAAGCAAAACGGTTAAGTACCTAAGAATATAAAACCTTAATTGTACGAGAACTATAAAATTAGTAAAATGAATAAATGAATCCTAATAAGGCTGAGAGATATAAATAATAACAAACACGGAACGTTAGTATAGGGGTAATTTCGCCCACGATTATACTAAATACCTTCTGTAACTTATAGGCAAGTTTCTGTTAAGCAATAAAATACTTTAAAAATCGATAGGCAAATGAGGTTGAGAAGTTAAAAAGCATACTCTACAAGAAATAATATTAACAACACGGAAATATTAAGCTCATTAAAATTAAATAAAATAGTGCACATAAAAAGATGTTGTTGTGTTGCGAATTATAAAGTGGACGGGTCATATTTTTGCCTGGTTTAAGTGTATAAGAAGACAAAGGAATAAGGAACAAATGCCCCTTGAATGCTTGTAATCTCAACCGGTATCAGCTGACGGCACTTCCTGTAAATCGCATAAATTTTACTGCTCAAACGATAAGTCAATTGTTATCGCTGATCAACATTGCCGACGCAGTTGTCCAGCAGGACAAAAAGAAGTTCAGTTAGTAAATGCATGTAAGTATTGACAATATTTTAGCAGGTTTTACACATAGCAGTCGTTTATATATTCAATAACAGTGTTATTAAAGCTTATTTAACATTAAAATCAATTTTTGAAACATATAGTAAAAATGTAGTAGGTACTCATATTTCTGTTTTCCAATGTAGGTTCTTTGAAAAGTACCTACCTACAATTGTGTATGTAACAAAATAAGCAGTAGTATCTACTACATTGTGTTCAGAAACGATTGACGAACGCTTGAATGTAGTTGCGTTGTCATTCTAGTACCTTTGAATGAACAACGTTGATTCATTTTGTAGATTTCTTTGACAGTTTTCCGTAGTTCAATGATGTGCTTATTTAAATTGCGATTTTGAGAAGTTTGGGGATTACAGAAGCTTTACCTCCGATTTTTGAAACATTATTGTAGAAATCTGTATATAGTCTAATGCCATCTATGGATTCTTTTTAACATGTAGAATTTGTCCCAAAGAATATAACACTAACGGAGTGACAACTTTGGAATTACAAACAGCACCCACATAAAGACGTTTTGTTTTAGTGAGGTTCATCACAGCATTAGAAAACGAGTTGTAAACTAATTTAACTTAAATCGCTGTCGAACCTCATTTTTTTAAATATTTAAAATTGTGTTCTGTTTTTAGTGAGTAAAAACTCTGGAACTAATCGGGTAATGTGAAAATAATTGACTTCATCCAAAATTATTGGACACGTCAATTTTTTGATCTTTTCTTTTCCATACTGTAGCTATTGTCAACCTTTTCAGTGTCTTTTCCATACTTTTTATGTCATATTTGGATAGTGCTTAAATTCCGAATACATTGATGTAGCGTAGGAAAATTGATTTTAAACACCTACACAATTATTATTTTTAACTTAGGTTTCGTGATGGTGAAGAACTGCTTTACACTTTGGACAGACGTAATAGCACATTTTATGACAAAATACACAACGAATTTGTTTGTCTTGGTATAAAACCAAAAACTATTTCTGGAATACCAATTTGTATTGGAGTTTACTGGAAAATGTTACCTAATAACTTTCTTTTAAGATTCTAATTACTAATCTTCTAAAACCCAATTTGAAGGGTAATCAAATGTGCCACTACAGCCATCTCTACAAAACTGTTTGTGAAAATCTTTAAATTTACACAGATAGTTTGAAAATCTTTGCATAATGTGAAATCATATTTACAACATTGTTGTCGTGCTATCTGCAATGGTTACATCGTTATTTTCACATGTAGCAAAATCAATACAGAAAAACAAATATTACTGGATTTTTGAAAACATTCTAAAAGCAAAATATGCCCGTCCATCTTTAAAATGCTTTTAAGATCGATCGATTGTATTCAAAACTCTAACAAGTCGTTTTAGGGTATCGTGTTTATACGGACAAACGGTGATCGGATAGTCTTCAATAAATTACGTAACGCAAAAATTTATTATAGCATCTTCCGCCTTCCTCCATGTAACGTTAAAGTAATGTTTTAAATCAAATTAAATCTTAATTTAATTGATTCGTTATACGACATTTTTGCCAAGCTTCCAGCTAGTGCAACCAAATAATTACATACAAAGTGTTTCACCTTATTGGCCCTCATCAGTACTTCACACATGGTAGCAAAATCATCAATCGCTAAATTACAGCTGGTTCCCTTCAAGAGAAACATTATCGTACCAAAATATTTAATTAGCATTGCTACCTCGCCTAAAGAATTGCCATGTACAGGGTGAGTTAGCTTAGGTGTTCCCTGGGGGATTTTGGCCATTTCCCGACATTTTCCAGGAAAAATAACTAAAAGGGTATCAAGCTCGAATTTTGAGAAAATTTGAATGAACGCTCTACCAATGAGAAAGTCATGCCCAGAAATTTAACATGCGGTTGACATCTAATGATACGGTCTTTAATGAACAATACCGGGTCATAGAAGAGAGTTCTGAGTCTACAGAAGTGCACGCAGCTAGTTTTCTTCAGAAAATGTAAAACCTAGAATTTATCCGTTTGTAATTATTTTGTTTATGGACCCCTGTAACTTTCGTGTGATGTGTTTTTCCAGGTTGCATGACAGCTAGGTTGTCTACGTATAAACACTTAAGAACACACGGATCTATATCTGCAACCAAATTGTTTTAAACAACAGCAAACTACGTGCAACTAAGGGTGGACCCTTATGGTACGCCATTTTTGTAATATTCTGTACCTCAATGTCATGTCATATGCATCCCTTATGTCAAAGAACACCGCAAACAGATGTTTCCGATTTTTGAATGTATCCTAGATATGGTTTTCTAATAATACAAAGTGGTCCATAGTCGATCTGGTTTTACGAAAACCCGCCTGATAGGAAACTAACAAATTGTTCTTTTCCAGGAACCATTGCAACCTTCTGTTGACCATTCTTTCCAGCAGCTGATAAAGCTGATAGGCCGATAGCTCGCTTGAAGAGTGCGTTAGGTTCTTCGGTTTCTTTCCATTCTATCGGGTAAGTACCTTTATCTCAGATATTATCATAAAGTTCTAATAACTTTTCTTTCATTTTAGGTGACAGGTTTTTCAATAATTCGTTTAAAAATTGTGTCTGCTGCCGGAGATGATAACTTTAATGCATTTAATGCCGCATCAAGTTCCTAAATGGAGAAAGGTGAGTTGTAGTGTAGATTTATTAGCAGAGGTATCTCTCGTTCGTGCTCTTTCTGTTTAGAATCGATAAACGTTTGATTGTAGTTTGCCGACGAGCTGACCCTTTGAAAATGAGTTGCTAAGGTTCAGCGGTTTCTCCTACATCTTCCAACCGTCGATTGTTCATCTACATACAGGTAAGTGTATTTATTTCAGGCTTACCAATCACAACTTTGACCTTTGTCCATACATCCCTCACGTTTGTGTCTGATGTAATTGACGATGTGTATGTTGCGTTCCCGTTATCCCTTTTGCATTTTAGGACGACTATTCTTGATTCTGCCCAAGCTTTTTAAAAGTGATTAAATTTGCAAGAGTGGGTTCTTTTCAAAAGCGGTTAAAGGCTCTTTTTCGCAGAAATTGTCTGCTGGACCTGTGGACACCACTATGGTACAGACCGTTTAACAGTACCACTTGCAGTTTTTTGTGATGCTATTATCTGCCCCCTTTTATAACTGTCTGAGTTATATTGTTTATAATTGCAGATTCTGAAACAAACAACTGCTCTCGAAATTCATTCCAGTAGTCTACCTTCTTAGTTTTTCATCTAGGACTGATATGTCTTACAACGTTATGTTTGTCCTTTTCGATGATAATCGGAAAGTGGTCACTGTTGAACAGATCATCTTTAACCCACCATTTCAGAGATGGTGTCAGTGAACAAGACGTCATTGTCAGATCAGTGGCAGAGAAATTGTTGGACTTTTCATTAAAATGCGCCGGGGAGCTACTATTAAGTAGTACTACTTTATCCCTTTCTAGCCAATCTGCCAAAATACAAACCTTGTCATCAATTCTTGAAGAACCCCACACTGTGTTATGGGCGTTACAATCAGATAGTATAATTAAAAGGGGGGAAAGTTTCTCAACAACCTGTTGGATGTCTCGGACATACCAATTGCGATTAGGTATTACATATAATCACTTCAATAGGTAGGATCACTTCAAGAGCGACCACTTGGAGTGCACTATTAAGTGCTATCTTACGAAATCTAACGCCATTCCTTAGGAGGATAGCAACTCCTCCGCTAACCCCTTTGTTAACTTCACTATCTCTCCTAACTACAACATACTTTCTGAGAGAGTATGGTTGTCCAGGGCTCAAATGAGATTCCTGTAAGCATAGACACATTGGTTGTTTTTGCAACAACATTTTCATATAACAGTATTTATGAACACATCCTCTACAATTCCATTGTAGTATTTTATAAAAATCGCGATTTTTTTTGTAGATGTGATATGCAAAAACATTTTGATGTTAATTAAGTAAATAAATAACTATGTAAATAACAAATACAATACGAATAAATAAATATATCACAGATAAGTATTATAATTCTAGCTTGTATCTCCAGTTGGTTTAGGATTTATCTTTTTGTGTTACCTCATCATCAATTGAGGTAATACTGGGAGATAGAAACTCTCCTTTTGTTTTTCACCACCAGTTTTAGTAACCGAGGAGCGTCTTCTTCCACTTCTGTATCAGAAACGCAAGTGTCTGTGTCAGTGACAATTGTGCTTATGGACTGACGTACTCTAACGGGTTTCTTTACAACAAAACACGATGTTAGTGTTTCTACCAATAAGGGGATCAAATCTTTAAAACAATGATTGTGTATTCACTTTCACTGGTGCAGCCGTTGCTTTGGCGTATGATACATTTGGAGACGGGGTGACTAAACAACTTTCTTCTTGGTTTTAGGGTATAATAAGTTATTCCAAGCTTTTATCTCCTAAATGCCCATTTCTTGCTTCTATATGCGACAAGCACGCGCAAGTGTAAAATGCTCCTTGCTACAGTTTGGTTTATATTTGCATTTTTAAACTACTGCCAGCTTGCAGGGTAGAAAGCTGGACCTTGATAGAGCCCTGCCGTACAGCCAACTCAAAGTTGATAATATCAAGCTAAGGGTCTTCTGGCCCACTGAAGAGCTCGGAGCCCCGATTTGCTAAGCTCCTTGCCTGCATGCAGCCTTCTTAGGTATTTACTAAAATAAAAGAGTTTTCTCTATTTTTAACACAATATATTTTAATTTTCTAGTTACAGTTGAATATCATCGTAACAATTCCTTGGGGCGGAGGAATTATATTCAAACCACAATATTATATTTATTTTTTCTATATTGTTTTTACTTTAGGGAAATAAATAAGTGTATATACAAGCTGTCCCACATAAGAATGAACAGCATGGGGATCTCGGAAACGGTAATTGATACAAAATCGCTTAAATTAGAAAAAATTGCACAATTTAAAGCAAATTGATAAACTGTTTTTATACCGGCTAAATTCCGAATGGTTACGAATATATCCGGAAAAACCGAATTGGGTGGTTATGGTTTTTGCAAATAACGCTTATACTTTATATTTTTAAGAACTTCATAGCAGTGTTGCCAGTTTTTTGTTAAGTCCTTACTTTTTGAGATAAATTGTTGAACCTTTGATTTTCTTATGAGTGCAATATCAAATATGTACATTTTGAATTCGTCTTAAATTCCTTTAGCCATGTATAACATTTGGTATTTTCTCAGAAACTCTATGAGTTATCTCCATTATGACATTTTTTGATAAGTAGGCCATGATTTTGACTTATAGTAACGGCAGACAATAAATAAACAAATGCTATAGAAACGTCAAAAATATTGTAATTAATATTATAACTAATAAATTATAACAAACGTTTAAATAAATCACCATTATTTTCCAAGCATAAATATGCTAGTTTGACCGTTGCATCTAAAGCTCTGTTTAACACTTGTGGGGTAATCGTGTTGAATGCCTCTCACACATATTTGTAATTGTTCTTCATTTTCAAAACTTTGAGTGTACTCTTTGTTTTTATGTAAACCCCAGAGGAAAAAATCCAATGGAGTTATATCCGGAGACCGCGCTGGCCACACAATGTCATTTTGAGTCCCAATGCATCTTTCTGGGAACTGTCCAGTAAGATAATCTTTCACGATCTTCGCATTATGTGCCGGAGCTCCATCTTGCTGAAACCAACAGTCACGAATTTCCAGCAATGGTAAATTATCGAATTCATTTTCAAAATTATGCTGCAGTATGTTGATATACCGGTCTGAAGTGAGAGAGTTGTGATAGAAAACTGGTCCAAAAATTCTATTTCAAATAATCCACACCCCATATTAATTGGTGTCTTGAAGATTTTTTAATCGTGGGTTCTTTTGGGACCAATAATGAGAATTGTGTCGGTTAAAAATTCCATTGTTGATCACCATGCTTTCATCCGTCCAAATTATTTTATATGGGAAATTTATTTGTTCCTCACATTTTCTCGTATACCACTCGCAAAATGTCCTACGTCTAACTTTATCACCTTGTACAAGACCATGACAAACAAACTTTATATTTAGACGAACGAAAATTGTTTTTGTTAAAATCCTGGATTTTTTCATTAGTATTAATTTTCATTATCATTTTATATGCATTTTATTTCGTTAGGTTTGGTATTAAGTTTACGAGACAATTACTAATATGCATGGGATGGGTTAACTTTGATGCACAAGACTAATTATGGGTGTAGACTGTGCACGTCCTTTAAATCCATTAAGGTATCTATCAGTACTAAATTCAACGATCGAGTATTTAAAAGAATTTTAAAACAAAAGCCCTAAGATTTTTTTTAGGAATTGCTTATTAACTTTATTGTGGATGTTAGAAAGATTTGATGAAAGTTTTTTACGAGAGGGTTGTTGGAACAGTTGTTAATAATAAAAAAGTAATTAAAATTGGAATAATCATGCATTTAATTAAAATGTACCTAAATAATATTATTAAGATGCCCATCGTGGACCACATCTTATACAGGGTGTATTTTACCGACAAACCAAAACTGAGATTCTGTGTTCAAAATAACCTGAAAATTCTTTATAAATGTTTTCCTTACCGGGATACATTATATTTTTAAGGTTTTTTTTAAATTCCTCAAAATGTACAAAATATATTAAGCTGAATGTGGCACATGTAAATGTCTAATCAACTATAACTGATTGGAAAACAGCATTTTGGACATCTTCTGTGGGCTTCTTTTGGCGGGTATTTCCAGGTTGCTTAAACAAACCGTAATCCTTCAAATTAGACACGAGCTTTCTAAATATGGATTTACCGGGTTGCTTCCTTTCTGGGAATTGGTTTAGATACTACGTTCAGCTTTCTACACAATTTCTGTGACATAATATGTAACACGACAACATATCAAATTTTTCTTTATTTCAAAATGAATTTTGAGCCATAATTATACACACTTTAAACAAACTTAAACTTTTTCAACGTTAAAATACTTTTGACGTTTCTATAGCATTTGTTTATTTATTGTCTGCCGTTACTATAAGTCAAAATCATCGCCTACTACTCAAAAATGTCTTCATGGCGATAACTTTTGGAGTTTTTGAGAGAAATACCAAATGTTATACATGGCTGAAAAGGGAATTTTATGACGATTTCAAAAATTACATATTCGATATTGCACTCATAAGTTTAACAATTTATCTCGAAAAGTAAGGACCTAACAAAAAACTGGCAACACCACTATAAAGTTCTCAAATCTTAATAATGTAAAACTTTCATTCGTCTAACTGTAACCGTATAAGCGTTATTTGCAAAAACCATAACCACCCCGGGTTTTTCCGGATATATTCGTAACCATTCGGAATTTAACCGGTATAAAAACAGTTTATTAATTTGCTTTAAATTGTGCAACTTTTTTCTAATTTACGCGATTTTGTATCTATTACCGTTTCGAGATCCCCATGCTGTTCATCCTTATGTGGGACAGTCTATATACCCTGGTTTTAATAGACCGACGTTTCACCCTAAACTATACGAGTTTTATCCAGGCTTCATTTTAGACACTATGTATAATGCATAAAGTCACATTAGAATTCCCCAAAAATCCAAATTTGTAATCACAAATGGATGGTTTTATTTAAAAAAATAAAACTTTGGTATGTCGCACTGCTATGGAACACCCTGTTTAAACAAAAATAATTTTAAAATGTGCGTATCATTGATTTGCACAACTTTCATTGCAATAGTTTTTTTCTAACCTCAGTATTTTCCGAGATATCTACCTACCTCGCGCTAATGGGCCACAGTACTATTATACGGGATCAAATTTGCGAACTATAAAGAAAAGGAGGTTAGAATAGCTAGGCATATCATGAAAAATAGTGAAAGATACGAACTATTACAACTGACTCTCCAAGGCAAAATTCGTCGTAAATGAGGTCTAGGAGAAGAAGAATATCTTGGCTTCAAAACTTGAGGAAGTGGTACAACATAACGACAACTGGTTTATTTCGCGTAGCAGTTAATAAAGTCCAGACACACACGCACGCA
This sequence comes from Abscondita cerata, assembly GCA_030710515.1. Classification (NCBI taxonomy): domain Eukaryota; kingdom Metazoa; phylum Arthropoda; class Insecta; order Coleoptera; family Lampyridae; genus Abscondita; species Abscondita cerata. The sequence goes on along the minus strand of JALBCR010004782.1, from coordinate 258,464 downwards.
CGCACTAACGCACGCACGCCGCACGCACGCACAAACGCACGCACGCACGCACACACACACACACACACACACACACACACACACACACACACACACACACACACACACACACACACACACACACACACACACACACATACGGGTTTGCAATATTTGTGGCACCCTAGAAATATTGCTACTTGTGACGACTTCAACGATACCTACTGCGCTGACTCGAGTAAAAATTGTTGAATTGGGAGGTCTCGTCGGTTTTTCAATACACTCCATACTTCCTGAGATATATTTCATGAAAGCAACAATATTCTGACACCCGTTGTCACAGTTGTGTGTATTCATGTGTGTGAAATTGTAACACCTTGTGTATGATTTGAACAAAATTGTAACAACATGTATTATTGAAAATGTTAGGTACATAGTTTGCCAACTTTAGTTTTTAATTATTGACTGTGATAAAAATTAATGAAATAATTAAAAGTAAAGTAAAGTTAAAAGTGGAAAACGATTGATAAATAAAGTAAAAATCATCTAAAATGAAACAGTACATAGATCTGTATTGATGTATCGATATTGTGGCAAATTTTTTATTCTGTAATTCGAATAATAATAATTTGAGTAAATACTCAATAATTTATTAAATGCATATTATGAAGCCATAGAATTTGAGCCACATAATGGGCGTAGTCAATGAAATAGTGATACATCATAATGGTTTATAAATGATACCAATTTATTTAAAAACAAAAAAATATTTCTTTTGCAAATATGGTATAAGGTAAATAAAAATAATGATATAATAGTTACTGATTATACTTTAACAAGACTTGTAAAATGACGGATCTAAGTAATCAGAAAATTTGAATATTTTACTATTTCTGCATCTTCGTAATGTGATTTTTACATAAAATTTAATATCACTCCATTTACGACCTTTAAATAGAGTCGGCTTATCTTTCATGAGTTTTTCACAATCTAGTTTTCCCGGTAATTTTTTCTGTTTGATGAGTGTTCTATATGTACTCAGTACTAACTGAATTTCTTCTGATGTCCATGACTGACGGTTATGTGTAGACTTTTTTTGTTTTTTCGTAGCCGTGGGAGTTAATGTAAGATCATTATCTGCAACTTTTTGGTAGAATAGTAATTATTTTTATATAAAAAGAAATAAACATTTACCTTCTCTTACATTGGATGTTATGTTAATATTTAATTCGTTGTAGTTATCATTAGCTTCATCAGAGTCTTCTTCTTCTTCTTCAGGATCTTCTACTATTTTTTGGTAAGTCTAAAATTATAATTTCAAATCATGTACTGAAAATACAATAGTTATTTTACCTTCCATAGATATCTGCTCCAAAGATTTTCCTGCAAACTTCTTTACAGATCCTTGATCAACCGCTATAAGAAGTCGACTCACTTTTGTTAATTCTACTGCATTGTCATGCAACCTATAAAATCTCTGTGTACTCGAATGTCATGGCCTAGGTGTCGCGCAAGCCAATCTGTTTGGTTTTCGGTGAGATTAAACACTTGGCACACTGTTGCGACATATTTTCGTAATTTTGTGCCTGTAATTAAGTTAGGTTGTTCTAAATGTGCTTCTAAACACCATTTCTTTAAAGCATCATGGCCTCTAATATGCCCGGTACTAGTACCTCCTAATGAAAACAGAAATTGGTTTTGTTTTGGCACGCCACACATTAGTCGTGTTTCAACCAGTAAATCTACGGATTCTTTCATTTCGGGAGTTAGAATAATGGGTACTTTTCGCCCACGTTTTCCTACAACTTCAACTAAAACTAACTGTTCGGCCAAATTTTTTTCAAAAGGTGTTATGGATTCTTTTTAAAACTTCAGTTCCTGTAGCGTTCCAAATAGGTCTTGAAATATATTGCTGGACTGTCATTCTAGCTGCTTCACCAGATCTTCGTTTGTTAAACAATATTACTCTAGCTAAAGTTAAAGATGCCAATTTTGCCCAAACATTCCAGGTTTTTAATTTTTTTAACATCATTTATTGCAATGTTGATCTCTTTAATTAAAAAGTGCTAAGAGTTACCAAATCATTTGTTACAGGCAATAATTCAGTTGTATTAAATTTTTTTTTCGTTGAAGCGTTGATAACGCATTTGACGATATTTTTACGCTCCATTCAAGTTCTAACAATTTTTCAAATGCCACAAGTTTTTTATCTTTTATAATATCACCTTGGCGTAGACATTGTCCTCTTTGAATGCCAATACATTTTTTAGAGCGTATCCAATTTTAGAGCTAGTGATGGTATACCAAATTCAGATCGTGACGTTATGCTACCTTTTAGTGACACACAAAGTTTTTTGTGGCGTTAATTACAGAATCAAAATTTTCGGGTGTTAATGCATCGGATAAAGATTGAATTTAGAATTTATTGTACGAAGATGCAATATTAATCGACCTAATTGTCTCATTGATTGGCGTATAAGTTCTTGCTGTGTATCACTATACTTCTCATACAAAAAACTTCCAAAGCGCATTACTAAATCATCACCTTTCAAAGCAATAGCAATATCGTCAACCCTTAACTTATCAACAACATTGTTTAGAAATTCCGGAGATAATTGAGATGAAAGAATTCCGTTTAATATTGCAGAACTTTCAATTTGGGCAAATTTGGGATTATCACAGTCTTCATCAAGCATGGATTTTGCTTTTGGACACCCGTATTTAAGGTGATGCCAAAGATGTTTTTTAATAAAAAACCTAGGCATTTAGAACACGGGCCGTACTCTTCATATGTTAAGTTAAAAGCTTCTGCAGGTGTTGGACGCCTAACTAAAATAAGTTCTCCAGTTTTCGATGCCAATACCTCACAATTATGATAAAATCACCCGCTTTAATTAATTCTCCAAATGCGTCTCTCCTTTTTTGTTGTTTTTGGAGATCGCAAGAACTTTAGCTACTTCTATTTCCTGAAAGTGTTTAGTTTCAAAGTGCCGCGACATATTTTGTAGTAATTTGTGACAAAAATAGCAAGCGTGTCTTTTGTTTCGAATTCTTTTTCCAAAATTATTCTTTTCTGCGTTTTGAATGACAACTGAATTGGTATCTACATCGTTTACAAAACCTTGACCTTCGTCAGTAGGTATTTTCTTCTGAATTTTTCTTTTAGAATTACAAGGAGTAATTGAATACTTATCAATTGTATCACGGTTTGTAATTTGAAACATAATAGGACTTACAGTTTGAATTTCAGGACTAACAGTCCCATCGGTACTGTTACTTACTACGCTGCTACTTTCATCGGATGGTATGTACTCACTACCAGAATCACTATAGTCTCGATGTTCTTAAACTATCACTTGCTTCATAATATAAAGAAGGACCAGCTTCCATATCATTTTCACTATTTCTTTTATGGGAGTGACGCGTGCAACAGGTATATTTTTGCTTTTCGACACTATCGGAACCTCACCAAACATCAAATTTGGAGAAATATTTTCTGTATTGCTTGTTTTTGGTGGTACATCTATTGAGCTATTATTCACATTCTCTTTCTTATTTTTGTTTTGCAAATTCTGAAAACAATTTTTTAAAAATTTTATGATTGTAAATTTTTTGCTTAAAAATAAAATACCTATACATATCTATTGGTATTGATGTAAAGTGTTTTTAAATGTAAGACTATTGTTTACTTAGATGTTATTCTAGCGACAAACCTAGCTAAATAAGTGAACTAGTCGTACTTTTCTCGTAATTTGTTAATAAAAATTACACCAAATATAGAGTCTTAACCTTGCTAATATTATTGGTAGGAGTTAATAGGATCTTGATGAAAATAGATTTGTTGACTAACCATTAAATTTAAGCTATCCAATAAGTTTTAAAAGTGGTGGTTAACATATTAGTGTACCATCAGTTAATGTATTTTGATAAAATATAATCCTTGAGTCGATCAAACCAAACCAGACATTAATACTAAAATAAATTTGGGCATTACAAAACGGAAGAAACGTCGAATTTTCTCGACTCCAATAGATTTTTTTAATTCTATTAAACATGTTTGACACGTCACCCTAAACCATAAATTATGATTTCAGTATGAATGCATTAATAGATCGCCAAACATAATTTAGTTATTAAGGTGATTTTTAAATTAATCTAAGATTTTGATTACAGTAGCTTCACAAATTAAGCATTGTTAATGGTTCTAGTTTTCTTCAACATATCTACCTTAGATCTAAACTTATAACACAAAAACGTAATGTAGCATCAATGTGGCAAGCTATTGTGGTAAGTTTCAAGATTGGTTGGTATTTTTGACAAAGATTAAAATTCCATCATATCATATTCTTTTGTATTCTTGAAATAAAATTTTTCTTTAAAAACACTTGATTAGCTAAACAGAAATTTGACATAATCTTGTTCTCATACAACAAATGAGTTTTGTAATGAAATAAAGAATATATAAAGAATTTCAAAATCATCAACAGTTTTATCATTTTCAATTTTAGAATAAAAGGTAATTTATGTACAGATTTTATATTGAATGTCTCATCAGAAACTCTGTACAAATTTGAGTATTTTAAACATGTAAATAAACAGTTATTTCTGAAAGTAAGTGCCTAAGACAGTATTTAAAATGATTTACTAAATGTTAGACTATTACTATTAAAGTAAAGTACCTCTAAGATTAAGGTGTTAAATCTTTTAACAATTCTAAAAGATATGAAATTTGTTCCTAGAACAAAGAATATTTTTTAAGTAGTGCCGTGTTTGGTATATTATTTTTAAAGTAACATATTACGTAGTCATTCCTAGAGTAGCGGTAGCACAACGTTGAACACCAAAACCTATTAATTGTTTATAGAAAAAATAGAGTAAGCGAGAAAATCGATTAACATATTACTAGTTGTAAAATTGGTTTTTAAAATAGATTTATATAGTGGTTTTAAATTCTATTTTGAAACCGATCTTTAAATGAGCGTTTAAGATCACATTACAAATAATTTTAATTTTCTTTGCTTAAATTTTTAAAAAGTATTCCATCATTTTTTTATATTTGGAGCACATCATAATTTATTAGTTGTAAGAATGTGTTCAATCTAGACAACGACGACCAAAAAAGTTATATTTTACTCATTATTAGAGAATCACAACTACTGAAAACGTTTAATAAAAAAGTAGATTGTTTTACAAGAAAAAAAGCGACTAAAAACCTGACTTTAAAACCAGTTTAAAGATCAATCTTAAATATGATTTAAAAGACAACATTAAAAACAAATTTAATAATTCACTTCAAAACCGTTTTTAAACATCTATTTTAACATTCGACTGTTGTTTTATATATTGTTGGTTTTTTCCTAAAACCGCAATTAAACGGATTTTTGTTGCCACCATAAGCGTAAAATATTAATTATCTAAAATATTATTAATGTATATACAACTTGAAGCAATTACCAATACTATTTTTTATAACTTTACTATAGCTTCGCCTCAAATAACTTTGTGATTCATGGATGTTGTTGATTTTGTGTCTTTCTATGTGAAGGTATATAAAAATAGTCTTTACTTTTTCATAAAACTACCGACGTTTCGCCCTACACAGTGAAAGCTTTCTCAAGGCTAATTTTACCTAATTTGTCATTCATTTTCAGAAAGTATTATGATGAGTTGAAACTTGTAAAGTTGTAATAAAAAGTAGTATTGGAAATTGCTTTAAGTTTTATGTAAATTACTAATACATTTCAAAATTACTAGTACATAAACATATAAAGAATCTAATGTGCCTTCCTAAAATATTAGTTATTCTTTCAGCTTGGGCCGTTTTACAAATCTTTGCAAACATATTATTACACATGGTTAAATTTTGTTTCTGTGTCAGCATTGTTTTTGTAAAGATTACTAACAACAGAAAATTATTTTTTGTAAATACTTTTCTATTTAGGTATACTGTAATTTTCATAATTATCTAAAACTTAAGCAGAAAGTGAATAACTTCAAAAATATTAAATTTTGACATATGATAACAGTTTTGATTTAGAATTTAGCAATAATATACAATGTTTTGTGTGTTTTTTTTAATTAATACAATTGACTTCCGGACCGGCACGCTGTCAATTTAAATATCTTTAAAAGGTATACAACTTCCGATAACAAATTAATATAATTTTCACATTTAAAGTACACTCGGTTTCAATAACAACAAAGAATATTACTCAAAAGGTTCACAAATTAAGTAGTTGACCTGCACACTTATAACTTATTAAGATCTTTTAATTAGTATGTAGTTACCTGCAAGAGCTTTCTGCTGTTCAATTTTAGTAGTACCTTTAGTAGTTTCATGCTTTGGAATATCATATAATGGATCAGTTAACATTGCTAATATTTTTCCCTCTAGTCTCCATTTCTTCAATTGTATATTCTGTAAATGAATCGAAAATCTTAATATTTAATAGCGTTTACGTTGTCTGTTTTCCGAAATGGTTACGTGATTGTTTATGATGTCGAGCATGCTGATATAAACAGAAATACGATAAACTCTAACAATTCTTATGTATACATTGAAATTGGTATATATGTCTAAGAGTTACATTTATTTAAGGTTCTTCCACTAAAAACTACTTCAACTTTAAAGACTAATATAAAAATAGTTTAAAATTAATTATGCAAAAAATGTAATTATAAATAGATACTATATTTACCGTTTTATCAAGTTCAAACGGGTAAATTTCACTCAGTTTCACTTCGTTTCATATCTAGCGTTCATATGCGTAAACTTTCAGTATTGAAATAAGAAATGATGACATACCACGCCTGGTTATAAAAATTATTTGTGTAACATCCAGGGGCGCTTCTGACTATATGTTGCGAAAGTTGTTACAAGTTGGTATATTTCTGAACATGGTTTAGAGGCAAATGTGACATCTCACACAATTAATATGTTTACGTTGAAAAAGTGTGTAAGATTTAGTTTTAAAATGTTCATAATTGTTATGCACGTTAAGAAAAGGATGAAGATTACTAACGTAACATAAAAGTACAAAAGAATACATAAAATTTTACTGTTTCTCCTGTGGCACCCTAGAAATGTTGCCACAGTTGGAACAGTTGCCACAGTACAGGCATATGCTCACACAAGTTGCCACAAATATAGCAAAACAAACACACACACACACACACACACACACACACACACACACACACACACACACACACACACACACACACACACACACACACACACACACACACACACACACACACACACACACACACACACACACACACACACACACACACACACACACACACACACACACACACACACACACACACACACATACATACGGGGTTTGCAATATTTGTGGCACCCTAGAAATATTGCTACTTGTGACGACTTCAACGATACCTACTGCGCTGACTCGAGTAAAAATTGTTGAATTGGGAGGTCTCGTCGGTTTTTCAATACACTCCATACTTCCTGAGATATATTTCATGAAAGCAACAATATTCTGACACCCGGTGTCACAGTTGTGTGTATTCATGTGTGTGAAATTGTAACACCTTGTGTATGATTTGAACAAAATTGTAACAACATGTATTATTGAAAATGTTAGGTACATAGTTTGCCAACTTTAGTTTTTTAATTATTGACTGTGATAAAAATTAATGAAATAATTAAAAGTAAAGTAAAGTTAAAAGTGGAAAACGATTGATAAATAAAGTAAAATCATCTAAAATGAAACAGTACATAGATCTGTATTGATGTATCGATATTGTGGCAAATTTTTTATTCTGTAATTCGAATAATAATAATTTGAGTAAATACTCAATAATTTATTAAATGCATATTATGAAGCCATAGAATTTGAGCCACATAATGGGCGTAGTCAATGAAATAGTGATACATCATAATGGTTTATAAATGATACCAATTTATTTAAAAAACAAAAAAAAATATTTCTTTGCAAATATGGTATAAGGTAAATAAAAATAATGATATAATAGTTACTGATTATACTTTAACAAGACTTGTAAAATGACGGATCTAAGTAATCAGAAAATTTGAATATTTTACTATTTCTGCATCTTCGTAATGTGATTTTTTACATAAAATTTAATATCACTCCATTTACGACCTTTAAATAGAGTCGGCTTATCTTTCATGAGTTTTTCACAATCTAGTTTTCCCGGTAATTTTTTCTGTTTGATGAGCGTTCTATATGTACTCAGTACTAACTGAATTTCTTCTGATGTCCATGACTGACGGTTATGTGTAGACTTTTTTTGTTTTTTCGTAGCCGTGGGAGTTAATGTAAGATCATTATCTGCAACTTTTGGTAGAATAGTAATTATTTTTATATAAAAAGAAATAAACATTTACCTTCTCTTACATTGGATGTTATGTTAATATTTAATTCGTTGTAGTTATCATTAGCTTCATCAGAGTCTTCTTCTTCTTCTTCTTCAGGAGTCTTCCATAGATATATGTTACCAAAGATTTTCCCGCAAACTTCTTTACAGATCCTTGATCAACCGCTATAAGAAGTCGACTCACTTTTGCTAATTCTACTGCATTGTCATGCAACCTATAAAATCTCTGTGTACTCGAATGTCATGGCCTAGGTGTCGCGCAAGCCAATCTGTTTGGTTTTCGGTGAGATTAAACACTTGGCACACTGTTGCGACATATTTTCGTAATTTTGTGCCTGTAATTAAGTTAGGTTGTTCTAAATGTGCTTCTAAACACCATTTCTTTAAAGCATCATGGCCTCTAATATGCCCGGTACTAGTACCTCCTAATGAAAACAGAAATTGGTTTTGTTTTGGCACGCCACACATTAGTCGTGTTTCAACCAGTAAATCTACGGATTCTTTCATTTCGGGAGTTAGAATAATGGGTACTTTTCGCCCACGTTTTCCTACAACTTCAACTAAAACTAACTGTTCGGCCAAATTTTTTCAAAAGGTGTTAAGGATTCTTTTAAAACTTCAGTTCCTGTAGCGTTCCAAATAGGTCTTGAAATATATTGCTGGACTGTCATTCTAGCTGCTTCACCAGATCTTCGTTTGTTAAACAATATTACTCTAGCTAAAGTTAAAGATGCCAATTTTGCCCAAACATTCCAGGTTTTTAATTTTTAACATCATTTATTGCAATGTTGATCTCTTTAATTAAAAAGTGCTAAGAGTTACCAAATCATTTGTTACAGGCAATAATTCAGTTGTATTAAATTTTTTCGTTGAAGCGTTGATAACGCATTTGACGATATTTTTACGCTCCATTCAAGTTCTAACAATTTTTCAAATGCCACAAGTTTTTTATCTTTTATAATATCACCTTGGCGTAGACATTGTCCTCTTTGAATGCCAATACATTTTTTAGAGCGTATCCAATTTTTAGAGCTAGTGATGGTATACCAAATTCAGATCGTGACGTTATGCTACCTTTTAGTGACACACAAAGTTTTTTGTGGCGTTAATTACAGAATCAAAATTTTCGGGTGTTAATGCATCGGATAAAGATTGAATTTTAGAATTTATTGTACGAAGATGCAATATTAATCGACCTAATTGTCTCATTGATTGGCGTATAAGTTCTTGCTGTGTATCACTATACTTCTCATACAAAAACTTCCAAAGCGCATTACTAAATCATCACCTTTCAAAGCAATAGCAATATCGTCAACCCTTAACTTATCAACAACATTGTTTAGAAATTCCGGAGATAATTGAGATGAAAGAATTCCGTTTAATATTGCAGAACTTTCAATTTGGGCAAATTTGGGATTATCACAGTCTTCATCAAGCATGGATTTTGCTTTTGGACACCCGTATTTAAGGTGATGCCAAAGATGTTTTTTAATAAAAACCTAGGCATTTAGAACACGGGCCGTACTCTTCATATGTTAAGTTAAAAGCTTCTGCAGGTGTTGGACGCCTAACTAAAATAAGTTCTCCAGTTTTCGATGCCAATACCTCACAATTATGATAAAATCACCCGCTTTAATTAATTCTCCAAATGCGTCTCTCCTTTTTTGCTGTTTTTGGAGATCGCAAGAACTTTAGCTACTTCTATTTCCTGAAAGTGTTTAGTTTCAAAGTGCCGCGACATATTTTGTAGTAATTTGTGACAAAAATAGCAAGCGTGTCTTTTGTTTCGAATTCTTTTCCAAAATTATTCTTTTCTGCGTTTTGAATGACAACTGAATTGGTATCTACATCGTTTACAAAACCTTGACCTTCGTCAGTAGGTATTTTCTTCTGAATTTTTCTTTTAGAATTACAAGGAGTAATTGAATACTTATCAATTGTATCACGGTTTGTAATTTGAAACATAATAGGACTTACAGTTTGAATTTCAGGACTAACAGTCCCATCGGTACTGTTACTTACTACGCTGCTACTTTCATCGGATGGTATGTACTCACTACCAGAATCACTATAGTCTCGATGTTCTAAACTATCACTTGCTTCATAATATAAAGAAGGACCAGCTTCCATATCATTTTCACTATTTCTTTTTATGGGAGTGACGCGTGCAACAGGTATATTTTGCTTTTCGACACTATCGGAACCTCACCAAACATCAAATTTGGAGAAATATTTTCTGTATTGCTTGTTTTTGGTGGTACATCTATTGAGCTATTATTCACATTCTCTTCTCTTATTTTTGTTTTGCAAATTCTGAAAACAATTTTTAAAAATTTTATGATTGTAAATTTTTTGCTTAAAAATGAAATACCTATACATATCTATTGGTATTGATGTAAAGTGTTTTTAAATGTAAGACTATTGTTTACTTAGATGTTATTCTAGCGACAAACCTAGCTAAATAAGTGAACTAGTCGTACTTTTCTCGTAATTTGTTAATAAAAATTACACCAAATATAGAGTCTTAACCTTGCTAATATTATTGGTAGGAGTTAATAGGATCTTGATGAAAATAGATTTGTTGACTAACCATTAAATTTAAGCTATCCAATAAGTTTTAAAAAGTGGTGGTTAACATATTAGTGTACCATCAGTTAATGTATTTTGATAAAATATAATCCTTGAGTCGATCAAACCACACCAGACATTAATACTAAAATAAATTTGGGCATTACAAAAACGGAAGAAACGTCGAATTTTCTCGACTCCAATAGATTTTTTTATCCTATTAAACATGTTTGACACGTCACCCTAAACCATAAATTATGATTTCAGTATGAATGCATTAATAGATCGCCAAACATAATTTAGTTATTAAGGTGATTTTTAAATTAATCTAAGATTTTGATTACAGTAGCTTCACAAATTAAGCATTGTTAATGGTTCTAGTTTTCTTCAACATATCTACCTTAGATCTAAACTTATAATACAAAAACGTAATGTAGCATCAATGTGGCAAGCTATTGTGGTAAGTTTCAAGATTGGTTGGTATTTTTTGACAAAAGATTAAAAATTCCATCATATCATATTCTTTTGTATTCTTGAAATAAAATTTTTCTTTAAAAAACACTTGATTAGCTAAACAGAAATTTGACATAATCTTGTTCTCATACAACAAATGAGTTTTGTAATGAAATAAAGAATATATAAAGAATTTCAAAAATCATCAACAGTTTTATCATTTTCAATTTTAGAATAAAAGGTAATTTATGTACAGATTTTATATTGAATGTCTCATCAGAAACTCTGTACAAATTTGAGTATTTTAAACATGTAAATAAACAGTTATTTCTGAAAGTAAGTGCCTAAGACAGTATTTAAAATGATTTACTAAATGTTAGACTATTACTATTAAAGTAAAGTACCTCTAAGATTAAGGTGTTAAATCTTTTAACAATTCTAAAAGATATGAAATTTGTTCCTAGAACAAAGAATATTTTTTAAGTAGTGCCGTGTTTGGTATATTATTTTTAAAGTAACATATTACGTAGTCATTCCTAGAGTAGCGGTAGCACAACGTTGAACACCAAAACCTATTAATTGTTTATAGAAAAATAGAGTAAGCGAGAAAATCGATTAACATATTACTAGTTGTAAAATTGGTTTTAAAATTGGTTTTTAAAATAGATTTATATAGTGGTTTTAAATTCTATTTTGAAACCGATCTTTAAATGAGCGTTTAAGATCACATTACAAATAATTTTAATTTTCTTTGCTTAAATTTTTAAAAAGTATCATAATTTATTAATTGTAAGAATGTGTTCAATCTAGACAACGACGACCAAAAAGTTATATTTTACTCATTATTAGAGAATCACAACTACTGAAAACGTTTAATAAAAAAGTAGATTGTTTTACAAGAAAAAAAGCGACTCAAAAACCTGACTTTAAAACCAGTTTAAAGATCAATCTTAAATATGATTTAAAAAGACAACATTAAAAACAAATTTAATAATTCACTTCAAAACCGTTTTTAAACATCTATTTTAACATTCGACTGTTGTTTTATATATTGTTGGTTTTTTTCCTAAAACCGCAATTAAACGGATTTTGTTGCCACCATAAGCGTAAAATATTAATTATCTAAAATATTATTAATGTATATACAACTTGAAGCAATTACCAATACTATTTTTTATAACTTTACTATAGCTTCGCCTCAAATAACTTTGTGATTCATGGATGTTGTTGATTTTGTGTCTTTCTATGTGAAGGTATATAAAATAGTCTTTACTTTTTCATAAAACTACCGACGTTTCGCCCTACACAGTGAAAGCTTTCACAAGGCTAATTTTACCTAATTTGTCATTCATCTTCAGAAAGTATTATGATGAGTTGAAACTTGTAAAGTTGTAATAAAAAGTAGTATATTGTAAATTACTAATACATTTCAAAATTACTAGTACATAAACATATAAAGAATCTAATGTGCCTTCCTAAAATATTAGTTATTCTTTCAGCTTGGGCCGTTTTACAAATCTTTGCAAACATATTATTACACATGGTTAAATTTTGTTTCTGTGTCAGCATTGTTTTTGTAAAGATTACTAACAACAGAAAATTATTTTTGTAAATACTTTTCTATTTAGGTATACTGTAATTTTCATAATTATCTAAAACTTAAGCAGAAAGTGAATAACTTCAAAAATATTAAATTTTGACATATGATAACAGTTTTGATTTAGAATTTAGCAATAATATACAATGTTTTGTGTGTTTTGTTTAAATTAATACAATTGACTTCCGGACCGGCACGCTGTCAATTTAAATATCTTTTAAAAGGTATACAACTTCCGATAACAAATTAATATAATTTTCACATTTAAAGTACACTCGGTTTCAATAACAACAAAGAATATTACTCAAAAGGTTCACAAATTAAGTAGTTGACCTGCACACTTATAACTTATTAAGATCTTTTAATTAGTATGTAGTTACCTGCAAGAGCTTTCTGCTGTTCAATTTTAGTAGTACCTTTAGTAGTTTCATGCTTTGGAATATCATATAATGGATCAGTTAACATTGCTAATATTTTTCTCCCTCTAGTCTCCATTTCTTCAATTGTATATTCTGTAAATGAATCGAAAATCTTAATATTTAATAGCGTTTACGTTGTCTGTTTTCCGAAATGGTTACGTGATTGTTTATGATGTCGAGCATGCTGATATAAACAGAAATACGATAAACTCTAACAATTCTTATGTATACATTGAAATTGGTATATATGTCTAAGAGTTACATTTATTTAAGGTTCTTCCACTAAAACTACTTCAACTTTAAAGACTAATATAAAAATAGTTTAAAATTAATTATGCAAAAAAATGTAATTATAAATAAAGATACTATATTTACCGTTTTATCAAGTTCAAACGGGTAAATTTCACTCAGTTTCACTTCGTTTCATATCTAGCGTTCATATGCGTAAACTTTCAGTATTGAAATAAGAAATGATGACATACCACGCCTGGTTATAAAAATTATTTGTGTAACATCCAGGGGGCGCTTCTGACTATATGTTGCGAAAGTTGTTACAAGTTGGTATATTTCTGAACATGGTTTAGAGGCAAATGTGACATCTCACACAATTAATATGTTTACGTTGAAAAAGTGTGTAAGATTTAGTTTTAAAATATTCATAATTGTTATGCACGTTAAGAAAAGGATGAAGATTACTAACGTAACATAAAAGTACAAAAGAATACATAAAATTTTACTGTTTCTCCTGTGGCACCTAGAAATGTTGCCACAGTTGGAACAGTTGCCACAGTACAGGCATATGCTCACACAAGTTGCCACAAATATAGCAAAACAAACACACACACACACACACACACACACACACACACAGATATTAATAAAACTAATACGTAATTAAATAATTATATAGCAAGAAATTAAACTCTAGGAGAAGTTCAGATGCATACTGCAAGCCCTGTTGGTACTTATAATTCATCTATCTAACATCGCCTCTACATTGCTCCGATACTTATGAACGTGCAGAAGCATATACAAAAATTGGTTTATTTATGTGAATGGGTCGGCGCCAGGATGTCCACGCGCCAAACGTCCTGTGGCTAAAACGTCTATGTGCCAAAACGTCGACGCCAAAACGTCCTAGACCGTAGAATATTATACAAGAAAAAAAAAACTAAAACTTTCCAAAAATCCAAATATGTTAAAATATACGGGTGTTTCATTTAAAAAATGTAAACTTGTGTTAGCACTTGAATCTGGATCATCCTGTATATACATTTGCGCTGTTAAAAATAGTAATTGACGTGTCTGAGAAATTCACCACCTGAATTTTAATGGAATTTTTCATTTTATTATGAACACATTGCATACACGTCATTTGTGAACTTATTACGCCTGGCTTTGTTCCTAATTTTGTAATTGATCGAGAGTAAAGTTACATGTTTTTTAAGTGGAAGTTAATTCTGTATATTAAAATAGAAGATGTTCTGAAATCCATCGATTTATTTTACTCATTTTATTAAGTTATTTCACATACAAACAATTCGTACAAGAATTTACACATCACTATTTATAAATGTAACAGCTTCACTAAAAAGAATTACACGATAAACAATTTTAATTTAGTTATCGATGTAATTTATTAACACTAATTCAAGTAATAACCAAAAAGGAGGTTACAACATTGTTATAAATAGCAAATATTTCACCCGAAAATTAGGTCCTTCGTCTTTATTGCCTGCCAACAAAATGGATAAAAAACTGATATAAGTTGAGAGCGTATTGTCCAGACGCAACACCCGCTGTGCTATATGTTCTCGTTTGGCGTTAGGGGTGAGAGTGTAGGATGATTCAATGGTACCAAAAATAAAATAATATTATATACATGATATATGGCTATAGCTACACTAACCTAAAATGAAATATTTATAGCTTGCTTCAAAACTTTTGGTACTTACTTAAATAAAACAAAACGAAATAATTTTTGAATTATTAACAATCAAAATATGTACTATATTTCTTTCGAATAATTTATTTCTTAAATATATGAAAGTTTTTGAAAACCTATTTATTTATGGAACTGATTTAGAACATTTTAATTGATAGTGGTAGTAAGGTATATCATTTAATTGAGATCAATAGTAAACAACACTCACATTTCTTCAACTTCAAAATTAACCAAGCATAACAATTGCAAATTTAATATATTTACCAACCTTTTTTTCAAAATTGATGAAAATTCGTTATTGTGTCATACGTCGTAGAATTAAACTTTGATGAGCTTGACATACCTTAGATGGGAATGTAAATTATGTCGTATATATATTTAGAAACTATTTTGTAAATACAGCAGAAAATCTTATTAAATTATATGTTAAGGAATTTGTGAATTAGTGAACTGATGTAATTCAACATTGCTTAAAGAGAAACCATTACTTTATTTTAATTTACTTTAATTGCTTGGTGAAATATTAGTAAGTTTCTAAAAGAAATTAATTTTATTTAAAAAAATAGCCAAGAACATATTTGATAAATTCGATTGGAATAAATTTTTTTTATCAAAAATTTTATCAGATCTTCGTAAGTTCTTAAAAATAAATTATACATATTTAATATGCAGTTAACGCATTGTACATAAATCTATGACAAGTCCATTTAAATTTCTTTTATGAGCAAAACAAAAAATAAAAGTGTCTTCTGAAAGTAAAATTATGTTCTCAACAAATTACAATAAAATTCTGTTTTGGTTTAATTATGTTATTTGTTGATTCATTGGCGTTTAAGAAAAAAACGGGATGGTTTTAGGTAACAAATAAGACAATAAACTGAAAAATATGCTCGGAATGTGAATATTAACATATTCCGCTAATTACGATAGGCCCGTGCTGGTATAGTATGTGTAGGGAACGAAGGGTATTAAAGCCACAGGAGTTGGGTGGAACCTCTACAGGGGGGCTCGTGTGGTTTGGTTTCCAATTAACCTGATCGATTGCAGGGTACAGCCCATTATGCAACTGCTCTGTAAATCACTATAACATTTATATTCATTCATCTTTGATGCAATTCACGTTAAAATTAGATATACACTTTATTACTACTTTATACTGCGATAATTTGCACCATGTGGTATCTTTCAACTGGTATCGTTGCAAAGATCTTAAGCCTTACAATTTAATAAGCCACTTCTCTTTTTAACTTCGTCTGCCGCAGAAGCACTTTTTGGCAGTTTATCTTGATAATCGTGACAGCTTTAGATAAGAAATACCATTTTATTTGCCAAATTTTTAAATTGTTAAATCTACTGTTCTTGTACGAGCATCAAGCGTATGAACGTAAGCCGGTTTTTCTAATTGAACTTACATTTTATATTTTTAAAATATCGATGAATTGTGTGTTGATAAAATTTATTAATTTTTAGTTGTAATATTGGAATATAACCAATAAGTCAATCACAGTCGTAAATGACTGTTAATGTTTTTAATATGAAAGTAATTAAAATAAACTGATATTTAATTTAATCGGAAATAATACGCCAACAAGCAGTGTATGAAACAAAAGTACGACAGAAAATATAGAAAAAGAAATAAACAAAAACTGAACAAACCATCAGCCTTCGTGTAGCACGCGGAATTTTAATATTGTTTTTAAAAAGTGGATTTATTCAAAATCAGTGGCTACAATTAAAAAATATTTTCATTATACCGGGTGTCCCACTTTCATGGACCACTTGTTATCTTTCACATTTTAAATAGAAATATATATTTTTAATTTTTTATTCTAAATCTACGTGAAAAACTATGGTGACTTTATGTTACTTTTGTAATAATAGTAGTTATGCACAGTGATAAAAACAAAAACAACATTACCTTACAAAAGTCTTAGTGGATATAGATTTAAAAGTCGTACAAGTTGATACAGATTTATGTATAGGTTTTCCATCTAGTAATAGTAGATACATTCATTACCAGCAGATACTATTGGTGGAGAAGTAATCAAAACATTAAAGCATCCAGAATCACGATTTCTTAGTTCTTACAATAATACTACTTAAAATAAATAGCAAACTTGATAAAGTTCCCATTTAAAAATATGGTAAAAATGTTAGTGTTCAGAGAAGGAAATGGGTGGCATATTGCAAAATTAACAAAAATTTGGATGTGTTTGTCTAATAAATAACGTTGCCTTTATGGCTGACTTAAACCGTCAAATATTTACAACGTTGATGTGTTTACATTTAGAATTTGTGTTGGCAATGGCGATTCAGTTTGTGAAATTACAATCTGAGTCTAAGGTTTTGATTGTCAATATACTTTGAAGAAGAATAGAGGTATTCAAACAGTAACTTTTTAATTTAAGTCGCACTATGAATGGTACTTTGTAAAAGTAGCAAGAGAAAAAGCTGAACCATAAAAATGGAACACTCGCTTACAAGGTTAAGAATCGTACTATTGGAATACCATTAGATTCAATACAGAGGAAATTTACGCGATGCAAGGATCCGTTTGGATTATTTATTTTCATCGCTTTTCATCGTAAAAAAATCCACATCTCTACAAGAAACAAATTGGTTTAGTGTAGATATAATACGTCTGAAAGGAGGAAGCTACTAGACAAAAACCAGACTTTCAGAACCAATATTGTAGAACATCGAGCTAATTTTTAAGACTTCTCACTCCCACGGTCGCACTAAAAATCTTAACGGAAGCCCAAGCAAAGTCATGCGAAAAAAGAATGTACACGTAGAAGATGTAAAAGCATAATTAAAGTCAATAATGTGTGCACCAGAGATTTTTAGTATTATTTTTTTGGTTCTTTTTTTTCTTCTAGAAGTTAAACCAACAAAAACCGAGTGATGACGTCGTCAGAATTTGCCGTTATTTGACTATCATTGTGTTCTCGCTATTTGAACCCAAATTTCAGAACAATAAAGTTTAAAGTAATTTTATACATAGATTAATTAAGTAAATAACAACTATTGTTTATTACTTTTGGATCTCTCTTCTTATTTCTTCTGGTCCTGTTTTGCGAATTGTTTTTATTAGTTCCTCCTTCTGCTCTTACTAAATGTGTCCATCATCACAGTAGGTTGTATGTTTAACCGTTGCTACTATTTTTGGGGATTGGTAATAGTATATCACATAACAAGAGCTGTATGTAACACATTACGCACGAATGGTGATTTTTCCGAATGTACCGTGGTATCGAGTAGACGTGCTCGTTCGGCTTTACGATAATTATATTTTAATAAGTTTATAGCGTCGTACGTAAATCGAAAAATAAATCCAAAATGGTATTAACCCAAGCGCAGAAACAAGATTACCAACAAATCAGTTATAATACTGTACAAGTTCTTGTACAGAAGCGAAGTTTTGTTGAAAAGTTAAGTGAAGATTTAATAGATAAAGTAATGACTAGGCTTGAAGAACGGTTGGAAAAATTTGACACGCAAATTAAACTGGCTTAAAAAAGTGGAGTTAGAAAAAGAAAATAAGAACCCTCAGGTGATATTAAGTAAAATTAGAACAGTATTCCGGCGAAATTCTATTCGTATAGTTAGCATTGAAGCGACAACAAAGCAATAGAAGATAAAGTGTTAAAGGTATTTAACGAACAAATGGGCTTAGACATAACAGATACTGAAATTGACCGATGTCATCGTGTGGGTAATATCAAAAATAACAAATGTGCAGCAACAGTAAAATTCTATCATATAAAACGCGTGCTTTATATTTGTAAACAAGCGTAGACAAACGGTTGTTACGGTTTTATTTTCGGAATGTAGGACGTGTGTCGAGAGCCGCCTTTAAACGTGTGTCGCAAGTAATATGTTACGACGTACATCTTGAAATTTCCACAAAAATTATTAATGTGTGATTCAAGATTTCCAATTCAAATTGGTGGTTAAGTTTAAATCCGGTTAAATTCACCCACATTGCGTGACCTTATGTTCTTGTTGTGTGTTATAGCTGAATAACTGTTGAAGATGCTGGAGTGGCGGATTAAGAACCTTTCCTATAAATTAAAGACTACATCACTGTTTCTGCATTAGTTAAGCTGCAGACAACTATTAGATACTACGTCTACAAGGGTTGGTTATGCTTCATAACTTCATCGAGGGAGCCTACCGTCTTTCGTTCTTCTTCGCACACCTCCTAAGAGGAATCCTGGGGTTACCTAACTTTCCGAACTGTCGATATCGTCACTAGCAGGAAACTTTAATTCTCGAAACTGCATCCTACAGATTATAGCTAAGTTTTTATTATTTAAGTAACTTATTTAGTGATAATGCGTATGAAGCTGAAGTACATATGACATAGAACAGCTTGATCTCTAGTATTTAAGTAAATTTTATTCGGTGTACACTCCACAACCAAACGTTTTTAAGCAGCTCAATACGGGCTCGGGCATTTTACTTAGAGCGGTTGACGCGATAACAAAAATGCCTTTTGGGTTTGGAGGAGGTACTTACCTCTTTAATCTTAGTTTAAGTTATTTTAAATATGTGTACGCAGAGCCTTCTTAGTAGCCAATCCTCAATTGGAACGTTAACTTTAATTTGGGTGAAACTAAAGCTTACCTGAAATTCGGCACATTAATTGAGAGCTTTATTTATTGTTAAGCGAGGCTGCTGCTAACGCACGGAACTATATGCGACAGTCTCTCTATTTCTATTACATTCCCTAGTACTTTAACATTTGTTTGTTGTTGTATTGAATTGTCTATCTTTCTCATTTGTTTTGATTTAGAGTATTAGCTTTAAGTAAAACCTGTTGATTTCCTGTTGGTCGGTTTTATTTCTTTCTTATACCCAGCAGGTGGCGTCTTGTTAGACAGCAGTCTAATTTTTTGTAGTTCTTATGGTTGCTAACAGTGGTGTTATTAATTTGCATACAATTGATCACGGTTTAATTTATGTCATTTAAAATTAGGCAGTGTGAAATCCAGTCACAAGTTCATAGCTTATAGAAATTTTAAGCATTTTAAATACTTAAACACAGTTCTATGAACATTTGCAATCGTTACCTTCGCGAAATATACAGGGTGTTTCTAAATTCATGCGACAAAATTGAGGAGGTGATTGCTCGTACGAAATTAAAATAAGTCTTTCCTATAACAAAATTTCCTCAGCCCACCCCTTTCCGAGATATCACAACAGTGTTTGACATCAGCCTACTACAATTTGAATAAACACAGTAAATGAATTGTCGAAGTGACAGCAGTCTACTTATCCAAAACTTTGTGATTAATAACAAGGTATAAGAAACAAGGAAAAATTTATAAATCATGGGGTTTATTTTTTTCCTCTGTAGTTATTGGTTTGTTAAAAATATAAAAATAAAAAAATTTTAAATAGAACAAGGATTTTAAGTTATAATTTTATTTCACAAAACTTAATCTCAAAAAAAGTTTTGATATGAAATAAAGTAAGGGTTGATAATTACACCCACGTATAATATAACAAGAATATTGAAAAGATAGCCGTCGTTAGTCCTTTGCGAGTGCACAAAAAATTACAGAATTTTACTGAAATTTTATAAAAAAAATAAAAACTCAATTTTAGTCACCTCCTTTTAAGGGTGATATCTCAGAAAAGGGTGAGCTGAGGAAATTTTGTTATAGGAAAGACCCATCTTAATTTCATACGAGCAATCACCTCCTAAATTTTGTCGCATGAATTTAGAAACACCCTGTATATGATCTGGACAACATTGATAACAAATGAATTTTTAAAAGTAAATATAATGACACTTTTTAGATATTTATGCTCCGCTAACGACCTTGAGGATCAAAAAGCCGTTGGCACCATGGTTAATAACAAGTGATTTGAGGGATTTATGACCGTCAGGGATGTTAATTGAAATTAAGAGTTACTATTTTATTATAATAACAACAAAGCTAACACTGTTATAAGTTAACTAAGTTTTGAATCTGTAACTGATGCTGAGATTGCCAAAATTATTAATTGCATAAAAAACTAAAGCCGTAGGTGTATATGACCTAAATATAGTTATAATTAAATATTGTCTACCGTATCTTATACCTACAATTACACATTTAATAAATTTTGTCTTAATAATTTCGTTTTCTAGCTAACTGAAAAAAGGCTTCAGTTACATCTTTACCAA
This sequence comes from Abscondita cerata, assembly GCA_030710515.1. Lineage (NCBI taxonomy): Eukaryota > Metazoa > Arthropoda > Insecta > Coleoptera > Lampyridae > Abscondita > Abscondita cerata. Next base: position 236,955 of record JALBCR010004782.1, on the reverse strand, counting down.
AATTGCGACACTACAAGCATACAAAAAGTACGTCTAATTAGTGTATTGCCAGTACTATCTAAAGTTTTAGAAAAAGTAATAGATTCCCAACTTCGGCGTCACTTACCTTAAACCAAATTTTACCTGATTTACAATCCGACTTTACATCTGGACACAGTTGTAGTACTGCGTTGCTTAAAATAACTGATGATATATTGTCAGCAATTGATACAAACTTGTTAACTATTTTGGCGTCGTTAGATTTCTTAAAAGCATTTGATACAATAGATCATAATATGTTGTTAGCAATTAAGCATTAACAGATTTTAGGCTGTTAGGTTATTCGGAGAACTGTCTGACTATTTATTACTTGACAGAGGAGTGCCGCAGGGGTCCATATTAGGACCATTACTTTTTATAATTTACACAACGGAAAAAATCATAAAACCGGAAATTTTCATACAGAGGCAGGGCCAAGGGGTCTTCGTCCGCCATAGGTTTAACATTATTCAGAGAATAATGGGATTAACCTACATACACGCCGAGTCTAGCATTATTAAATTCATGCATTAAAATTTGCCCGTCAATCAACGGGCTTCTTACAAATACATACTATTCACCTGTCAAAGTTGTATAGCTTACTTGATAAATATTAAAATTGTTATAAATCAGTCTTCATTATGAAAACTTTCATTTTTCATGGCAACCTGAACATTTAGCTATAGAACACTATAGTATTGTTGGATAGGTAATTACATTTTACATTTGTTGTTGATATAAAATTAAATTAAGCAAGTTATTGCAGTTCAAAACATGTCATTATTTTATCTTATTTTGTACACATCATGTATATGATAATGGATTTTTCACAAGTTCTACATAAAATCACATCAATTGATAGACTTCAATGTGAATTCATTTAGAGAAAGAGAATAGTTGCTAAGATATGAATCGGCAAAATTGTAACGACTTTTTCATAAAATTCAAAATATTTCAAAACCTTTAGGTTTAAGTAAGGTAAACCTCTATAAAATCCTTTCTTATTTTGCTCGTAGAAACTGAAAATGTAATAATATACAGGACATTCCATAAGAATAAACACAACTTTGATACGTTCTGTGTATTTTGGGACACCTGTATATTTCGAAAATAATTTTAAAATATTCCTTCGATAGGTCTCTATCCATCCCAAATATATTTTTCCAATTTTATTGAATAGTTTGGCTGTAATATTCCGTGTCGTATACCGTGAATAACCCAGTATACAACAAACAATATTATACTTAAAGTAACGATGTTTAGAATTATATAAGGGATTTTAAAGTGGTGGGGTTAGTGGAAACATGGATAGAAGAAAAAGATTGAAAGAATGGGAGGTAAAGCTGCCAGAAGAGTTTACATGGACATCACAGTTTGCGACAAGAAAGGAGAGAAGAGGTAGGGTAAAAGGAGGAATAATTGTGGGAATTAGAAAGCAATGGATGGACACAGAAAAATGGAGGAGAAACAAGAAGAAGGTATAATAAAATCATATGTAAAACTGAAAAGGAGAGAGATATGAAATATTAACAGTCTACTGAAGGAAATGGAAAGAAATAAGGAAAGCATAGAGCATGCAATTAGAGAACGAAAGGAAGGAAAAATAATAATAGGAATAATAATAGATTTTAATGCCAGAATAGTGGAGGAAGGAGGAATGATGATAAATGGAAAAATAAAGAATAGGACATCAATGGATAAGAAAATAAATGGACAGGGCAGAAAATTACTAGAAATGTGCGAGAAAAGAGGGTGGATAATTATGAATGGAGATATGGAACAAGGAGGTAGAGGAGAATATACATACATAGAAGGTAGGGGTGAATTGACTATAGATTATGTGCTGGTGAATGAGGAGGTGTGGGAGGAAGTTAACATTAACAGAAAAGGAGAAGAAAAAAAGTAAAATTAGGAAAAGAATGGATTGAAAAAAATTTAGACAGAAAGCAGCATAATAAATTACAGAAAACGGTTGGAGAAAGAAAAATAGGTAGAGGAAGGAGTAGAGGAGGGGTTAAGAGAGATGAGTAGAAAGATGGAAAAAGCGGTAGAAAAGGAAGTATTGTAAAAGACAGACGTCAGGTAGAGGAGAAAGGAGGTGGTGGAATAGGAATGCACGGAAGCAAAAGGAGGTAAGAAGGGCAATAAGAAAATGGAAGAGGGGAGTAATTAATATAAAAGAGGTAAAAGAGTGCAGAGGGCGGTATAGAAAGAGTTGTAAGGACAGAAATAAGGAGTATAAAAAACGCTAGAGAAGAGGATAAAAGTTTAAAAATGAAGGAGAAGTATGGAAGTTCTTAAATAAAAAGGGGACGAAAGTAGGAAGAGGGAAGGAATAGAAATGAAAGAATGGAGGATCCTTGTAAAGGAGTACTAAGGGATGAAGAGGAGAGCACAAAAATATGGAAAAAGAAGTGAAGGGAAAAGAAGGGGAGATGGAAATAACGGAGGAAGAATTGGAAAGAGCCATACAAAAGATCAAAAAGCAAAACAGTTGGGACCGATAGAATACAAGGGAATAGTGGAAGTACACTGGGGAGAAAGCGAGAAAGAACATGCTAAGAATAATGAATAGGATAGGGATGGGGAAAGAATTACCTATTGATTGGAGGGAGGCAATAATATGCCCAATACACAAGGGAGGGGAAAGAATGATGTAAGGAATTATAGGGAGTTAGTGTAACTAACGCTGGTTATAAGGTGTATGCATCAATATTGCAGGAAAGGCTGAATAAAGAGCTGGAGCAAAAAGGAGTAATAAGGGAGTGGCATATTGGTTTTCGAAGGGGGAGGAGGGCAATAGACAATGTGTACGTACTAAAACAATTAATTAATAAAGAATTTGAAAGGCGAAGTGGGAAAGTGTATGCGTTGTTCGTGGACATTAAAGCCGCGTTTGACAATGTGGACAGAGATAAATTGTGGGAGTTATTAAAAAAAAGAACATACAGGAGGATATAGTGAAGAGTATGGAGGACATTTATAGGGAAACAAAGTGCAGGGTAAGGTTAGAGAGGAAATTAAGTGAGAGATTTTGGACAAGTAGAGGATTGAGGCAAGGGTGTCCGCTTACCAAGAGTTTATTTTGGTGTACATAGGGGAGTTGGAGGATACACTAAAAGGACATCAAAGGGGAGGAATCGTGATAGGGAAGGTGAAAGTGTTTGTCTTGGCGTACGCGGATGATGTGGTGGTGGTGGCAAAAACTAGGAAGAAATGATTGGAATGATAGAGACAGTGAAGAAATTCATTGAAAGAAAAACAATGAAAGCAAATGTGGGAAAACAAAATTGTTATCTTCCAAAAGGGAAGGGAGAAGAAAAAAAGGAATGGAAGTGGGGGGATTAGGTGATGGATGAAGTAGATGAAGTAGTATATTTAGGGTTTAGGATGAAATACGACAATAAGGACGAGGCACACATAAAGGACTTAGAAAGGAAAGGAAAGAGAATAACAGGGCAGGTGTGGGGTTTAGGAGAGAGGACATTTGGAAAGGATGTTGTGAGAAGGGGGTGCTTATTTAAGAAATTAATTAATGAATGGGAAAGACTTGAGAAAGTGCAAGATAGGTATTGGAAAGGGGTATTAGGGTTGGATAGGGAGACACCGGGGTATATAGTGGAAGAAGAAATGGAAATGGAGAAAATAAGGATACACGCGAGGATAATAGCTATGAAGTATGAAGAAGGTATGGAGAGAAGAAGAGATGGGGAGAGTAAAAAGGTGTGGTAAGAGATAAAAGATGAAAGGATTAAATATGGACAAGAAGCAAGGAGGCTATACTATGAAAAAGGGGGTTATGCGAGAGAGGAGTAGAAAGGAGAAGAAGAAAAGAGAGGAGTAAGAATAAGGGAAGAGATTAGACAAAGGGATAGAGATACGCAAAAACAATAAAGGAGGAAAAGGATCAGGACGGGTAAATATAATGAAAAATATGATGGACTGGTGAGGTAGGGATTACCTAATAAACAAAATAAAAATACATACATACAAATAAATAAATAAAAATATTTACGTATCTAAAGATTTGTAAAGTCAACAGTTCATTGTTTGGTTACACCTTAGTGTGGCGAGTGGCAGAGGTATATCGAAAGCGTACTGAAAGACCTTCAAAGAGTTGCCTTTATGAGGACTTACGCAAGGTATACGTTAGAACACAGCAAAATGTAAATTTTCGCAAAACAACAAAGTATTGAGCAAGACAAACAACAATTTTGAAAATTTGATTCAGAAACTCAGTTCGTTAGTTACGCAACATCCGACTTCAAAATAGACCATCAGAGGTTTCATTAGAACATCATATTAGACATATTGCCGATTTTCTATCAAGATTATATGAGATCAATGATTTTCACTCAAGATACTCCACTCTTACGTTTTGAACAGTTTTACCAACTGACATTCGGAAGGCCACCCTTGATGTTATGAAGACATTTCAAGAAGAAATTCACGCAAGGAACACGAAAATAATAAAATTCAAGCTGTTTCAAAATTTGTAATACAGGTACCGAAACAAGTGGTTAATACTTATTATTCTTGCTGTAGATTATCCAACATCATATGTTTTTTTCTTTTAAGGGCTTCTCATTGAAATATTAATAGAAATCCAGAATTTTTATATTGCTAAAGATTCGACCTTAAGTACAGTAGGTTCTTCAAGAACTCTATGTAACCTTGATTTTCACTTTTTCTTGAACTAGCTTTTTGTGTAGAAGGACTTTTTATTAGAATATTATAAATACACTAACCAACAGAAAAACGCAAAAACTGCACTGCTTTACTTGGACACGTGTTTCAACAGCTAAGCTAAGCTGTTGAAACACGTGCAGTAAAAGTTTTTGCAAAGTTTTAGATGTTTTCTGTTGGTTAAATAGACGCTGCAGTTGGTGTTCCTTTCCTTGATAAATACACTAAATATTTTCATAAACTATAGTGTGGCATTTCTTAGTTTAGTTTAGTACATTGTACACAGACGAAAGGTTGGAAGAAGTATTTTGCAAAACTAGATAGAAAGATCTGGTTCTCCAGAAATGACAAAGAATCTATATGCATTGATTAAGACAACGTAATTTAACGTGCTCAATGCATCTCAGTATAGTTTTAACAATAGATAATGCGAGTCATATTCTGTATTTTTGAGGCTGATAAAGAAATTTTAAGTTTAAAAATTAAAAAAAAAGTTTCGATGTTACAAAAAAAAGGGATGAATATTTAAAACTGCAGAACTATTGAAATTATTCTACACAAACTTGAAAAACATATGTTGGTTTAGGAATTGTATACCTACGTTAATGTCAATATAGGTTCGGTGGTGAATTTGAATGTGAATGGTGATCAATTTTAAAAGAAGCAAGTGAACAAAAACTTCTTTTCTTGCTAATAAACGATTGAAACTTCAATATCAGTGAACTTGAACACATGGAAAAAACAGTCATTACAAAAAAATAACAAAATATCTTTAAGTTTTGTAACTGAAATCAAATAAACATAACCTGTTTATATATTTATCGATCAGTATGCTTTAATCAATTTTCTTTTCTGCACTGCACTGCACGTCAGCATCAAATCTTTCTTATAAATACTATTTAAAAATTGTGCAATATTGTTCATAATTATTATATAAATAATAACGTTGTTAATTACAAATATTTTAATCAAAAGATTTGAAGAATGTAATTTCGTCTAATTAGTTTCTAAATCTCCTCAATTAAACGTAAAGTAATAGGTTGTTTAAGATATTAAACGTTAAAAAGAAGCTTGTATTAGCAGTTGAATGAGGCGACCGTCAAAAATTATAATTTTAATCACCCTAAAATTAAAATTTTTAAATTCTCGATGAGAACATTATAAAATATAGTAATAAATTGCTGTCGGAGAATTATCCAAAAAATAACGTTCTGTGTCGAATATTTTAAGAAATATCGTACGACGGGATGCTGCATATTCATTTACAGTGTAATTTAATAATAATGATCAAGATAAAATGAAACAAAGCATATATTTGATATAACTGGCTGTATTAACGTTAGGGTTATTATAAAAAAACCCTATAAACAAATCGTGTATTCTGATTGGCGCCGATGAACTGGCGCCGTCTCTTACAAGCTTCTATTTTTTAAGGAACCACTTTAAAATTTATCGAGTAACGTCACAATAAAATGAAATTAAATTAATACAACTTATATCGCATCTACCGATCAAGCTGGTTATAAAAATCTCAAGAATGTTGCTGCTTCGCGTCTTCTTTGTACTCTGTTACTATTTCTTCTAAGACTTAAATTAAACGCCAATTTCATACAATAAAATTAAAATCATATAAATAACTGATTTCCCATGTAAAATCTAATAAATCTTATTTCAGAGTCGTCCGAATTCAAAATTCCATTCTAAAATTCTTTGGAGTTATGCACGTTACCCTGATTCATATCTTTCTTCAGCACGCGACACTCCTGCGTCTAACTGCATTCTTTTATCATCATCTGACATGTTCATTTTTTATTCCGATCTAAAAGATCGAACAAATCAGTTACAAGATAAAAAAAACCTTAACAACGGTTGATTAAAACACCACAAATTGGATAATTATTGATGTCAACCATGTTAAGTGACAGTGACAACACTGCGCACCATCTTAACACGTGTAACTTTCAAATCCATTAACATAAGTTGGATCCCAATTTCTGTAGTACTTCATTAAGAACCTGAATTAATCTCATAAACACAAAACCGATGCTTTTTTTTTAAGAAAATGGTTTCTTGTGATTGGTGGCACAAAAATGACAGAATGCAATTCATGCTTGATTTGTGGATGGACGACCGCCTACAAAATCAAATATTTTTAGAAAATTTATAAATAATGTTTAAATATTTATAGGATAGTTTTTGATTCAAGAAATACAATAAGAATTTACATTTTTTATAATAATTTAATGAATTGTATCTTTATTTTTGAAATATGATACGCTTTTGGGAGACTGTTATTTGGGGTCGCTTTGTAAAATTTTTGACGTATTTTTATTGTTATTCAAAAACTATATGTTTTAAACAGAAATAATGAACAGTTTTATAAACATATATTTATAATATTCTATCATTCTCGTTTCACAGTAATGAATTTTACGTGAAGCTTTTTGACACTACAAATACCTATAGATATTTATAATTATTTCAGATGCAAATGATAAGATTTATAATATATTTTTTATTTTGCCTAACGCTAGGAGAGTTGTTTTTCGCAAATGTTACCAGATTGCGTAAATCAATCTAATTTTTCAGACGGAAAATTTAAGATCAAACCGGACGGTGGCAGAATTGCACACGTCTTTTCTCGTTCCTACCATGAATATTTGCTTATTCTATTGAATTCACCAATGTCATGGTATGTATGTTGCCAAACAATAACACGGTACAATATTTTTTTTATTTCTGCAAAATACTAGGAAAATTATTAGTAATTTCCGAAATCACTACCTCAGGTGTGCTCTTAATCAGGATTTGTGTTCGGATGAGTATGTACAGTTGGGGTCTATGAAACGATCAGTTGTGGGTTGCAACCCGTCTTAACAGTTACAGTTAAAGACAATGCTTAATTACACATTACTTATTCTTGCAGTTTTTATCATAAATATTCCAAGGTAAGACTCTTAAAATTTACAATTGCTGGTTTGAACTGTTTACATAAGTTGATACTTCGATAATTATAGCCAACTGTTAGCAAAAATAAAAATCACAAATCGCCTGCTGTAAGTTCGCAAGAATGTACAGCAACAAAAACCAGAGAATCACTCTGTTTCGTCTTTTTGGGACTCTTCAGAAGTGAGATAACTCGAGTGTAAGTTCACTAATGTACAAATGCGTGCTGTCAACTATATTCTCTACTGGAGAGCACATCATATTCGGGCAATAAGTTTTGCGACACTTAGTGTCAACTCGTGTTAACGATTATCTGTCGACATAGTTGCTTAATGCGTATGCATTTACCGTACGTGATTGTTAACACGCGTCGACAATAGGGTGTCGCAAAATTTATTGAACTGTTTACTTCAATGTTAGCTTTCTAATACACACTGCTTAGTACCTTCTGAAGCACTGTCTGGCAGTTTCGAAGTTTACATATTTGCCGGACCATGCATTGCTGGTTATTTATGGATGTGATAAGGAGCCTAGACAACTATATAAAGATAACATTGGAGAAGATTACTAATTGTAGTTTTGAAGAGAGCCTGTTGAATCGACGTGGTCTCCCAGCCTTTCTGTCTTCCGTGAATAGTGTCTACCAACTTGTCAATCTTACCTACCCTGAAATTAGAGACAAGTCTCAGATAACTTTTTATAAAAAAGCTTTGAATTTTTGGAACGAAACATTTTCAAATCCCTGTCTAGCCATCTTTCCAAAGGAATTAGGACGCGATCATAATCCAGACTTAACAAACTTTTTTATCATTTTTATCAAAAGTGGATCAAGCCGGTTATCTCGCTACTTGCACTAAAGAAGCTGATGGATATGTGCCACCATCTAAGACGATCGGGTCACACCTAGACGACAATACTTTCTAGACCGCAGTGGCGCTAAGGATTGGTTTTACTATTTTTAAATCTTTCAATATCATTTGTGGAAGCAAAGTTGACGAGAGGGGCTTACATGGTTTATCATGCTCGAATGTTCAAAGGGTGTTGAGCGATGGTCACGACACGGTGTTATTAATAAATTAGTGAAGAATGCTCTGACAACTGTGCGGATCCCGTCAGTCCTTCAACCAACGGGATTGTTTAGAGATGATGGAAAGCGCCCAAACGGTATGACATTAGTTCCTTAGTCGCAGGGAAAGAACGTTGTTTGGGATGTGACTGTTAGTGACACGACTACAAAATCATATTTAAATTCACCAAATAAAGTAGCTAGAAGTTAGCGGAAAATGCAGCCCGTACGAAGGTCAATACGTATTGTGAAATTTCGATAGATGACATATTTATTCCAATTTCACTGAAATCTCGTGGTTCGATTTGCAAAGTTACTTTGAATATTTTAGATGAGCTAGGACAAAGACTTATCAGTGCCACTGGGGAACCTCAAGCAAAGAGTTACTTATTTCAACAAGTTTCCATTGCCCAATTAACCCTTTCGTTGCTCCATTCTAGTCTGCGTAGACGGTGAAGTGGTGTAAGAGGAAGACATAAAATGGACGATATGAACGCAACCCATAAGATCTTATCCGGCGATAAACAGATGACATTGACATCCTAAGTCCTGTACTTCATCCAATCATTTGCAATTGATCGAGTTCTTGAAAATCTATCTCTGTGGCCAAAACTCTTAAGCGACGTTCTTCGCGATCTGTAGTCCTTCGAGGACGTCCAGATCCACGGCGACGATGTTGAACCTCTTCCTCGGACCATTTGGACCAACATTTCAATACCGATGAAACATTCGGTTTACACGACGAGCAATTTCTCAGCGAAAGTCCGGCCTCTCTCATACCGATAATACGGCCACGTTCAAAATCACTTAATTGGACAAAATGTTGATGTTGACGTATTCTCGGCATTGTTTTCAAGTTCAGAATGAAATTGTGAAGAAACAACAACAATTTGTGCTAACTTGACAGTTACTAAATGGTCTAATACTTCAAATTTATATATTTTTACTATGTGCTATGGAAACAACAGGCAAAAAAACAAAAACTACTGGCTAGATTTTATTCAAATTTTAATCAGCACTTTGTTTAATGAAAATAGATGTTTCCTGAAAATTTAATTAAAATCGTTCGACAACTTCTAGGTGTTGCAATTTTTCTGGAAGTCAGTATATTTGAAAATATGTAACTATTTCTTTTTAATTAATTTTGAGAGATTACCTATATCTCGAAGTGTAATTTTAAAGTAATAAAAATTGTATGTTAATCTTAAAATTTTGAATCAAAACAAACAAATAAACCTTTAGAAAAAAATTAATCTCATTATTTGTTAAACTTACAGTACATTAAAAATAGATTAAATTTTATAAAATTAACGGTCTAGTTACATTCTTCTAGTAAAGGGTGCGTTTGATCGTAATTCGGTATAACTTCTTTTCGAAAATAGTGGCTTCAACAAATCAAATGAGTCCAAGTTGAGGTCAATTGGTTAAATAGACTCCGACAAATAAATTTTTTGAAAATTGTCAAACAATTGCTAAGTTTGGTTTTTTACTTATTAAAATCACGTCGGTAAGCAAATGAAGTTTTGTTATTGGCTAATAAAGAGTGAAAAAACACGGAGTGTCAATAATATTAACTACTTGACGTTTATTTATTGGTACTGTTACTTTTCAAATTTCAATTATTGTAAATGTAATAAGTTGTGTCCCAAACGATCAGTATAAATAAATCTGTATGGTTAATAACAATGATTATTTTTTACACAGTCGTATTAACCTATCGTAATGAGTAAAACTTTCAAATTATCCGAAACTTTCTTCAAGTTGTTTGATAGAAACTTTGTTAGGTAGAGAAGAATTTTTCTCGACTGAGTAGTGTATACATTAGTTCCAAAGCTGAATTTATATACTATTTCTTTTACTACCAACATAAAATCATATAATCTTACACAAAATATTAAAGAAAATTAAATACGAAATGTATTGTTTATTCTCAAGAAATAATGAATTTCAAATACCTATAAAATTTAGTACCCATGAAACATAATTGTTGGAATTATAGTAAATAAACATTTCGTTATTGAGTACTCAGTTAATAATATAAAGAAATTCACTGTTTTGTGTAAATATGATCGAAGCGGTCACCCATCCACCACTGGCCGTGCGCGACATTGCTTAACTTCGATGATCGGGCGAGAACCAACTAAACTCAACTTAATCTTAATACAAAATTTTTAAACAATACATTTTTCAATTATAACATAAATGGAATTACAATTAATGAATGTTTATAAAGTGATGACAATCGAAATTCCTAGGACGAGAACGGGTGCTTTCAACGTGGTATGGATGTTGTCGAATAATAATGTGAAAATGTAACACATAATTTGGAAATGAACTGTTGGGGTATAAAATTTGAATGATATGTGCCAAGGACGACGAAGCGCTTGAACCCTTTTCTCTGAAGGAAGGTTATTTTTTTATAGCCAAGCTATCGAATTTCTAGTTTTTGGCGACGTTTCGCACCCGTTTATTGGGTGCTTCTTCGGGCCACTATTTATTGATTATGATTATTAAATGATTATGATATCATTTATTATAAATGTCCGTAAATGCTGTATTTATAAATGTTTGATTTTTGATCAATAAATAGTGGTTCGAATAAGCACCCACTAATAAACGGGTGCGAAACGTCGCCAAAAACTAGAAATCGATAGTTTGGCTATATCATTGATAATTTCTACCAGAAGGATTATAGAAATACAACTTGTGATAAAATTTGAAGATTTTTAATTATAAACTTCGGAATTCCGTGTGAAGCTTTTTCTCATAATGAGCTTACACCTATTGTGAATGCGTATATATGGAAATGATTAGTGATAGCCGTTTATTTATTTTTAGACTAGAAAAGCTTACTGTAAGTAACAACAAGCTGCTAGTTAATAATAAAAAATGTTGATCTTTAGTAGACAAAAGCAGCTTTACAAGTTAAAAATGAGCCAATAATAATTTGCCTAGTAGTGAAAAAAGTATAAAACGATACCGTGGTATCACTTTATCCCAAACATTTAGAAATAGTTGTACGAAACAGAAACAATAATTGCGTGTGGGACAAAATACTCCCAATATTTAAACCAAATGTCTAATTGGTGATAGAATTTCCTACTAGGAAAACAAGCTCCTCAAATAAATGGTTTGTTTCCTAAAAATATAAAAGTTACCAAAACCATTCAAATCGTTTGACCGCAGTAACACAACTACTAAAGTAGGTGAGCAAGAGCAATAATTGTTGAAAATAACAGAACATTTACCTGTCAACTTTATCGAACCGTGTTTAATACTGTGTTTAAAAGTACTATGTAAATTAAATGGAAATTTTATTATTAAACGCAATGTCAAAATTAAATAGCGTTAAAAAAAGTTTGCATTTTTGTTTAAATTCAAGTTTCAGATTTTATTGTAAAGTCAAAATGTTTATTTAGTCAATAAAAATTTCCCACAAATCGTACTATAGAAAATTTCAAACTTTTTTCAAAAGTTGCAATTTTTTTTTAGTTTCAAACTGCTGTGTAAACACAACTTTACTAGGTTAATAGTTATTTTATTATTTTGTGATATAATGTGCCAAATACAACTCGTAATATTTGTTGACAACAACAACATGTTTTGTGTTTCAAGCAGTGCTTACCAATAATCAGGATTTCATCAGTATTATATTTGACAATTGTTTACCAGAGTGAAACTATGAGATTACCATTATACGGCGTAATTAAAAAAAACCTAATAATATTGTAATGGGGGTATGTATGATGATCTTGGTTTAAGTATTTGAAATTATAGTTATTGTCATAGAGTAACGGGTGTTCAAATAAAAAAACTGAGCTGGGTAGATCATGGAATTTTTTTGACTTGTGAAAATTTTTTTAATAAAGTAGTCAGGTGATAATTCGAGTTGTGTAGTGAATGTGCATTCATTTATTTTATATTTATATTATGTTTATATGACGTTTTAATGCCGTCACACGTTATTTTCCTGTATTCTTATGTACACTACAAAATAATTAAATCATTTACATTTCATGAACTTCAAGCCCAGGTTTTTGTTTGAACATTGGTTATTAGTCCAAGAAAATAGGCCTTTAAATACGAATTTTGAGGTAAATACTTGAATTTTTGATATAAGTTTCTTTGAACAAATCAAAAACGAAGTGTGAAGGTTTTTTTAAAATCAACCCCGAGAAGGGGTAAAAAATATAAAAGGTAATTTTTTCAAATTTTGGAGAAACTGTCAGAACTAGAAAAAAAGTTAAAATAAAAGTTGTAGGGCATCAAATTTTATAAAGAAATGATTTCTTAATGTTTTCGCTAAAATTAAAATTATCCGAGATAGGGCGGTTAGAAGCTAGGGAACGATAGTAACAACTTTAAAAATCATAAGTCGTTAAAAATTGATATTTTTAATATTTTTTTAATTTACTCAGAAAAAATAAATTTTAATTCTAGAAATAATTTTTTTAATTGTTCATAACAAAGTTACAACAATTCAAAATTTTCAGGACCGAATTAAAACAGCTTTACTCGGTAAAATTAATTTTTTCTTTTATTATTTCTTTATTATTTCATAAAGTGACCATATGCGTCGGAACTTTATTTTTCCTGTCATTTTCAAGCCGGTATAAAATAATTTACCTTTTGAAAGATTTCTCGAGCGGCGACAGACCTGAAACATGGAAGAGGTGTAACTGCAAGTGTTGTAACGCGTTACTTAATAGCAATGCCAGCAGCATTCAAAATTATGGAATGTTTAGAGGCATACTGCCGCATTGAGTCAAGTAATAGCGAACAACATGTTGACATTTCAAAGAGCAGGATGACAAAAGATGAAACAGGAATTAAAAATTTCTGTTTTGGCTTGATGAAAGAAATCCATTTGATGTTAGGGCATCATTAGTATCACTGTCTACTGGGATAATTGGCGGACCAACGATTAATTCTCATATGGCCGTTGAAGTAGGATTGCAAGGTATAGCTGCAATGGTTGGTAAAAACGTCGACAATGTCTTATTATCTAATACATTCAAGGTAAAAACCCTTGCAAATGCAAAATATTGTATGTATATTGGTGATGATTTTGTTGCTGTTGATTCATTCTTGTTGATTCAAAGGATATCGGTATTTTTCAATGGCAATGTTGAAGAAACGCGAAACGCATTGAAATACGAGTTATCGCCCTTTCCTCTCAGCTTATTTGATGAACATGGTTTAATGAGAAAAACAGTAAAATCAGAGTTGTACAATATTTTTCAGCCATTTATTCAATTGCTATCTGTAATTTCAGGAACAATTTTTGTGATTGATGGTGGTTGACTGTTGCATAGTGTAGTTTGGCCACACGGAAAAAAGTATTCTGATATTTATCACATTTACTATTAATTCATAAATAAACATTTTGGATCCAAGGTGACGGTTGCATTTGATGGCTACTCGAGAGAAACAATTGGAATCAAATCCTATGAGAGATATAGTCGAAAAGAAAAATGTGTCGCTGCAGATGTTGATATTTCTGAAGAAAATCTCGTCACTGTAACCCAAAAAAAAAATTCTGTCTAACATTGCGAATAAAAAACAATTTATAGATTTAATGAGTAACCATCTTCAAAAACGCGGCATAAACACAAGTATAGCTTCTGAAGACGCTGATCTTTTGATTGTCAAAACTGCAATGCACTTTAAAAGAAGCGGAAACGAATCAGTGACGATAGTGGGCAATGATATTGATTTACTAATTATCCTGATCTCACTTGTCTCCGACGACGAGATAATATACTTTTATAAAATGATTCTAGGGAAGCAAGCAAATATAATTTATTCTACGCAGAATGATAAAAATTTAAAACCTTTCGTACTTTTTGCACACGCTTTCGATGGTTGCGATACTACCAGCGCAATTTTTAAAAAGGAAAAAAAGTATTATCTCTCTATTGAAAAAAAAGATCTACAAACGTCAATTTCTGTGTTCTATGAGCCAAATCGATCAGTTGATGAATTGTACTCTGTATCTGAAAAAATAATATTCCATCTGTACGGTCAAAGTAATGGCAATTTAAGATATAAAATGTTTTCATCATCAGCTGCTGCATTTAAAAAGGAAGTCGTCTTAGCTTCTTTACCAATGACATAATCAGCCGTACGAGAACATACTAAACGGGTATATTATCAGACCCAACAGTGGTTAAGTAACAATCTAAATCCCGACAATTGGGGTTGGAGGAGAACCTTATTCATGATGATACCTATCATGTCAACTGCTGAACAAGTACCAAAGGAATTGATAGAAAAAGTAAGTTACAAAAAAGAAGAAGAAGAACAAGATGATAATGATGATGATAATGATGACGATTATGACGATGATGGAGAAGAAGAAAATACTACTAAAAGCAGAGAACATGAGAACAATGCAGCTAGAATTGTTAAGACAGGACGACTAACTACCAAAAACACTCGTTCTAAGGTATCCACACAAAAGGTATAATTTTATTCTGAAAAAACAATTCTACACTCTAAATTTCTTATTTTATGTTAGTTATTAAGTTGGTGAAATTATATTAATCTTCTCGTGTGTGCTTTACCGATTTTTTGTACGTGTAAGACCAACTGTGCATCAGCGAGATGTAGTTGCAAAAAGAATTGCTTGAAATGTAATAATTTTTGTAAGTCTTGTCGTGGTCAACGCTGCGATAATAAATCAGCACGTGTTCCTATCGACGATGATGATTGTGAAGAAATGTAAGTAGAAGAAGACGAGACTCCGTCAGAAGATGAAGAAGAACACGATTCAAGTGTAGCTGTTAGAGACAGCAGTTTACTTGATCAAACAGATATAAATTTTGAGAAATTTTGAAATGATTTTTAGAATTATATAACGTCTTAAGATTTTCATATAATATAATAAATTGTATTTTTTAATAACTTGGATGTATTATCATCATAAAATGTATAGTAATAATAAAAATTCTCAAAATAATAAATATAGAAAATAAAAATAAAAATTTTGTTGATGGTAAACATTCTATTTAAAAAAAATTAATTTAAAAAGTTTTTGTAAATGTTATCTTCATTTTTAATTATTTTTTAATCTAGCGACAATTTTTTTTTAACAATATTTTCAGAAATTTAATTTAATTTAAATGAACAGAAATGCGTGCACTTTTTTTGTCTTTTTCTTTCTATTAATTTTTATATAGATTTATCTTTTCGTCAGTCAAAAGTCGTATAAGATCAAATTACACTCTACACATAGACAAAATTGTACGTTCAAAACAACACACATAGAGGCCCATTGGAGTAACGCGCTGTCCTACGTGAGCGGCAACACGCGGCCGGCGCGGTCGGCGCGACCGACGCTGCAACTGCGGCGTAGGTGGTTAACGCGACCAGTGTGTCCTACGTGCCATCATGGGCATGTCAGTAACAACACTGCTTTTGCAGCGTTTGCATCAGTTGTCAAGATGTCTTGTTGGACGAAGAACCGCAAGATTCTTTTAACTGAGAGCACATACTATCAAAGAATACTAAAACTGCGTAAAAAGGCTCAACAAAAGACAAAAGACGAATACTGTATTTTTAGAAAGATCCAAGTACGGGGAATTTCACCATTTATACGAAAAATGAGGTCTTGTCCAAGAGGTCCAGTTTTATTTCGCGGTTATAGCAGAATGTTACCCGAAACGTTTGACTACATTGTAAAGCAATCACCCCTGAAATGAAATATTCAGAAACCAATTTTCAACGCCCAATTTCAGTTGCAGAGAGGTTAATGTTAACTTTAAGGTAAGCAAAATACATACTACTTTATTATTATTATATATTTTATAGTATGTTAACACATCGCTATAAGTACTTAACAAAAACTATGTATTACTAAAAATCGATATCAAAATATTAAAGAGCAAGAAAACCATCATTTTGAATTCTATGCACTTCAAACTGATATTGTTGATATTCAGAAGTTGATGCCTGAGGATTTTCGGCTGGTGAGATTGGTGCGGAGAAGCAGGTTGAAGGGGTTGAAGCAGGAGAGGGAACATTATTAGAAAATTGCAAACGCTGGTGATGAGATCCGACGTTTGAATTATCGGCATGCCGATTATTCTGTACTTTACATATTTCAGCAGCCAAAAGATTCTGAACCTGACTTCTAAACGACAATTTATTCAGGGACGGAAGCTGTCTTACATGGGGAAGAAGCGATTTAAAAAATTTACATCTTCGTCATCTTCATCATTTTGTTCTAGGAGAGCAACCTTTTTAGCCTCTAAACGTAAAAATTCTATATCTAGGTTCTCTTCCTTTCTAACTGATGCCTTTCGCTTCCGTTGTATTATAATCGGAGTTTTGGGATGTCTTTCCTGGTAACAAATTTTCTAAGTCATCGTTCTGTTGTTGTCGAGGCACACGTGTCACTTCTTTTGTTGGTGGCGGAGAAAGAGAAGTACCAGGATGTGCCTGTTCGTCAGCATCAAGTTCTACATCAGATATTGCTTCTGAAGGCTGTGATGTTATGCCAAGTTGAGTTTCATATTCCTGAGACTGTATAGCATGGGAAGTACTGTCAGAATCTTCTATATTACCTTCTGTTTTCTTAGGTGTTAATATAGATTTCAAAAACAGCATTGATTCAAAGTGACACCAAGTGCCGTTGTACCTACAGGTGTTTCCTCCTTCATCTCCCGATCGGCGCTTGGGTATTTTGTTCAACTCTTTTTAAACTTATCCCGTAAATTTTTCCATTTATTCTTCACCATTTGCTCTAAAACAATAGTAAAGTATTTTTAGACATGCGTTTCTGTTTTTGCAGATATTTAGCAACTGGGATACAATTCAGGCAACTTCAATATTCCTTCAGGATATCTAAGACTGCCGTATCTACCATCATAATTGAAGTGTGCAAAGCAATTTGGAAAACGTTAATGAAGAATCACATGCCACAGCCCACAACAGAAGACTTTAAAAACATTGCTATCGATTTTTGGACACGGTGGCAATTTCCAAATTGCATTGGATGTTTGGATGGCAAACATATAAGAATAAAGCGGCCGCCGAAATCTGGATCAATGTACTATTGTTATAAAACTTTTTTTCTATTGGTCTGCTTGCACTTACAGATGCAAATTATAAGTTCATAATGGTAAATGTTGGATCTTATGGTAAAGACAGTGATGCAGGAGTATTTGAAAACTGTCCCCTGCGCCGAGCAATCGAAAATGGGTCAATTGTAATACCAGAAGAAACAAACTTGCCTGGTTCAACCATTACGGCACCTTACGTGTTTCTCGGCGATGAAGCATTTCCACTTACAGAATATCTAATGAGACCGTTCCCACGAATACAATTGCAAGAAGGAGAGGAAAATGATGTGTTTAACTACAGACTTTGTCGTGCGAGAATGGTAGTAGAGTGCTCATTTGGAGCAATTGCTTCCAAGTTTAGAATACTACAAAAAGCAATCGAGACAAATGTCGAAAACGCTGTACATATTGTTAAAGCCATAACATTACTACATAATATCATTAAGGACCTTGAAGGCATATCTGACGTGGATTTGGTTAATTATAGAGGCGGTTTTAGGATTGATCCCAGAAGTTATATGCAACCCAACAGAAGGTATAATGCTTCATCAAAAAACGCCATTTATGCTAGGAAGAAATTTTGTAGATTTTTCACACTTCGTCCATTAATAAGTCATGTATAAGAAAGCATAATTTTAAAGTTTTTTTTTATACATACTTTGTTTGTAATAAATATTTCTTTAATTTAGCCGGTTGTTATTATTAAATAAATTTCAAACTACTTACTTGTTTCCTGAAGATCTGCTGCAATTCGTGTCCATTCTCGGTCCACCAACAGTCTGTTGTGGTAGTGTTTGTGTTTCATATCCCAAAGAACACGGGTATTTTTAATATTACTAATTAACAATTCGTAAAATGTGTCAGACATGATCTTAATAATACACAACGTCGTTGTACGGCACAAGACTGACGCGTCGCAGAGGCGGAATTATCAAATATTTTGACCGGCTGTACCGACTCAAAACCGTGCGCACAGCTCGTGCCGCGCGGTAGTTGCTACGCAGGACACACTTTATATTTTCCATTGCTTTGAGATTACCGCGTCGGTCGCGCCGACAGCGCCGGCCGCGTGTTACCGCTCACGTAGGACAGAGTGTAAATGGTGCATGCGCATGACGTTGCATACTCGAGAGTAAATGCAAAGGCGCCGCCTCGAGAAATCTTTCAAAAAGTAAATTATTTTATACCGGCTTGGAAATAACAGGAAAAAATAAAATTCCGACGCATATGGTCACTTTATGAAATAATAAAGAAATAAATAAAAGAAAAATTAATTTTACCGAGTAAAGTTGTTTTAATTCGGTCTTGAAAATTTTGAACTGTTATAACTTTGTTATGAACAATTAAAAAAAAATAATTTATCTCTAGAATTAAAATTTATTTTTTTCTGAGTAAATTAAAAAAAAATATTAAAATGTCAATTTTTTAAAGTTGTTATTATAATCCCCTAGCTTTTAACGGCCCCATCTCAGATAATTTTAATTTTAGCGAAAAACAACTTTTCTCGATGAAATATCATCAAATTTCAAAAAGCTGACGTTTTGGTTGAATCCAACGGTGAACTTTTGGGCCTCATGTCGCGGATTTCCACGTTTCATAGCATTCTACACCTAATATCTAAAAACTGACATACAAGTTTCCCGACACATTATGTCACGGGTCCACGGTCTATTAGATTAGATAAGATTTATCTGAGGTTGGTATTGCATTGAATCAACCTGTGCTCCCCTTTAGAGTTTAAAACACTTCATAGGCCAATGTCTCTGAGGAATTTCAGAGTTGACCTGGGATTCAATGGAATAATTTTCTTCAGCTTCACCAATTGGTACCTAAAACTTCTCTATCTTCTAAACTCTAAAGAGTGTGGCACCACACTTCCTGAGTAGATAAGCCAAGGTTTCATGCGCCGACTTACATCTAACCTTATAAGATGTTTGCTAAGTGAGCAACGGCCTGTGAGAAATCCCGTGAGAAATGTGAGGTTATTTTTACTCATCGATAAACAATCATTGGTTTCTCCCTTGGTGAAATTCCGTAGAGACTCTTTGACTGCCTCAGACCTGATAGTTTATCTCAGTACTATATCCTTTTCATTTTTTATCAGGAAACGTTTCTTGTGTTGCGCGCATGCCAATACTACAGAAATGTTCCGGTTCCGAAATTAAAGACAGGATCTTAGTTTTGAGAGTCATTCAGCTCTTAAACAACCGAAAAGATTTGTTTCTATTTTTGTCTATACTCCATGAAACTCATTACTCCGCTTGGTAGCTTACAAATAGTAGAATAAAATTTCAAAATTGTTGTACACCTGCTTTATTCTCGTTAGAATTCACCAGAGTATACTGTATGGGTACCAATAACTAAACAAATGCTAGTGTTAGACGTTAAGCAACTCGTGAAATTTAATCAAAAGTGAGTAATAGAACAACGCTGCCCCTTCTTGTTAACGCTTAACACGGTGCAAAATTAAATGCGTAAATAATGCTAAGACATTGTTAACGACCTTACGTTTTTAAATCACTTGGTTTACTTTCATCTGTTGGCATATTATGATTTACTTTTGCTACGTGTTAGGCATTGCTCCTATCATTCACTTTTAGAGTTTAATTTTCTTTGGCCTAACACTTGCATGTTTGAAAATCATCTTATCATCATCTTGCCGTAATCCGGAGTTGACCCTACCATGTCTTTTGTTTTCTGACAGAAATAAAAGTATACCAAAATGACTATTCGATTAGTGGGGTACGAGGGTTGCCTTTTAAGTGTCGGAAATAGAACGTTCCTTATCACCTAGCAACCAAAAAAACTGTTTATAAACAACTATTTGTCAATGTCAATTTCAAAATATCATTTAGATCGGCCTTATAGTTTTTAAACCGTGGCGTGTTAAAGTTCCCAAGTCGCTGTACAAGATGAAATTAAGTCCGGAACAATACCGCACGATTATTTTTTATAACTTTCAACAAAGCCTCACACAGCAAGAATGAGTCGCAGAACTTGTTGCTGTTTTTGGCGAAGAGCATCATTAAAGACAACCATTTATCGCAGGTATGCAGAGTTTCAGCAAATACGCTCTAACCTCAGCGAGGACGCTCTAACCTCAGTGACCAACCGCGTGAAGGGCGATCAAAACCGCCGTCACTCAAGAAAACGTAGATGCTGTTCGCAATATGGTTCTGGAAGATCGTCATGTGACATACCATGAGATTCAAGCATCATTGGACATCTCAGGGACCTCAGTTTAAAAGATCGTACACGAAGAAGTAGGTGTTAAAAAATTGGTTTCCCGGTGGATACCGCATCTCCTCACAGAAGAACAGAAAGCAGCTCGAGTCAATTGGTGTCGAAAAACTCTACAACGATTCAACATCAAAACACGTTTACGACGTCGTAAGTGGTGATGAATCATGGATCTATGGCTATGAGCCTGAATCGAAACGCCAATCTGCAGTATGAGTCTTTAAAAGTGAACTGAAACCGACAAAAGTTGTTCGCTCTCGCAGCATTGCCAAGAAAATGGTTGCATCGTTTGTTGCCATATCAGGGCATGTAGCAACGATTGCTCTTGAAAACCAAAGAACAGTTAATGCTTAATGGTATAAGACCATTTGCTTGCCTGAAGTGATCGCCGAGCTTTGGAAAGATAACTCAAATCGACGCATTATGCTTCACCAAGACAATGCAAGCTCGCACACCGCTCGAGCCACAAAGTCGTTTTTGGAACAACAAAATGTCGAACTTGTCGATCTTGTCGTTCTTGATCATCGTCCATACAGCCCGGACCCAAGTCCCAATAATTTTTTACATTCCCAAGAATCAAGAATATGCTACGTGGAAAGCGGTTCCAAACGTCTGAAGAAGCGGTGGATGCCTACAAAACAGCGATTTTGACTACACCTACTTTGGAATGGAATAAATGCTATAACGACTGGTTCCATCAAATGCAAAAGTGCATTAACTATTGCGGAGAGTACTTTGAAAAACAATAAAAAAAATGCGTTATTATACCTCTTACACTTTTGTTCATTCCCGACACTTAAAAGGCAACCCTCGTATATCTTAATTCTACCTTATCTTTAACAACTTCCTACCACAGCTCGATGCTACTAAACCAGTGGATAAATTACAATTATGACTGTATTGGAGTTGAAATAATATTTTATTTTATTTGTGTTACTAAAAATTCATACTTTTACGAAAGCTAACGACATTTGGTTCGTTAATTAAGATGAAAGCTTCTGCAAGTTAAGACATTTTTTTAATTAATAGATTATCTTCTTTCGAATTATTTTTTTATTTTAATTTTTATGATCTTCTTTTAGGAGGATTTTGACGGTATTTTCAAGTAAACACCATGATTATTAAGCCGACGTTTCATTTTTGTTTATCAAACATAGAAGTTTGTGTTGTATTATGTTATTTAAGTTATTTATTTGTAAAATTTAACTATTTTTAAATTTATTGTTTCATTCGTTTCAAATTTTCAATTTGTTTATACTAAAATTATTAGACGCCTCGAGAAAGATTGGACAAGACAATCGAAACGTAGCCGTCGGCTTAATAATGATCACGGCGTTTTCTTGAAAATATCACCACTTGATTAAAAACCATTCAACCTCACAGAAATAGTTATTTTCCTACCGAGTGTCGAAAGTAGATATTTGCACTTTCGCACGAGTTAGGAACAATATTTTTTAGACGGTTTGAACAACATAACTGAAACTAATTATTAATTTCCAATTCCATCGGAGACAAATTCCTCTATAATCTGGATATCTTAAACCGTTGCTATAGTCATGTTGTTTATTATTTTAAATTGTTTCTTATTCTCGCTGTGAATTTCTGAATTTCTAAAAAGTGTGTTATCTCCTCTAAACTGTAAACGATAAAATATTGATAGTGATCTGTAAACTCTGAAATATGGATAATGATGAAGATAGTATTTTGGAAGCAGCAAATGAAACCAGCCTCAAGTTGTTGCCCCTAAATCCCGGCAACGCTATGAGAAAGCTTATAGCAAGTTTATGCAAAACAGGGTAAATTCTTTGTTTTCGCAAAACGTCCTGTTTGCGTATTTTGGAGAGCTGTCGAAAAAATTGCCCTAACCACATTATGGACGCAATTTTCTATGATAAGAAGCACGCTTATTGTTTACCAGAATACTAATATTAGTCAATATCCTAAATTGAAAGCCTTTCTGAAAAGAATGTCGCAAGAATACAAACCGAAAAATCAAGAACTTTATCTGCTGAAGAAGTTAATAAATTCATAAAAAGCGACAGACGGCAAATATTTGTTACAGAACGTAAGTACATCCCTATAAACAAAAACCCTTTATCAAAAGTTTCAATTTTAGGTAATTTTGGTATTCGGCTGGAGCCATGCGAAGGAACGAATTGGTCTAATTAAAAATTGACGATTTAACTGATGTCGGTTCGGCATATATATCGCAGAACGGATTATATTAACGATTTTTTAAGTTTTACTTAAAAAATAAAAAAATTGAATATTCTTAAGGTTATTGAGAAAAGACGAAACACTACTACAGCTCAATGAGTTTATCTGCGCTTATGTCTAATCAATTTTTAGGCACCATTGAAACAATCGAAGAAGAAGAAGGCCAAGGAATCAATGAGCAGCAACATGAAGAACAACCTATTGCAAATAAAAACTCTTCCGTGTGCATGATATGCCAATCTTCTCCCCCTACTACAGTATTGCTGCCTTGCAAACATTTTTGGCTCCAACTCCAACTGAATCCGTGGACAAAACGCCGAAAATGTTTTCGCGAAAATGCTTCTGTGGACAAAACTCCGAAAACAATTTTGTGGACAAAACGTCTGTAGACAAAACACCGAAAACGTTTCTGTGAACAAATCGCCAAAAATGTTTCAGTGGACAAATCGCCAAAAATGTTACTGTTGACAAACCGCCGACATGTTGTCTAGTAGAAAACGTTTTGCGTCATAATTTTTAAAATTTAACCAAACATATTAAAAATATTTCAAAAAATATTTAGTAATATTTCCAAACGTACGAGAGTTGAAATCGCAGTCATTTTTAAGGGTCTAATGAATTGATTTTTAGTTATCAATATATTTTGAATATTAATTCCACAAATAAAAGGACGCGAGGACACTAAATGTCGCAACACTTATTGATTGTTTATGAAACAAATGTCTATACGGCAATTTTATTCATCTGTACAACGTCTTTGAAAAGATCATTTTTTTTTACTATTTGAGCACTTACTATACGCTTTAAACACGTTTACTACTTTTGCGGCGATGTGGCCACAAAACATGTAAACGTTTTCGGCGATTTGTCCACAAAAGTATTTTCGGCGTTTTGTCCACAGAAGCATTTTCGGCGTTTTGTTCACAGAAACATTTTCGGCGTTTTGTCCACAGTAACATTTTCGGCGTTTTGTCCACAGAATCGTTTTCGGCGATTTGTCAACAGTAACATTTTCGGCGATTTGTTCACGGAAACGTTTTTGGTGTTTTGTCCACAGAAGAATTTTTGGCGTTTTATCCACAAAATTGTTTTCGGCGTTTTGTCTACAGAATCATTTTCGGCGTTTTGTCCACAGTAACATTTTCGGCTATTTGTCCACAGAAGCGTTTTCGGCGGTTTGTCAACAGTAACATTTTTGGCGATTTGTTCACAGAAACGTTTTCGGTGTTTTGTCTACAGACGTTTTGTCCACAAAATTGTTTTCGGAGTTTTGTCCACAGAAGCATTTTCGCGAAAACATTTTCGGCGTTTTGTCCACGGATTCAGTTGGAGTTCGGTGACGACGCCAGGTTACGATTGCTAAAGCGTCGTTTTTTACTTTTCGGCGTTTTGACCATATTCGGCAATTTGTCCACAGAAGCATTTTCGGCGTTTTGTCACTTTTCGGCGATTTGTCCAAAGTTTTTCGGCGATTTGTCCACAAATTTGTCGTTTTATCCATTCGGCGCTTTGTCCATTCGGCGCTTTGTCCGCACCCCTATGAGGCGATAATCTTCCACCATTTTTGTGGATGCTGGTGCTCGATTGAAGATCTGAAACGCCACGGTGGATGGGATTCTTCATCAGTGGGGGAAGGTTACATAGCAGAGTCTATTGGGCACAAAATGAAAGTTGCTAAAACAATCGCTTCGGCCGTTAAAAATTCGTCAGAAACTTCGTCAGAAACTTCGTCAGAAACTTCGTCAGAAACTTCGTCAGAAACTTCGTCAGAAACTTCGTCAGAAACTTCGTCAGAAACTTCGTCAGAAACTTCGTCAGAAACTTCGTCAGAAACTTCTCAGAAACTTCGTCAGAAACTTCGTCAGAAACTTCGTCAGAAACTTCGTCAGAAACTAATCCAATTACTGATAACTTGAACAATGAAGCAGAATCATCCATCATGACAACTTCTTCAACAATTGTCAAATCATCAAATTTGGCAAAAATGTTTGAAAATTCAAATAAAAAAGTAATACATTTCAATAACTGCACATTTAATAATGTAACTTTCTAGTTCGATTAATAAAGATTTCATTCAAATAATAATTGTGCACAATTATTTAAATCCTAATAGTCCGAATTTGTGTATAAACTATAAAACTAGAAAATTGACGATCGGAATAGGACTTCATCCATTGGCCGAATTCATATCATGCACCGTGAATGATATGAATTATTTCCACACTGGTCAGTGATATTTTGAAGTTTCGATCTCAGGTTGCTACTTTGATATGTGTCACTTTCGTAACAAGCCGTCTAAAAAACAAATTTTTTGAACATACAACACAAAATTTTTGTGTGAACAACCAAAATTATATAAACCTGTCTGATTCCTCACAATTTACGATCAAAAATGGGTTGAAGATACTTTTGATAATAATGGTGTTGTTTCATCACTTAAAAATGAAATGGTCAAAATGTCATAGAGCAGTCGTCAGTTGTCATTAAAACTTTTTCAATTTTGGAATGTAGGTGTTTGTTATAATTTTACAATTTTACGATTCCTTTGAGCACGTAATGTTTTACTAAAGAGCTTTAAAAAATAGCAGGTCCGTAGTTACTCTAATTGCTTTATTAAAAATTTAAAATAAATTGAAATTATGATAGAAATGCTTATTTCAGAATTATTCTGTTTGCACTATTATCAATCGATATGAATTCAACAATATCAGGCACATTTGTATTCTACGATCGTAATAAGGTTTACCTACGAGGTGTGGCATAATTTTAATTCTCAACTTAGAGAAACCAATCTCCTCTGGAGACAAATTTTACCTGCGCTAATGGGGAATGTTACTGTGATAAAATGTGAGCTATTTTAACTAATATTTAGTCAATAAAATTAAAAATCAACACAAACAGTCAATTAAGGAAAAATACCAAAATATTGCAATTGAAAAATTAATAAACACGTACCCAAGAATTTATTATACTCACAGCAGGCTTACATTTAATAAATTAATAAACATTTTTATTTTTATTTAATATCACACGGAAAAGCTACTATTTATGTTGGTATTTACATTGATTTAAAATTTGATTTACCAAAAAAGTCAATTTATTCTAGATGTAAGATGAAAGAGGTTTGGAATTAGTTTTTTAATGTTCATTTCTGCACCCTCAAAACGAATTGTTTAGTAAATTAAATGTTTACTATTTTTTACAATTACGTTGAATACATAAAATTGGTTGAAATAGGGCACCTATTTGACTGATTTAAAATGTATAATATAAAAGGGTGACTAAGATAGAAGTAATAATAAATATTTATTAAAAACTATACACAGTTTTCTACAAGTTTTATTTTCAATCTATATTTAACTGTTTTATTTTATTTTAAATTAGTTTATTTGATACTGCCCGGTAGGTGTTTGCCTACATTATCAATTTGAGTCCCGTAACAGCATCAGAGCCAGTAAGTGTTGCTATAGTTAAAATCATCTAAGGTTCCGTATGACTCAGTCTGAATAACTGCCTGAATTAATTTTTATAAACGTATGCCGCCGTTGGTATTATCTTTTATGCAGGTTTCTGCATTACCGATAACAAGTAATTATAGTACATTTAATCAGATGTCGATCATTTTCTTTAATTTTTTGCATTCATTTTAATGAATTATGTAGTTATTAAACCCTAATATGTACTATTGTTTAAATTTTTGAAAACAAAATTAAATTAAATATGTACGTCTATGATTACGTATACAAGGAATATTAAACAGTCAAAACAAAACATCAAAATGGGAAATGTCAAAGTACTAATTAAATGTCTACATACGATTATTACAGTCGCATATAATTAACACGGTAAACTTAAGGTTTTTGATTTTGTTTTTTCTAGCACAAATGAATAAAGGAAAACGGAGCATTGTAACAAAATTATTATAATACCTACGGACGGTTTTATTTTAATAATCAAAATTACACTTTCAAAATATTTATTAAATACAAACATGTGGCCTTAATTATGTATTAGAAATATTAATATTGATTATGATTAAACAACAACTCTGGGGTTGTTGCTCGATATTGAGTTAAAACGTTTGAGTGCTTCTTTCGCAAAACTTAAGATGAATACGTAGGTACTAGTAGTGTGCCATCGCTAAACCATGCCCTATAAGTACCTTTAAAACAGCTTTTAATTTTAAATGTTTGAAGTTTTATGAAAGACAAATCTTGGGGCTTTGTTGCTGTAGTATTACTTTTTTTTTTTTTCAAAATGCTTGGTTTTTGTTTTTTTATGTTTGAATTTGTACATTTTATAGCATATTTAACACCACAATTTTAATAGAAATAAATACAAAATCAAAATTTTACTACAACCACGACAAAGTCCCTTCTTATACTTCCAATTTAAATCAAAACATTGTTGATAACTTTAAAATTTTTAATAGTACTTCAAGACTATTCGACGCATTAAAATGCTTACTTATAGTGCAGGATTTAGCGGTAGCGCACTGCTAGTACGTTCCACTTAAACGAAATTTCCGCAACTTTGTATCATGCGTGCAATCTTAACTTTTCCCTTCATTGCGTCTTCAAAGTATTTTTGTTGAGGTTTTCCATGTCCCATGACGTTTTA
Source organism: Abscondita cerata (assembly GCA_030710515.1). Lineage (NCBI taxonomy): Eukaryota > Metazoa > Arthropoda > Insecta > Coleoptera > Lampyridae > Abscondita > Abscondita cerata. The sequence continues at coordinate 209,097 of JALBCR010004782.1, read as the reverse complement.
ACACTGACAATTCTGCACCTGCATTTGCAAGTACATTTGCGGACGTCCGACAAAAACAATGTCCTGTATATCTCTCAGGATATTCTAACTTTAGATATTCGGCAATCTTCCTGGGTATGCCCTCAATACTGTGACTTCCGACCCAGTTGTGAAATATATTTCCTTTGGCGGTATCCAATAATAACATCTTTTATTGCAACCCTGTTGGACGTAAAGCAGTGTATTTTCAAAACATCTCTAAAAAATTGATTCCTTCCGTTTCATTGCTGACAAAGAATATTCTTCTTACATTGGTTTTGTTATGAGAAACAGTAATTATGACATTCCCTGTCTTCCACGTCACCAAGACTCATCAAATTTAATTCGTCACGTCGACAATCCCTGACAACAAGACAAACATGTTGTTCCTGAGAATCACCGCTTTGGTTTCCGGAATTAAACGTCAAAACGCACGTCAATTTTCTTCAGAGTTTTTTTTCGTGTGTGTTTTTTAGGGTTTTTGGTGCAAATATAAAATATGAAAAGTGATCGGTACTTTACAGTACTCCATGGTCAACAAGAAAACTTGTTGTTCCTGAGAATCACCACTTTGGTTTCCGGACCTGGTCATCAAGACCCTCCCGGATAATTAGGAAAAAATGTACATAATTTCACAAAACACAATCACATTACACACTTAATTAATACATGTGACTACTAGGGTGGGTAAGGGTTGGCATTTTTACGTTTTAGTGGTTTTCCGAAACCTTGAAGTAAATGCTTTGCCAAGACGAACCAATCCACTATTGCACACGGTTTTGTCACCACACTGTACAGGTTTATACTGATCTTCTGGGGCACCATACATAACACTTACATCACAATACAATATTTAAAATGTACCATACGATTAAATAAATAAATGTGTAAATACTTTGACTAAAAAATATTGCTTGTCAGGGGTTGGGCTTCCTTTAAAACGATTTACTTCCTCTATGGTGAGGATTTTAGACTGTATTGGTTGGTATCCAACGTTGTATTTTTTCAAAAGCTGTTAGTTTAAAAACTAGCTATATGTTTACATTTTCTTGAACAATAAGCATCATAACATGGAATATCTAAAAGTATTAAAGCTCCTTCATCGTGAACGAGATTCACATTTATGGGCCTTCTATAGGACGACTTTATTGTTCCTCAACTCCTATAAGAAGGCCCAAAATTATTGGGAATCTCGTTCACATGGAATATCTAGCTCATAACGATGAACGACTTCCTTTAGACTGCAAATAATTTAGTTAGAATGGTTATCCAGAAGGAAAATCTCATTTTACGAACTTACTGCACCCAGGAATTATGTTAACATAACATTTTCCTTCATTGGTTTTACCCCGTGCTCTTCCTTCCATTGGCAAAACAGTTGGTATTTTTTTTTTCATACCTCGCTGCCGATTTCGTAGAGATTATTTTTTCACTTTGCTTCACGTGATTTCGATATTATATATTTGATCGGGGACAGTAGAACAACCGTTAGTATTTGTAGCGTCCATTTTAACGTAACAATTTTGAATGTAAATAAACAATAGCAACAATCAGTTGTCATAGACAAGTGACTTAGTGCATATATATCCATATTGTGAATTCAGAGCTACTTTAAAAATTGTTTAGATTAAAAACGTGATTTAATAATGCTGGCAGTATGAAATGAAATTCATTACATACATACAAAACCATGTGCAAAATAAAATTTATGACTTTGAAGAGGCTATAAAACGCACCTTGACTGATGATGTCAGTACCTTTATCGACGCATGCGCAGCTTAGTTTTTTTTTTAATGTTATTTTGACCTTGATTGTTTGCTAGTGGCGAACTCCCAAACTAAACACAAATTTAAATAGTAAATAACGAGTGTCCAAATAAAAAACTGAGCTTAGTAGGCATCTTCATTAAAAGGTGACATAAATATAACCTAACAATTGACAGAAATAAATAACTACTTTCTTAGATACATTATAACCCAAACTTTGTATCCGTTTTTTATTTGAACACCTGTTATAACTAAAAATGGCAATACAGTACTTCACGCTATATTCTGTGTATTTGAATAAATACCTGTACTTTTGGTAAGTTTTTCTACATAACAAGTAACTGCATGTTCTTTCATTTTTTTCTAAACGTTCCTATTGAACTCTAACTCTCTGCAATATAAAGTTTCTGAAAATATTTTACTTTTGATTAAAAATTTAATTTTTTCTGGAAAGTTCTTGTATGTATTATACGAATTCAATGAGAAGTTCACTGGTCAACTCAAACTTGCAAGTGTTCACGTCACCATTTGTTTAACCAGACAGTCTCGATTGACATTCAGAACAAACTGCTTCTCCTCACTTCCAGATATTGGATGGATGGGAGAAACTCAGATAAAACCTAATCCATCAGATGATCGAATTATCGCAGAGTAAACCAATTTTGCAGTGTCAATATGGACTCGTTAATTGCACGTTTGAAAGAGCATTGAATTATCTTATTTTAGCTCCAGCACTTACACTTGCATACTTTAAAATACTTGGAAGCATTGAAATTAACGGAGTAATTAAAAGAAAACTAAAAATCCCACTAGATCTCTTGACTGACTCAAGAATACACATCAATTAACAAGGACTTGTTGGAGTTTACTTACACAACTTCTTTACAATCTTGATGGATTAATTTAAACCTTAGCAGTAAACGATTACTCAAACGTTATTCAAAGAAAGAAATTAATAGTGTGTTGCAAATACTTAATAAAAAAGCATGCAAACGCGACTGTTCGGGTTTTTAACCGACTCTTAAATTTTTAATTTCTCAATATTGCGCAAAGTTTTTTAAAAGCATGTGAGTTTTTTGCATCTCTGTAAATGCTCGTCTTTATCTCGTTGAAGTTGATAAGTTATACTTTAAAGTTCCTTGCCACCCCTGATTTCGTGTTGTTTTTTTTGCGTCAAAGATGCGTCTTTTCAGTCTGATGTTCACACTTCTGTCAGTCTGTCTAATTGTCAACCGCCCACAAGAGAGAGAGGTACTTATATACTTACATATGTTGGTAAGACTCACAGTTTACAAACAACATGTCTTTTGCACCTTGAATAAAACATTTTAAAACTTTTTTGTTTTCTATAGTATTGGAAACAAATTAATAACATTTTAAAAAATTTTGATTTTGAGTTGAACGTTTTTTCACGCGACACGACGACGTTTATTGCTTTGAAAATCTATACTTAGTGCGTGTGTTCGCGACAAAAGTATTTTAATACAGATTTGCGACCAGTTTAGGTCTTGTACAGTGTAAATATTTTAGAGCAGTGCCTCACGTAAAGTGTATAGAAATATGGATGGAAAGAAAGGTTGAGCGGGGCAGAGTATCGCAAGCGGGCAAAAAAGAAGAAAAGTAAAAGATATAATTAAAAAAAATCGGAAATTAGACGATTTCTTTGGAAAACCTTCTACAGACGCTATATAGTGGTACTACGCCAACTGATGTTTCTTCAGTATCTTCAAGCGCAGGTACATTGGTAGTTTTGGCAAGTGGGTCAAAGAATAAAGCCAAAAAAGTTCCATTCGTACCCCGATGCAACCAGATCCTAACCAGGGGCTGTGCAAAATTAGCGACGATCTGTAAGAACGGAGCCAATCAAAACATCAAAAATGATTTTCTAGAGAGGGAACGGATTTACAAAGATAAAGCACGTTACTTGTCCAAACACTTATTTGAACGTCAGCTTCTTAATGGCGAAAAAGTCCCGCGTAAGTGGTTAATTTATTCCGAAAGTTCTGGAACTTTGTGGACCTTGTCTTCTTTTTAATGCTGTTTTTTAGGGATTTTGACTGGATCACATGAACTTTACAAGTAAGAAACTTTAGAGTGTGGAAATCGACATTGTGTGACGTACTAATACATGTTATTAGCGAAACACGTGATAATTGTATAGGAGTATGAAAAAGATTTTCGACGCAAACGAAACTATAAGCTACTTCCTTGTGAGACTAATACAGGTAGTGTCGCAACTAATGAATTGCCGAGAAACCCTCAGAATTATTACTTTTTTGGTGATCATTGATACATTGACAAATAAACTCTAAAAACGATGGGACGCTTATATAAAACTTTATAATAAACTAGTAACCAAACCCATTTGAAAATGTGCCTAATCTAGACAAACCTGAAATTAAAGACGTGAGGTCACCGCTCCAGATCAGAGGACAAAGGTCAGGTCAATTTGTGACCCCGCCTAAGATCAGAGCTTGGACCTCCTGAACAATTTGACGTATCGATCTCTGAAATCGGTTCAGCCGTTTCGGAGGAGAAGACGAACATACATACAGACAGACAGACAGACAAACCGGGCCACAATTTTATGTGTATAGATTTTATTTTATTAGTAAACTAACGAAACTAAGCACTTCAGAAGTCAAAGAAAAGGCCAAAGCATTACAAATGGCTTATTCTTCGGACATACAAGAAAATTTACAGAGGAATGTCTGCATTTTCGTACTCACTGCAGTTTAAAAGTTGAGAATCGGAAGAACGCTGTCAGTTTTTTGAAAAGGTTTCGAGCTGAAAGTTTTGAATCTATCTAAACAAATGGGGATATGAGCGATGTGCGTGGGTACTCCCGCCAGTAACTGTGCAGCAGAAATATTATTTTCTTGTTTGCGACAAGTTAAAACTATTTACGCACAACAATGACAGAGCAAAGGTTAAACAATCTTGCTTTACTCAACATAGAAACAGATTGTTTAAGGAAATTGGATCGCGAAGATTTAATTAATGATTTTGCTGCGCTTAAGTCAAGACGCGTTTTGTAACACGTTTAACACCTATATACCTACATCATTTTAGTAAATCCGCCACTGAATATACCTATTCTTAATACCATTGTCCATCTTTAACAAAATATGCTAATGGAAATATTTAAAACTTTTTTCAGTGACAAGTGTTTATTTTACTTAGTAATTTGTTACAACCGAAAATCGACTACATTATAAATTGTTCTTGCTATATGATATGTCATTGACTTTCCCTTAGTTCACAAATTTTCTGTCAAAATGTCTTTTACGAAAACACAATAACCATAATTCTTTTAATAGTTTTTTTTCTTTCTGGTAATTACTTCTGAGGGTATTCTACTGGGTATGCGATTGGTACTACTTAATGTCTTCACCAACATCAGGGGACGTTTTTTTTTATTATTTAAATGTTAACTTGTACGAGTCTCGCACTAGGTGCCTTACATTTGGATTGATTCAGTGATAACACTTACGAGCTACTAGCCGCTGGAGCTTTAACATTCATCACATTTGGTGTTAGTTCTGTATGATTTACCGCAGAAGTTAACCTACGAGTGAGCATTTAACGCCAATTCCGACAAGTTAGTATGCCAACCACGTACACGTCTTATCTTTTAAGTTTGTTTAAATTAATGTTACATTTATTACTTCGCTCTTCAAGCAAACACTAAAATTATTGTTTCAAATTTAACTTGCACTATCTGATTGTGTTCTACGGTCAGAGAACCAATCTTATTGGATGTCATACTAAGAGTGGCGTCTTGACTTTCTATTCTAGTGGCTACTTTCGGTATTAAAAGATACGACAATTAATTGTATTAACTTTGAGATAGAATTTTAATTATTATTTTAATTATAGTTTTTGTATTAAGTATAAATAGCTATGCACTGGCCAAACGTCGCTTAGCTATCAAATTGTTTTTTTCATTATTTACTTTAAATTGATACGTATATTGTATTTTAATAAAAGAAATTCTAAGAGTTTGTCACACACACACACACACACACACACACACACACACCATTGGTTTTAATTTCTTTGTCGTCTTAAGTAAATTGTCGTACATATCCAGAGGCTATACTAAATTTCGTATTATAAAAGTTGGCACCCCACAAAGTGTATCTTGATTTAAATTTAATTTAACTAGATTTGACTTTTGGGTGTGTGACCTTCAATCATTATTTTCTTTATTTTGAAATCATGACTCACTGGAAAGTGGACGATTACTTCTTGCGGAGATTTAGTACGAGTTTAGTGTCAAGTCCTTTTCGTCAAAGGCAGCCGTAGATTTTTTCAGTAAATCATTGCAAAATATTAATATTCTTAAAAAAGCCAATTTGCTTACTACTTTTAAATGTGCTGTTACTTTCGAAGTGGATCCGACCGCTGTTACTAAAGGTATTGCTACCTTCCAGTCATTTATTGGTAAATTTGATGGAAATGTTTCTTTGAATAATTTTAAAGGGTATTTTCTTTATACAGTCATGGTTTGGTCTTGTTGCTGTTTTTGTAGGTTTTTTTTCTTTTGTCACATTCTTAGGTGAATGGCTGGGTTTGTTTGAAGATGGTACTTATGATGTCACATGATTCTGTTGTGACTAGTTCACATTATGCCACATTTTTAAACTTTATTATTTTCTAGTTTTAATTTTTAACTTAATCTTTCTTTCTACTATCTGTTCTCTTATGTCTTTTGTTTATAGTTTGGTTTGGTTTTGGTTGTTGTTTAGATACTATTTGGGTTGTTTCTCTACCATGTGTAGCTTGACCTTTGTCGACCTTATTCTCACATAGATCATTTAAATTTCAATCCGAAGTTTAATTCAACATTACAAAGAAAACTTTCTTTTTACTAAATTTTTTATTTCTCGAGTTTGTTTTTCTTGCTTTGTTCCCTTTTTTCCTGATTTTCTGTGTGATTTTTGTTGATTGGGGTTAAAGTTTTTGCGATTACTTTCTGCTTTGAGTTTACTTGTACTCACACGACTACTGATTACAAAAGCATGATCTCGATTCTTTTCTGATTTTGCTTATATATTTTTTTCTGCTTTTTTTTACTAGATCGATTGTGGAGATGGTTTCTTAGGTCAAACCACAATGGGGAGATTGTATTCGACCATAAGTTGGTATTGGTTTTGATGGCTTGTCGCTTTCTCTGCCCTTTGTTTCTAAGATATTCTTTCATTCGATAAACAGTTCAAGAAAAAATTTGTTCTTACTATTATTCTCATGGGATTGGTTTCTTAGTGTTTGGGGATTGAATTTATTTTTTTCATTGCCTGTTGATTCTAATTGTTGGAGGAAATTTGTTACAAAACAAAAAGTGACTAGTTTGGTTTTTAGGCACATTTTAAATTGTTCTTGTCGTATGATACGCCATTAACTTTTGTTAGTTTACAAAGTTCTCGTCAAAGTCGCTTTGGCGCATTTGATTACCATTTTTTTCAGTTTTTGATATTAACTGAAAACAGTACGTCGATGTCTCAACGCATTAAGTGAGTGTTCTTAATTAATTTTTGGATCATCCTGCAAAATAATATTTTAGGGTCGTTAATTCAAGCGTCAGAAAAGATCCGCTTGATCATTACGACGATATTACAAAGCTGGCGACTTGCTACGGTTTATGTTATGTATGTCTTTACAAGAACACGTGATGCATAATTTTTTCCTGGTAGTTAGTTTTGGACCTATTCTACTGTATGATCCACCGCAGAAATTATTCTGTAAATTTGCATTTAATACTAATTCCCTACACATTACTATGCCAACCACCTACACGTGTTATCTTTCTTACGCTAATTTAAATTAATGTTACATTTATTACGTGACTCTTTAAACAAACATCAAAATTAGTGTTTCAAATTTAAAGTTGCTTTAGTGGACTAGCTGATTGTGTCTCTACCATCACAGGACTAATCTTATTGCTTGTTATACTTTGACTTTCTATTTTAGTTGTTAACTATTGAAATTCGGGTATAAAAGATACGACATTTAATTGTACCCACGACGCTCCGATTTTGAGTTAGAATTTACTAAATTATTTTAATTATAGTTCTTGTGCTAATTATAAATAGTTATAAATTGTCTTACAAGAGATCAAAAAAAGAACCAATTAGGAAGGGCTGCGAAAGTGAATTGTTATGAACTTGAACTTTAACCACATTCTCAGAATGACATGTGGCTAAATAAAGTGTTTGTAATTTGACAGTTTTATTTTGAAGTTTATGAAATTTTTCATCGTTCGAAAGCATTCAATAGCTTTTGCTTTCTGTTGAGTATAGTAAATTCCATTTTTCTAAACTAAATTTAAAAAAAGTTGCTTAATCTTAAATTCAGAAATGCCATTCTGTGGATGTGGCCAACCATTTCGCTTTCACCAGCTACTGTATTTGTTATTGATGGGGAATTTTTTGAACTCTAATCTATTTTCCATTAGAAAATTATTCTCGAATTAAGAGACATAAGTTTTCAGCAAAAAAAAATTCCCGTTAAAAATCAACCGCTTGTGTATTAATACTCAAAAAAATCAATCAATCAAGACCACAAACTAGCAAAAAATCCCAAAATTGTCGTAAAACTATTGTTTTAACCATTTGTCACAGAAAGAGAGATCATTAGTTCATTAAGCATCACATCATCGACTAAGTAATAAAATAAATACAAGGTGTCCAGAAACTACAGGTACAAGAGGTTATTTTATGTTGATTTAACTTAAATTACCTTAATCCGAAAATGCTTCCTGAGTGAACTACAGCCCTTTGTAGAAAACATCGTTATATGAGTTTTCTTTAAATCAATCAAAAATGGCGTTAAAATTAGACGGTCTTTAGGTCTTATTCCAAAACAATGTAAACAACTTAATATTTACTTCTTTCATTATCAGTATTTGCAGATTTTGTTGATTTTTCAAAGCCAACTTGTTATTACAGATACAATTTTATAATACAACGTGATGTTATGTTAGACATTTTTTTATGAAGATTATCTTGAATTTTTCAAGTTTGGTGTCAGATAAAAAAAAAAAAACATTTTTAATAAAAATACCCTTTGGTCTCCCCTACTGATACGCTTGTGGTTGTAAAAAAATTAATTACAGCAAATGACGTGTTTGTAATTGTTTATTGATTATACAAAGTTTGAAATTTTTAAGTCTTCTTCAAAGGGCTATTGTTCACTTAGGAAGCATTTTCGGATAAAGGTAATTTGAGTCAAATCGACATAAAATGGATGTGTGAGAAAAAAATTAATTTGGTTAAGAAATAAATTTATAAACCCAACAAATTAATATCATTTTAATTTATCTGTAACAATAAAATCAAAATCGTACACCGCTTCAAATTTAAGTACTGTAAATAATTGATACAATTTAAAGTAACTAATTAAAATTAATACTGTTTTTGTATGTTGAATAATTTATAGTTAAATAAAAGATTCGATTAGTTCCTAATTATTATTTCGCTCATGTACGTTCTAAAAAGCCTATATCTAATTATGCAGAATAATAATTAACCGAAGTTACATGTTAATGTAAAATACTTTTACTTTACATAAACACAATCTAGACCGGATATAAGGGTAACGATAATAAAAAATTATTTTTTAAGAATTTGTAAAACATAGCCGCGGTTAAAACCGAATTTAAAAATTAAGTTATTTTTATTTACAGGTAGAAAAAACGGTACAACAAGATATGAGATAAGAAAATCAATTGGTATCATTGTTATGAAATTTGCCAAATGGCAGCTGTCAATCTGTTGGACATTTTAGACCACCCAGCAATAGGAAGCTTCGATCTACTAACATCTACCACGAACAGACAATACATCTTTTAAATGAATGTGTTACAAAAACTAGGCCTTTCTTGGTAAAGCTATTTTATATTACGACGACTACTACAGTGTTATAAATAAATTCAAGAGTTTTTTTGCGAATAACTATAACACTGGAAAGGTAGTACTTAAGCGTTTTTGTAAATAATTTCTTGTGTACCAGCTTCAAGTGTAACACTCAATCATTTTATTTTAAGTGATCGTAACTTTAATGGGTTTTTGCGTTTAGCGTTGATAATTGACGAAATATACCGTGGTTGTTTTAACGTATGAAAGAAGGCGTTACGTTACATTAATAACAAAGTGCTAGAAATGATATCTGAAGGTGCAAGAGTTACGGTATAATAAACAAACAAACTTTTATACTTAAAATAATAACATTATGAATTAGTAAGAAATTTTTCCGGGCCATTGATAAAGATCGTCACGGTCTGAAAACAACTTTTTCTGTTTATAGCTAGCATTATAGAAAGAAATATGTGATTCTCTTTTGATCGTTTTAGAGTCTTCCTTGTTGTATAATTTATTAAAACTATCAATGCGGCAAGCGTATGTTGTATGATTGTGATAGGCTCATGTGTATTACTAAGGGGTGAATGGGGGAGTAATGGTTCGGAAGGAGACGAAGGCGCCACCCTTCATGCAATCACACATACACAATCACAAAGATTGCACGCTTCTTGACTCTGCACACCCAATAATTCATCTTATAATGGGACAAACGATTAACTGACGCATAGGGGATTGTATTTATTTTTTGTTTGCTAACGCAGTTACGGCTTTACAGACCGCAAATGAATTATTTTTTGGACACTGCAACTGCGTCGCTAACTTTTTAAATTTAATAAAGAATCCTTTCGTCTAATTCCGAATCCTGCATAATTCAAAGACAGGTTTGTAAAATGCGGGGTGACTAAAAAGTAATACCATTAAATGTTTTACAACAATCGTCTTACAAGGTAAAATTGAAATTTTATTTTATAATGATTTTAACTTATAGTGAAACTGTTATATCATTCCATACATGGACTTATAGTAGTAAGTTTTACCATCTGTCTTCTAAAGCAAAAACGTCGTAAGATTTATTTTGATTTAAAACATTCAGAATATAACTAGATACTCGTAAAGTTTAAATTATTCAATTGCATTGAAAAAACTACACGTTACAACGGCTTTATGTTCATGATGAACATAATTTAAAAGAATGTATCGAATTTTCTTGCACGGTAAAGCTAAGTGCTACTACTTATTTTTCCTTGTGTACGAATCACTGATCATAAAAATAATAGTAGAACACAAAAACAAAAAGAATTTATGACAAACTAAATAATAAATTTAAAGTACTGAAAATATAAAAGTTTTATACAATTTATACATAGGTAAGTGAAAAGAAAAAATCAGTGGAACCTAGAACGGGATGTCAATCCTGCTTGTTTAGCAACATTTAATTATACCGGAAAGATAGTATTATATAATGTCACATTTGAATACTACAAAAGATTTTACCAAACACGCAATAAAAACTTTTCAATTTTATTTTTGGGTTTTATATGCATATAAAGTTGTTTCAGAAATCAGCAGAACTGCATTTATTATCAATTCCTATTGTATGATAATTTTATACTATAATAGAACGATTACGTTAAGTTTGTAGTTCTAACCGCAATAAAAAACTCAGACTATGAAATAACAGAATAAACTTTTTGTAATATACCTATAGCATCGAAAATCACATTTGTCATTCAAATTAATTGCTTTATTTTTTATATAATAGCGAGCTTTGTATTGCAGACCTCCCGTGCTATTTATGGTTAATCGGTATTAGTAGCAAATATTTATAAAAGCAACCGCAAAAAACGGTACGTTATTTTTGCAATGAGACCAGCAAATTTTGTTGATCTAATAAATTTTTGTATTAGAATAATAACAACTACAGTAGTCAGATTTCTACAAAAGCGTCTTAACTTAAGTATGTTAGGATTGCCGAGAACTTAAAGGTTATCCAATGATCAACATCACATCATCGAACAATAGCATTACAAACGCCATTCTTTATAACACCTATGGTAATCTGATTGGTTTCATAGCAAATAAAGAGTTCAGTTTACTGAAGTTTCTCTGTAGTAAAGCATTTCAATGAAAACATTTATTTACTATATACACCGTTGGTTTCATTAAACTTAAAGGCAATAAAAATATTTTTAAATAAGAATATAACAGTAAAAACTAACAAATTGCGTTCAGTTTTTTATTAATCAGTAAAACTCAAAGTTTTCAAAAAAAATATAACTAATTAAATTAAATCTTCAAGGTGTCTTCCATCAACTTCCATGCAATTCAGCTTTTCTGACATTTTTAAAAACTTCGAGAGTGATCTAACGAGAGTTTCCCTTGAAATCGAGTGGTGTCAAATCAGGTTAGCCATTCGATAGGACCCCATTTACTCATAAAATTATTTGGAAAGCGGATATTTTAAAAGTGGTGAACTGCAGCTGCATAATGTGGAGACGCTCCATCCTGTTGTAATAAGTTTAGATCTTATTCCACAGTTTCATTAATTAATTAGTTTTAGATTCTATTTGAATTTTTCAACATATTTAAATACATCTTTCAGTGTAAATTTGGTGGTATAAAAGAGGTCTTATAATATGTGTTGCGCTTTTATTTTCTGAATGTAGGATGTGTGTCGAGGCAATATTAAAACGTGTGTCGCGAGTAATATGTTACGACGAAAGTCGTATTTGGCGCGCATTTTGCTAATTTTCTATTGGTTGAAAATAAAATTCCTTTTCGTTTCCTAGACGAACAGCGGACATCTACTTTCTTCCGTACGGGTGGTTTAGCGTGCATCTTAAAATTGAAATTTACACAAAAATCATTAATTTGTGTTACAAGATTTCCAATACAAATTATTGGTTAAGTTTAAATCCGGCTAAATTCACCGTGAGTACACCTTTCTTTTTTTTTTTTCTGTTTGAATTAATTTTAATTGCCACGTGATTATGATTTCGCTGTGTGTTAAACCGGGATAACTCCTGAGGGTGCTGGAGTGGCTGATTAAGACCTTCTCTATTAATTAAAGACTACACCACGGTTTCGCATTAGCTGCAGACAACCGGTGGATACCACGTCTAACAGGGATTGGTTTTGCTTCATAACTTCATCAAGGGAGCCTATCGCCTTCCGTTTCTCTTCGCACACCTCGCCTAAGAGAAATCCTGGGGTTAGGTACCTAATTTCCCAAACTGTCGATATCGTCGCTAGCAGGAAACTCTACTCGCGAACTGCATCCAACACTTTACAGCTAAGTTTCATTATTTAAGTAACTTATTCAGTGGTAATGCGTATGAAGCTCAAGTACATATGACATAGAACGGCTTGATCTCTAGTGCTTAAGTAAATCTTTATTCGGTGTACTCTCCACAACCGAACGTTTTTTAACCAGCTCAATACGGGTCGGGCGCTTTACTTAGAGCGGTGGACGCGAAAACAAAAGGCCTTTGGGTTTGCGGGAGGTACTTACACCTTTAATCTTAGTTTAAGTTAGTTTAAATTGTCGTGTGTAAGTGATATGTGTACACAGAGTCTTCTTTAAAGTAACCAATCCTCAATTGGAACGTTAACATTAATTTTGGTGTAACTAAAACTTACCTGAAATCCGGCACATTTAATTGCGAGCCTTATTTATTATTAAGCTAAGCTACTGCTAACATACGTGAATATATGCAACAATCTCTCTATTTCTGTCACATTCACCTATTACTTTAAGATTTGTTTGTTGTTTTATTGAATTGTCTGTCGTTATTTTTTGTTGTGATTGATCTAGCGTATTAGGCTTTAAGTAAAACCTGTTGATCTCCTGTTGGTCGGTTTTATTTCATTGTTTTACCCAGCAGGTGGCGCCTTGTTAAACAGCAGTTTAATTTTTTAGAATTCTTTAGGGACCTCCGCGACTTTCCGACAAAGCCGGACGCTGCTGCTCTAACTATTATAAATACTTTTTCTCCACAAACCTAGTGCGCTACATTGACTCGTATTTCCTTTGGTTTTTTTTTAGTTTGTTCCTCTAAAGCCTTCGTTAGTTGTAAATCACAACCGTTACATATGGTTACGTAAAATTACAACCTAATCGTTGAGTTTCTGGGATTTTATATGCATCTCTCGTATGGCATGTGGATTGTGTCACTACAAATGCGGCAATGATGACGATTTATTTATTCGTGTGGTACATAATTTTTATTATTGTATTATGATGTAAGTGTTATGTACGGTGCTCCAAAAGATCAGTGTAAAAAAGAGTAAAAACAATTGAAGATCTGAACGCAACACAAAATTTATATTTTTAACCTCGGTTAGCTTCAGACGGAGAAGGTATACATACCAGGGTTTAAATAAAATATATTTACAAATTAAATATTTATCAATTAACAGGGTTTGAATAATAATAAAATAAAATAATGTTCAAACTACAAAAACAAGAATCTGATTATTTATAACTGAAATAAACTTTTGGGTCATCCGGTATACATCAATCATTCTGCACCTCAGTTAGTATTAGTGTCTACACATCCAGGCAGCTGTTACTGTTATCAATGACGGACGGCCGGCAGTGAAACAAAATCCTGTGAGTTAAACGTTAGTGAATGTTTTTGATTGCTTTAGCAATTGATTTTTAGGTTGTTTTGCGTGTGATGGGTCTTGTAAAAATAAAACGTCAAATGTAGGTATGTGCTCTACAGAATAATAAAATTAATTAAATCGGATTCTCCTGACTATGTTTACTGACGACTTTTTTTGCCCTTGTATTCAGAAATTGTTGCAGATTGGCTGTTTTATCTTTCCGGAAGTGTTTGAACTCGGTTTCTCTTAATAAATGAACAGTACCATGGATGTTAAAATTGTCTTCCGACCTGGTGTGTAGTAGATTGTTGTCTGAAATATAATCATAAATCGTGCGGAGGATTTTTGTGGGTTAGATGGTTAAACGGGGTATCAAGTGGAAGCATAGGTGAGAAAAATAAACAGATCGGTGCTACAGACTTTACCGACACATTTAGCCGAGTCCTAGCACCGAGAAAAGCGCTGCGAAACAAAATCAATCCCTTGTCAGCTTTGGTGAGTTTTACAGAAGAATCTGCAATATCAAATTGTCTTGAGGAAACAAATTAAATCACTGACCCCAGACTTCCATGTAACAGAGAAATAGTAGTATCAAGTAAATAAAGTTCAAGAGCAATTTAACGATAATTATTTTCAGGATTTCCAAAAGGATTAGCGGACTGCAGAGAGTGCAAAGCGTACTTTGACACGGATTGCGGAATGCAGAGAGTGTTCTTTTCAGTTCAGTTTCTTATATGTTTATTCACTCTACTTCAATTATTACACCACGCTTTTAAAAGCATTGACTTTGATCCGCCGATCTTCGTATCAGGTGTCCAGCGAATCCAGCGCGTTAAAGATTTCTCTCAACTTGTCTAGTGGACCGTGATGTTGCCAAGGCGGCGGTGTCGTCATGTTATGCATAAACGAATATAGACAGAGTAGGAAAGTTGACGTCACACAAATTTAGTTTTGTTAAAATCGTCGACGCCATCTTGCGATGGTTCGTTACAACTTGAACTGGACCTTGAGATTTGCCGAAACATGTTATACGTCTCCAATAATTTTATTTTTGTATTTAGTTTTGGTAAAAATAAACAATATTATCATTGTTATTTTACAAAATTCCACACGTCTGTCAAACTCGTCTTTATTTAACTCATGTAACAGTTTAATTTTGTACCAGTGGAATCTATGTTTATGAAGTATTCTAGAAATGATGGTTTCGTGATACTCCAGATGGTTGAGGATAATTTAGTAACAGGTGCGTATTGTCAATGAGAGTCATGTGGCCTAAAACGGCAAGTAACAGGTTGTGGTTTTATGGTAGTATTTGTAGGAAACCTGCGCATTTGTAGAAAGTCCGCGTTTGTAGTAAAATTGAACTTAGTTCGATAAAAATAATGTTTTTGGTGAACAAAATTATAAACAATTTAAAACTAAGAAGAAAGCAGAATGCAACAATTAAAAAAAGGCATCGTGGAAGCAATCCAGGGTCAAGAGGTTACTGCATGGAACACGTCAAAGGTCGCACGGAACACGTTACGCGTAAATGCAACAAGATTAGTTTAAATTTTAGAGTAATTAAATTTGTATTTAAAAGAAATTAAAATGTAACGAATTAGTTTTAGTTGCGTAAAGTCGTGTACTCAACGTTTCAAAATTCTAATAATATTTGTAAAGAATTGTAAGTACTTTCGATTATTTTATTTTATGCAATTAAAATTTCATTGAAATCATAAACCACGTTTTTATTTATGAATCCAAGATTGTGGGATAGTGTAAATAAAGAATAAAAGAGTCTCATGTTCATGTTTAATATGAAATTTATTTTTCCACGAACACTATAAAAACTTTACATTTCGTAGTCATAAACCACTAGAAAAATTTGTCATATCCAAACATCTAAAAAGGACGTCTACACTTCAAATAAAAAAGTAAACTTGATAATTATCGTTCATTATTGAGAATAAAAAAATGTTTGGTAGTCATGAAAACAGTTATATTATTTTTAATTGCCAAACTGGCAGTTAAATCTTAAATTAAATTTTGATAAAACTCATAGATACTACATACTGGTCGTGGAAAAGTATAGTGTATTACTTGAGGCTAAAATCATGTTTCATTGCTCGTGATATGAGCGCTCGGGCTACCACCCTCGCGCAGCTAACACACTCGAATGAAAACTGTGATTTTCACCTTGTTTAATACAATATACTATTATTTAACACTAAAATTCAATCACAGCAATATGAACAGCTTATGTAGCCATCGAGAGAAACAAGGTCTATATTGTAAACAACAACGGTTTAAATACAGAACTTTGTGTTATACTTTAAAATTAGACAATATTTAAACAATTAGACTAACAAATCTTACACATTGATTTATTCCTATTAAGCAGTGTTAAATTAATTTAATAGAATTAATTTTTAAAAACCGCTCATGTAGCGAGTTTCATAACCAAACTTACAGCCAAAATACTGTAAGTTTGGTTTAAATATCTCAAAACTGGTTTAGATATTGTAAAATGTTAGTGATTCTCTTAATCAGCATCGAAAAACACATATGATTTACAACTAAATTTTTGGAAATTTTCGAACTTTAAAGTCGAATATCTCGAAAACTGTTAACAAAAAGTGAGAGGCATATTTGAAATCAGCTTTAAATAATTCATAAGAACCGCATCTCAAATTTAATCCATCACAACGGGAACCCTGCAACAGACAACGACGACGACGACAACGATGCACGGAATAGCGATTCTAGTAACCAAACTTACAGTTTGGTTGAACACAATGCAATTCGATATGTCAATTAATGTATTGTGATACCAAAAGTACAGGATTTTATCGTTCCGTTGTAATTGTGTTCTTTGCGTTTATCGTTAATTTTGTTCATTTCATTGCCAAGTAGATGAGTCAATCATTTATAGAAACCCTGTATAATAAGTACCGATAACTTATTCTGATCGACCGCCGCCATGCAATGTAGTTCTACAGCTATAGTAAGATCTAAACCAGACTTGTTTAAAAAATGGGTGCTTCTTTGAAATAATCTCTCAATTGGTTGTTAATATAAGTACGTATTTAACTGAACTTAAAGATTTAAAATTCCAAGTTCAAGATTATCTATACCTATTCATTCTGTTTCAAAATTTTAAAATCTAAATCTTTCCATTGAATTATTTAAACTTAAATATCTGATAAAATTATAGTGTGTCTTTAGTGATTAAACTACATCGAAATGGTACCTTAATAGTGAATAGTCGACAATCCTAAGAGTTTTTATCAGAGCGAAAACTTAAAAATGGAAAAACATGAAAGAAGCAAAAGAAAAGCCCCTATTTGTTAAGGGAGAAGCGTTGGCACTACTCCTATAAAAAGGCAGTTTCACTACTATATCCACCTAAAGAAGTTTTTTAAATTAAAATAGGAATAACTTTTAATTACTGTAATAGTTACTCCAAGGTTCTGAAGTCTAGTTTTTGATGATTCTTTTCTGTTTTATAATTTTTTAAAACATGGTGCCAAATTTACGCACCTACGATGATGAGGTTGAGAAACAATTTAAAAATAATTTGAGTGCTGTAAGCTGTAAGACTAACACCAAAATGCAACAAATACAATGCAAATAGTATGCATTTATATAGTGAGAGCTAATAAAACATTGTATCCAAATGTATCACTTGCCAATCACTTTATGAAATTTGTTTCTGTGTTATTTAAAACTGTTGTTAGTCTTTGATGTTCTATAAAATCAAGTAGAATAAGTAGCGATAACTTATTCTGATCTATCGTTCAATACTATGTAGTTTGTTGAAATTCTCTTCGTTGCTTTTTGGTGATTTGTCTGACATTATCGACGAGTGATAACTTAGTCGTATCAAAATCAAATAAGAAACATTCTCCAATACTATATTTTAATGTAAAGTAACTAGTTTCGGCGTTATTATGATATGAGCGTCATCTTCAGACTGGTTAAACAGTAGAAGTTAAATAATTAAAAATCCTTCATTTTTCTATACAAAAACAAGTATTGTTGACTTAAAATGCCACACACAATTTTAAGATTATTAATATGTAAGTAGAAGTTTCCTATTTACAAATTAGCCAAATTTCTATTAAAAATCCTTAACGACATTCAACATTTAGATGATTTGAATGTAAATCCTGATGAACAAATATTATCTCAACATGGTAAAGATGTAGAATTGATACCGCTCATAGAAAAGTGTTTTTCGTCCACTTATTTTCAATTCCACAATAACTTTTACAAATAGGTTTCGGGTGCTGCTATGGGATCTCCTTTATCTCAGTTTTATGGAAGCCTTTGAAACCATTGCCCTGGAAGCTTCGACGTTAAAACCGAAAGTATGTTGATGATACTTTCATCATTTGGCCTCATGCTTGCCCTTCTTTAGATACGCTTTTGACCATCTCAATAATCAACATACTAACATCAAGTTCACTATAGAAATTGAAGAAAATCATTGTCTCTCTTTCCTTGACGTACTTGTCACCCGGAAACTCAACGGCGAATTAGGTGTATTTCAAACCCACTCATGACAGATACTTACATGGCTCTTCACACCATCATCCAGCTCAAAAAGGTCTGTTGTTGAATCTCTAGTTTTTCGAGCATTTTCTATATGCCAATCCAACAATCTCAATTTAGAATTGCGTCATCTAACAAAATTATTTATTTAATCGTATGGTACATTTTAAATATTGTATTGTGATGTATGTGTTATGTATGGTGCCCCAGAAGATCAGTATAGTGGATTGGTTCGTCTTGGCAAAGCATTTGCTTCAAGGTTTAGGAAAATCATTAAAGCCTAAACATGCCAGCCCTTACCCACATTAGTATTCATATGTAATAATATTAATTAAGTGTGTAAATATTTTGACTTATTGCTTCCAATTTTGTTACACAGCCTACTAATTTTATGACGGGTGCCTTCGCTAAGAACTTATTATTATTTACCATTTTATTCTCTTCTTTTGCATACATTGTCGGTTTTAGATGCTTAAGTGCATCAAAAACGATGAACGACTGTTTGAACATTTAGGCGGCATTAATTAAATGGTTTCAATTAATTTAAATTCATTTTCTACGTAAAATATGTAATAAGTCAGCGGTCTAACATTTGTTTTATTGATATATTCGGTTTCAAAAGATAGGAAGTTGCGGTTTGCACCGACTAATTAGTAATTTTGTCCTCTATTTAACTGTGCAAAAGATACATAGGGTGTTATTTAAAATCTCATGATAATGCGCAATAATTGTTGTAATGTTAAACAGCGCCCTCTAGCTATCACGTCAAAATTTATTTGGACTATCTTTATACAGCATATTATTAAGTAAGAAGAGCTCTTTAAACGATACCTAGTTTGTTCAATCCTGTTAACTTATACCGAAGTTATTTCCATTTAAATAAAAACTTGTTTGACGTTCCCCTACCACTACATTTTATAAGAGAGAGTAAAATACTCTAAGCAAAAAAAATCAGAAATTTTGCAGTCTTTACTACGGCAATATAACACCCGGTACATAAATCCATGGAAATAAATACCTTCTTAGATGTATGACGGAAACTAAGAGTTGCGACCTTGTTGTTAAAATTCTTCTGTAGATCTAGCAATAGTTCATTGGTTGTCTTCTCAGGTTGTTGTTCTGGTAGCACAATGTTTGGCCATAAACTAGTTCTAAACTTGTTGTTTTTAAGTCTTCTTTATATGTTGTCTGATTCATCTACTGCGTTGGATAAAGGAACTTTAGGTAAACAAGTAAAGTAGCGGAAGAAAGAATGCTTTTGATTTCTTCGAAAACTTGGATATTTCAGTCTGATCATTGAACTATTTGTTTACTGCCTTTAGAATCCTTAAGAAGATTTGTTAAAGGCGATAGTTTATCTGCAGTTTGTGGAACAAATCTTTGATAGAAATTGAGCATTCCGAGTAATCTACGAAGGTATTTCATTGTTTGTGGTCGAGAATAATCATAAATGGCGTTAACCTTTTAAAATTTGGCTTTTAACGCTTTGTAGTCTCCACATGGCCTCAGCTCTACGTTCTTTTTCGACACTAAATTCAGTGGCGAACTTCATTTACTTGAAAAGATCCTGACTATGTCGGCACGAAGTAAATCGTCATACCCTTGTTTCGCTGTTCTAAACTTGGGCATACGTTAGCAGTCGGCTGGCCCAAATCATACGCAGCAAATCTTGTGGTACAATCTAACTGGCAAGTTTTTCTTGCGATGTCGATAGGCGTTCCATTAGCAAACTCTTGATCTTATCATCTTATCTTTTGGAGGCACACTATTACATCCAACACTGCTAGTTATTAAATAATATTTGTTTGAGTCTTTAGTCACCCGTTTAAACAAAATTATCCTTCCACTTGGGCAAACCACGCCGCGGATTCTTTTGACCATAATGGCGGGAGCATGAATGTAACTCGCAAAGTAGCGGACGCGTCGTCGTTTGCCTTGTTTGTTTCATTTTTCCACCAATTTGCTATTAAATTAATTAAGTGTTTGTTTTAGCGTCGTATTAAAATATAATAGCTATTTATTGTATGTGCTTAAAGTGGCAGATTATCCACGCAAGAATTTTTAATCGCGAGAACGAAGTTCGAGCGTTTAATTTTCTTAAGGATAATATGCCACTAAAACACGAATGCAATACAAGATTTTATCCACAATCAAACCAATTTAATTGAAAATAAGTAATCTGACAGTTCTAAAATTTCAATGTAATAGCAAATATTAGAAAATTTAGTGAAACTTTGGGCGGCTTTGCATTATTAGTTGCTAGGATGCTTGTTTATTAAAACAATATTTGTGAAAAATTAGAAATCGTTTGTGTGCGTCGTTTTGAAAATGTCAGAAAGTGATTCTTTGTCGGTAGAAATTAAAGCAGAAGCTGAAGAAGTAACCCTGCAACTGTTGCCGGCCAAATCTAAAGATGCATACATAAAAGAATTTGCTACCTTTAATGAATGGAGAGAGAGGTGCAGACATCATAAACGAGGACGTCCTGTTGGCTTATTTTTTAAATGTAAGAGCAAGTTTGCCTCCTCGTCGATGTGGACGAAATATTCAATGTTAAGAGCAACTTTGAATGTGCATAGAAATATTGACATATCAAAATACGGCAAATTAATTGCTTATCTCAAGAGCCAATCAAAAACTACAAGGCAAAGAAGGCAAAAGTGCTTGAGAGGGGACACATCGAACAATTTTTGAAAACAGCATCTGATGAAAAGTACTTAATGATGAAGGTACAACCAATTTTCTTTTCTTTGTATTGGTATCTTAATTATTTTAAATATTTCTAGGTTGCTGTCATAATGGGTGTTTGTGGAGGTTTACGATGCAATGAACTGGTAAACTTAAATATTGAACATGTGAAAGATAAAGGATCTTTTATCTACGTGTCCATCCCAGAAACAAAGACCAATATGTCAAGAAGTTTCACTGTATTAGACGAAGGATTCTCTGTTAATGTTATGGAGATATGCAAGAAATACATACGCCTACGTCCTAAAAGTACTATTTCGCAGGGAAAATTTTTTTGCGATATATAAATTCAAAATGCACCGTGCAACCTGTGGGAATTAACACTATTTCCAGAATCCCTCACAGATTGCTTCTTTCTTAAAACTTCTAGACGCTAAATCCTACACGGGCCATAGTATGCGCGCCGTTCTTCGGCGACTCTGTTGGCTAATGCTGGTGGTGATATTCTCACTCTTAAGAGGCACGGAGCGTGGAGATCATTTAGTGTTGTTGAGGGATATAGAAGAAAGCGAGTCAAATAAAATCGATATTGCTAGAAAAATTCAAGAAAATCCAGCACAATGCAAGAGATCTCCGCGATGCAGTCTTCCTCAAACGTGGTTTGTGTAAATGTAAATTCTGATATTGCAAATAAGTTTACTTTGATGTTAACGTGAATGTTAATATTAATGTTAATAAATAATTACTAAATTTTCTGCAAATTTTCTTGAATTTTATATATTACAAAACATTAATGTTTTATGGAATATAAAACACTAGTGTTTTATATAAGGTGTTATAATACGTTTCATAACGGCATAATAATAGCTCTATAATATGGTGATTGTGAATAAAGTAAATAACTAAAGTACAATATTTATTATTAAACTTAACAGATTGACAAGGTATACACTATGTATCAAATTGCGAGAGCAAGACTTATCGTGTGAACCTCGACGAGAGCTGGCCAAAGAAAGAATCTGTGAATCAAAAGTTGAAAGATGCAAGTTTATGTTGCATACTATGGTTGGAATCATTTGTTATAAACCTCATAGTGTTAGTGTCTTTACGATAAATATCTATATCTAGTTTGTTGCCAGTTCTTGTCATAAGATATCTAAGAAAGGTAACTTAGGATTTGCTTCTGTTTCATAGGTAAACTTGATCGTCTCAAATTTTGAATTTAAAATTTCTACAAATTGCTGAGGGCTGTAACTTTAGTGTCGATGACTGCAAAACGTCATCTACATATCTACACCAATTTAGGAAAATAATCTAAATTATTTTTAAATCAGTTTCAAATTTACCCATGAACAGGTTAGCAATAACGAGATAAGCTGTTACCCATTGTTTGTACCCATAATTTTGTTGATAAATATTATTGTTAATTTGAAAGTAGGTTTGACTCATACATAATCTTGCTAATTTAATAAAATTATCTACTTCTGAATTGTCTAAATGGTTTTGGTGTAACATATCTTTCAAATAATCTAAAGTAATATCTATGGGAACGCTTGGAAACAATGAACAGACATCGAATGAAACTAAAACTTCGTTCTCAGTCAGCTCAATGTTTTTAATTTTATTAAATTATTTAATTTTATTAAATTAGCAAGATTATGTATGAGTCAAACCTACTTTCAAAAATTAACAATAATATTTATCAACAAAATTATGGTACAACAATGGGTAACAGTTTATCTCCGTTTATGGTTAACCTGTTCATGGGTTAATTTTGAGACGATATAAAAATAAATTAGATTATTTTCCTAGAATTTGGTGTAGATATGTAGATGACGTTTTTTGCAGTCATTGACACTAAAGTTTACAGCCCTCAGCAATTTGTAGAAATTTTAAATTCAAAATTTGAGACGATCAAGTTTACCTATGAAACAGAAACAAACCTAAGTTACCTTTCTTAGACACTTTAGTGACAAGAAATGGCAACAAACTAGATATAGATATTTATCGTAAAAGACATTCCAACACTGCTGAGGCCTATAACAAATGATTCCAACCATAGTATGCAACATAAACTTGCATCTTTCAACTTTTGATTCACCGATTATTACATTTCCCATTGTCAAAACAAAACTTTTGATAAAGAACTGCCTTGAAATATTAAGCAGATTGCATCATACAATGGTTTTCAAGAATCAATTGTCACAAACATAATTAGAAAACATAAACATAAGTTAAACATTAGAAACATTACAACGTTAGGGAACTAGTAATAGGCAAAATAGATAAGAAATATGTCAAATTACCAAATTATCCCACATACACAAAAAGGTCTTCAAAAATATTTTCAAAATTTGATTATAAAACATTAACCTCTAGTAGTAACAACTTGCAAAATCTTTTAGGCAATCCGAAAGACCCAATAGAATTGTGTGATAATCGGGAATATATAAAATAAATTGTAAAGACTGTAACCAAGTATATATAGGGCAAAACCAAGAGACCTATTAAAACTCGTTTTAAAGAGCACTTAGCTAATGTCAAATATTATCGCACAGATAGGTCCAGTGTTGCCATGCATATGCTTGAAAATGGCCATAGAGTAGGCGACATTGAATTAATTTAGAGAGTAAGATAATAAAACAAACTTGATTTCTTATGAAAGTTTAGAAATTTTTAAAAATAGAAATTTGCTTATGAATTATGATGATAACGGTCCATTAGGTTTTCGAATTATTTAAGCTTATCTAAGAATCAATTAAGTTTAACGATGTGATAAGCAGATAGTATATATAAGCTCCCTGTTGTTTTTATTTTTTAGTATCGGTATCGCTGATGATAACAGCTTAGCTAGTTGAAACACGTGTCCGAGTAAAGTTTTTGGTGCAGTTTTGGTGTTTTTCTGTTGGTTAACTTTAACACATTGAACTAAGATCAAACTAAACATCATTTAATCGCTATACAAATGAATGCAAATTCGGTACTTACAAGAAATTAATTAAACTTAACCATGTTCAGTACACTAAACCAAGTCAAAATGCATAATTTGGCTTTAGTAACAAAATAACTATGATTGATTACTCGAATAAAATTAAGAAAAGAGGTTAAGGTACGCCATGGTGATTGTGTATACGATAAATAATAATAAAACGACTAGTTCATTCCAAGCTCGGTAAAATATGAATCCCACCACCAAAGAAATTAATAATCGCCCAAATGCTAAGAATGATATGGTCAGATATTAATGATAAAGTATGTAGTGCCCAACAAGGTTATAGAATCAATGTTATATGAAATTTTTACAACTTTGTTCTCTTAAAGTAGTCAAACGTATAAATTTCTGGGCTTCCTAAATCAATTCAAAATGTAGGTAACAGAACTAAAGAACGGCATTCTGACAATACGAATGTGATACAATTGTTAAAATCGTAGTAAAGATTGTTTTTAAGCATTGCTTAAGTTTAAGTTGCGTTGGTGGAACAGCCCTTAGGTTGCGTATTAAAGTTTTACAGCGGTACTCCCATTTTGGTCAAGTCAAGACCATACAATTTTTAATTTGAAGCAGTAAATGTGCCTCGAATATTGTTGACTGCAGTGTACTTATTGAAAGATATAAAACCAATAAAAGCCTTACACTTGAAATGTTGGTAAGTTTCAAGGTTTGATATACAGTATGTCTGTAAAAGTTGGCAACATATAGGAAACTTTTTTATTATTAACTTTACAAATAGAATTTATTCTTTATAAAAAGTTCTGCATGTTTTAAATTCTAAAAGTACAGTCATCAAATATTAAATTTTTTTAGTCGTATACGAGTTTGACAAAAATTATGAGTTTGGTACAGGAGGAAAGTACCTTTATTTGTAACAATATCGAAAACTGTAATTATAAAAAGTTGTTCGGAATAAAAAACTATGATTTAATGTGCAATTACATTTTTTTACTTAATTTTTTTTACAAATTTTACTCAAATTATCGATACCAAACATAGATTTTTTGATTTATCAAAAACATTATAACTGTTCCGTTTGGTTCAGAAAGTATTAAACAAATTTATTTATAAAATCTAATTAACAGACCATTAAAATAAAAATACGTCAACGAAATGATTCAATGTATCCGCCTTCTCTGTCAATGCAGTTACATTGGCATTGTTATAGTAGACAAAAAAAGAAAAATATTTATTTATTTATTTAGATGTAATTTCATATTTGAACATAGTTTTTAGTTCTAATGAACTTTTTTAATAATATAATATTTAATATCTGATGATTGTATTTTAGATTTTAGAACACGCAGAACTTTTTATAAAGGATAACTTTTTTTTGTAAAATTAATAATAAAAAAGTTTCCCATATGTTGCCAACTTTTACAGACATACTGTATATATAATCTTCACCCATTTAACTTACGGTGTAGGGTATACAAGGTTTGATAAGGTAACTAAATTGTAATTTAAATTGGCATAAGAACTGCACAGAAACAAAGAAATACAAACACATTCATTCATAATATAATGCAAAGAGAAAGAGATCGTTAAAAGTTATAACATTAGAGTGAAACTGAGTAAAACAATGAAAGTGAAACAAAACAGCACACAAACAAATTACGAAAGATAAAATTAAGCTTATTATTTGAACGTCAAGAAATACATATCATTAAATTAGTTAATTTATTACATACGTCGTCGTATCCATTGCTTAATCTTCAGTATAAATGAATTCAAACACAAAAACATTTTTTTTTAAAGTTGTTTTATTTCTAATAATATCGTATAATTAGAAACATTCACAGTAGACGTTTGCATTAAAATAAATTCAAAACGTTGTCGTATCGTTTTTCAGTTCTTCAGTTACTTGCGCTTTATTCTTAAGTCTTGCAGAATGTTTATATCATTGAAAAGTGAATAGATTCGCAGTGCGGATTTATTATAATATTTATTGCTATCATGGCCATCCTTGTCGTGATATATTGGAATGCAATACTGTAGTTTCTCAGACGTTGTCTCGACCACTGTATATGGTTGTTTTGTATTGTGAACCAAAGTTGTGTGCAATAATAGTTGACAAACCATAACTTTAATGTTTGTAAATTTATAGACATTGTTTTAATTGTATCTTTTATTGTGATTATAAAAAAGTGAAAGTTTTTATGTCGAACCAAAAATAATGATAAAAACAACTCAATGGTTAAAATAAAGCTGTTGAATAAATTTATTCGAGCAATATTTTTTGCTTAAAGCGTGAGTAAAAGAGTGTAAGTAATTTGAAAGAAAAACTTATGAAATATAGTGTTCATGAGCGTTTAAATGAACTCTTGACGGTATAACGAATTATTGGATATTATTAGGGACGTATAACTCACATGTATTTTAGATGGTTCTCAGCTTTGATCTCAAAATACACTTAGTGCCTGCTGAGCAGCTTGAGGGTTGTTAAAAGGGGAAGTTGCAATAATATTACGCGCAAATGCAAAAATCCCGATGTAAATTACTTTTTCAACCTACTTACACGAAAAACGCAAACACTTAGTTTCTTTTAATATATTTGATTATTATTATTCAGTTCCTTCTTAAATTAGTCATGTGTGGAAAATTTATTAGTACTATATACTAATTTTTAACAAAGTTAGAGCTCCTAAAAATTTGCTTTAATGAAGGTTTGACAGCATTTAATTTTAAATATGTAAATTAAGGATATATGACACGATAAATCGCAGCACAATGTAAATTATGAATTCCACATATTGCCAGTGAAATAAATTAACTTGGGCCTGTAGCAGAGTTGTTGGGAGAGGTCAGGTCAACTAAAGAATGCAACTCATTACCATTATTATTTCATTAACTAATCTGATCATTTATAACTCTAGCTGTCATTCAACCAAGTGATCTGATTAATCTAGTTAGATCGCTACTTAAAATTTCTTATTTCGACTATTCAAAAATCGAAAACTTTTTACACTTATGTAATGTGACTAATAAACTTCGCTTTCAAACTTGAAGATTATAATTAATGCTTTGCCCGTCAAAATTTTATGCATCACATGTTGTAAATAAAAAATATGAGTAGTAACTTGAAGGTACTAAATCATAACATAAAGACAATTTTAGTGCTTTTCATGTTGTTCACACAATAAAATTTTTTTCTACAAAAAGAAAATATCTAAATTAAACAATCAGATTTATTAATTAATAAAGTTGTTCAAACAATACTAGAAAAACGTGTAAATTCACTTGTGAAAGCGAATGAAATATCTAAAAACCAAAGGTATGAACATTTTAAGCACAAAAGTAGAAAATATTTAAAAAATTGTTATTTACCAGACGAGGTTTTTGTGTACAAACGTAAGAAGTGCATACAACCCTTCACACATTTGTGTGTCATACAATATTGTATTTGCAATCGAACTAAAAGTTGCTGTACAACATACCAAGGGATGTCGTTTCATACATTCGCTTAATTTTTTAAAGTACGATTTATTTAAAATAAACCTTCACACTCAAAATTTATTAATGAATGTGCTAGTTCGGAGTAAATATGTGTATGTGTTAGTTAAAGTATTTTATTTCATAGATGTGTTCGTTTACATAGTAAAGTTAATAAAATTTAAAAAGAAGTAAACAAATTTAAAACCACAAGAATTTAACGATTTTAATTTTTATTATTTTTTGCCTTCGTTGCGCAAAATTAATTAATAAGAAAAATGACAATCAAAACCTTGAACCAAAATTGATTTTACTTTGTCATGCGGAAAGTAAGTTCACCAGTATCTATTTAAAATTCAATAAGTTGAACGGTATTTTTTTAAACATTCATCCCTGACATTCGAGTTAGACATATTGGTACAATCGGTCACGAAACTTTTCGAAAAGTTATTGTAAACATAAATGAACACAAAAAAATGTTATTGTACCTTGAATGAACAGGTAGTATATGACTGACTGGTTGTATTTTAAGCATGTTCAGAAAATTTTTAATTTATTTTTGACATGTTATATCATCTCGAACAGCATCTGATTCTCAAACCTCCTAAAAAAGAGGTTTCAAGATTATAGAATACACATTCACGTCATTGACAGTGCGGTATGTACATATTTTTATTTTTCACAACAAAATCAATATTTATTACGAATTGCTTGAGTTCGTTATTTGTTTGGTCAACTAGAAGCAGGTAAGATTAATGATTAGCCCGATCTGATTCGATAAACTAATGAACTATTGTGTTTGAAAATAACTCACTTGTCCATCTGCAGACAAATCGGACTATAATGGTCGGCTATTACATGGCAATGTAAATGCATATGTAATAAAACTTGAATATAAACGCTACCAAATATAGTAATAGATCGCTTATTGCGTTTGTGTAGTTTATCCAATCGTAAGAACTAAATCAATAATCAAATTACTTTAATACATTGTTATTTATGGCGTCATGTATTTGCAATGATATGGGTATTACTGTTTAGCTTTTGTGTTGTTGTAAAACTAAATACTCTGACAGAGGATGAAATGTCAATGCGACTACATATTTTACTCCAATTTTTTTACATATTTCGATTATACGGAAGTTGAAATAGAAATTGTATATAGACTATATGTTGTATAAATAAATAAAACACGGCGATTTCATATGACAAATTAGTGAATGTTTTCGTGGCCTGTTTTTGAACTAGTGTTGTTTAGATTCAGGTGCAAAGGCCGTCGTTGATTGAAGTTTCTTCCTAACGTTTCGCTAACACGAGTGGTGAGCTTCTTCAGAGGTCGTTTCATCTCCTATGTTGGATGTAGATCTCTTTTTTATTTTAACAGTAACTTTGTGTGTTGATTAGTTTTTGGAGAAAAGTATTTTTCAAGCTCAACAATAAAGTACTACAAAATTGATTTAAGAAATTAAAATATAAAAAACATATATAGAAAATAAAATTTAAAAAATAATAAAGGAAGATGGTGTTGAAGAACAGGAGAAAGAGAATGATTTTGTGGATGACGGTTATGTACCGAGAATGAAGTAATTGATTAGAGTTCTGCTAGAGACACCAACGAACATTTAATCTTTGTTGATCTTAAATATATGTCGGTGTCAAAGAAAATACTTCCTTGAGATATTATAGAAAAAAACCGTAAACGCAAAATTTTTATTAGGACAGCAAAAAACTTCTATAGCACCGTATAAGCAGCCAAAATATTTCTCATCTGACATCCAGTTAACCTATTTAATTGTCAAACTTTTATTTTAAGATTTCAATTGTTTTATAACATTTAGGTAGGGAGTGCAAAACGTATTTTGAATGACCTATTTACTTAACCTTATTTTATGTTTAGGAACTTTATTTATTGTTACGCCACTGGAGTTACTAGAATAAGTTAGAATGATCGCGGTGTTCTAGAATTTCGTATCCCGTACGTTCAATTATCTTCTAGAAATATTATCTTAGAATAATTTTGTGTGTATTTATACAAATTAAAGTTACTGTAAATAAATAATCTTTTAATACCGTTGAAGAGTGTAATTCGATTCTGACGGTTTATAAATTTTGCGGTAATTTTTTCTTACGATCCGAGAGGGACTTGACGACCAGGTCCGGAAACCAAGAAACCAAAGGGGTGACTTCGGAACAACATGATTTGTTGTTGACCATGGAGTACTGTAGAGTTTTATATGTTGAATAAGTTTTTCCTTTCGTAAATTTACAATATAATGTCCCAGGACCATACTAAAGACGCCTAGACCCTTAATAAAGGTTGAATGTGAAGAAAAGAAAAAACACTGTTTCTGGTGAAGGCAACATTTGGCACCCTAATGTAAAATCATTTTACATGTACGACATTCTCAATACAATGTCGTTCTCGTTTCAAATTACTGGTCACTAACCTAGAAAAAGCATCCACATTAGGGTGGGAAACGTCGCCTCCACTAGAAACAGTGTTTTTTCTTTTCTTGACATTCAATCTTCCTTAAAGAGATCCGGGCATCCTAAAGTACGGTCCTGGGATATTATATTGTAGAGTTTTATTATTATTTACTCCACATCTTATAAATAATAAATAAGTTGGGAAGTTATGTGACGGTTTCCAAACCAAAAATTTTAGCAACCACCTTTTTCCGATGAATTACTGTTAGTACGTTATAATGAAGCAAAAAAAATGTTTGTCCGATGACCGGACAGGCTGCCAGGTTGGCCGTCCTTTCGTATTTAAACAACAAGAAAACTAATAGATTGATTTTTATGAAACTTTGCATATGGATCTTATTTATAATAGCGCAGTTCTGATTAAACAACCTAAGAGATGTTTGAATTGATAAAAGATGTTCGAAATTTTATTGCCTATAACTTTTATTTGAATTATTGTGTTTCAAAAACGCAATTTTTTTTTCATCCTCTATTCCAAAAAAAATTTCAGTTTAAAAATTCCAATCTTAAATCGTTTAAAGAAACCGAGCGACGGTTTATCAATCAAACTGATCCTTAGCTTTAAACCGTTACATTTATGGTATCGGTCTTTTTTTATTATTTCTATTAAGTTTTGTACGTTTTGACACACTTTCTATACGCTGTTTATTTCATTTTTGAGCAAATTGTTTATTTTACCGCGCCCTTTCGATACTCTTTTATTTATTTATTTATTCGTATGGTAGGTATATTTTAAATATTGTATTGTGATGTAAGTGTTATGTATGGTGCCCCAGAAGATCATTATTAACCTGTATAGTGTGGTGACGAAACCGTGTGCAATAATGGATTAGTTCGTCTTGGCAAAGCATTCGCTTTAAGGTTCAAGAAAACCACTAAAACCTAAACATGCCAACCCTCACCCAACTTAGTATTCATATGTAATAATATTAATTAAGTGTGTAAACATTATAGAAGGTAAATAAGAACATAAAATATAACAGCAGAACCATTGCATGACAACATATAATGGACCGGTCCAAGCGCCACTCACGACAATGACGAAAAAAAGTAGGTTAAAGAAATAACAAAACAAAATAATGGAAAAACAGATAATCAGGACAAGAATACAAAATGTTGCTAAACTTCAGATGTCCTTCAGATTCGTAAGCCATAATATAGCTTCATCCGTTAAATTATGAATGTTTGGAAACCCTCCTTTAAACTTTGTTAATTGTCAATCTTACAATATGTGTAACACTCTCTGGTTTTTTCCACAGTCACAATTTGGATTAGAAATCGCACTTCATTTAAACAACATAGAGTTGCATTTTAAATGGCCTGTTCTTATGCGATTTACTTTTGAACAAATTTTCCTTTTTTGATCAAAGCTCGGGACTTCTATTATTGGATCATCAATGAGATGTTTATTGAAAACGTCAACTCTAGACCATAGTTTTTTCCACTCTTCAACTTCAGAAAAAACCGTACTTAAGTAGTCTTGCAACCATATAGGACTTCGATATTTAAGTCTTTTAGCAGGAGGGTTGTCAATGTCATTCCAAATTGTAAGTTTTTGTTAAGTTGGCATTTATCCTATTCTTGTTTTAACGCAGCTTTTCGTCAAATGTTTGATGGAGTAATATTACAAAGAACAGGAAGCCAATCGTTTGTTAGTATCGGAACGATGTGGAGTTATGCGCAAAACGCCTAAAAATTCACGAATAAACTGTGACAAATATTGACGTTTAGGAGATCAGATTTATAAGACTGAAAATGTTACAAATTGTGTCAGTTCATCACGACAATCTGTGGTGACAACTTAAAACTAATTTTAATTGATTAACCATTTCAGTACCAACATAAATATACCAGCAAAGTTTGCCTTCCGATGGGCAAACGGTTTTCAAAAACTCAAACTTAGAGTTGGCTTAAAAACGATCTCGAAGCCTGCATCAGATCCATTTTTCTCCTGCTTGGTTATCAGAAAATGTCAAAAATACCCTTTTGTTCGGCATGTGGTTTTTTCATATGTAGGTATGTCTTGACATTTGAGTTTATTTTTTCTTTTTATGATTAACGGTCTTTAAATGTCTTGTTATCTTTTAAGTACTTCCTCAAATTCACAGCAACTTAGTTATCGCATATAAAGACGGTTGCCCGGTTTTGTACTCATGCAACCACAACTACAACTCCTGTAACAAACACATTCAGTAAGAAGACGTTCTTAATTTTCTTTATGGAACTAACCTTTTCCCGCCGTTGCCAAACTCGCACTACGTCACTCTATTGAATACAAGAGTTGCTTACTTATGGCAGTCATCAGTATTATAGTACGGTATAAAAGAAATTAACAACCATTGGAAACAAACTAAAAACGATATTAAGGACGCAAGAGTGACAACCGGAAGTGTGCAGAGATTTTGTGCTTGCCGAGGCAAAGTATTATAATGCCGCTCTAAAACCTTTTATTCATAACAACATAGGCACAGAAAACTACTTTTTATAAACATATGCCCATACCATCGTTGTTTTCTTGAAATAACTACAACTACTTTATTCTTTCTTTCTTTTACCATAAGTGTACTCATAGTCGATAGCGATTTCAAGAATAAAATGTAGAGTAAATGAAATTTGTTTTAAAAATAGAATATTACAAAGCTAATGATTGATTGTTACGACATCAATGTCATGTTGACTTGATATATGGAAGCGGTGGGTTGTAACTAGACATCTGTAAGATTTACGGAAAAAGTAGCAACAATAGTACGTATTGAGTGTCGCCCATAGCAGAACGAAAGCGAGTGTGTGAGTTCTGATGCAGGACTTTTGACAAAAGTAACGTACAATATTTTTGATGTGCTTTTTAAAAAATTACATTTTTTTTTTAATTTTAAAAATAAACATAATATAAAATATTATATTGGTACTACTCTATTACCTACCCTATTACAAAAACCTCAGACTAAATATAAGTACAAGTAACTTGTACCTTTGTTTTGAAGTCGCCATGATAGAAAGAGAAGTGCAAGAACGGAGCTATCACTGTCACGTGATGCGTGAAAAATTACAATTACTACTTTAATTCTGCATATGAAAAGGTTAAATTCATGCTCCGGTCTGTAACTGTTAACCTAAAATACATGTCAACTGTCACTGTTAACCTATAAAATGCATGACACATCTTTTCACTTACAAATTTCTACTCGTCACGTGATATTTTAGTATCGTCCTTCAGTGCTCTCTTTCTAGTATATCGGCTTTATTTTTCGGTATAAAGAGAATATAGCGTTAACCGTCTGAGACTAAAAGAAATTTACAATTTGAACTTCAAGGTACCAACTGTTATATAGTTAATCATCAAAAACCAAAATTATTCAAATTGTGTTGCGTTTTTATTGTACTCGTATTTCTGATAAATTTAAATAGTTTTTAAAATATTTTTACACCTTATACTACTTTTTCTTGTATAATCATCCATTTTGAGACGTTTTATCTATAGAATGCTAGTTTTAACTTTGAAATACTCGATTGTTGTTTTGAATTTGGCATACATACACAAAGATGTAGTTCCTAGTGTTTGTGAGCAGAAAAATAGCCAAAAACTCACGAAAATAAAAAATCCATAAGAATAATACACTAGGAACTAAAAAAATCAAAAGGAAAAAACCTAAACAAATTTAATTTTTTCTAAATAATTTGTTTTTTGATAAGTTTTTTAATAATTGCTTTCTTCATTTTTCTTAAATTCTATCTAACGATGAATCATTTTTGAATATGCATTGATCTCATACTCAATAAACTGAAGTATTGCCAGTAGCAGTAGTATGATTCATATTCTTCTTCTTCTTCTTCGGGTTCCATCTTCTATCGAATGTGGGAAACCATCATGGCTCTACGAACTTTGTTTGTTGCTGTTGTGAATAGTTCCGCACTACTGCTTCCAAACCATTTTCTTAAGTTTGCGTCTGCCGACACTACGTTTTCCTCGGATTCTTCCCTGTATTATGAGTTGCAGTAATGAGTATCTCTGTCCTCTCATTACTTGTCCAAGATATTCAACTTTCCTTTTTTGATAGTTATGAGGACTTTTGGTTCATTTCCTATTCTCCTTATTACTTCCATATTTGTCACCCTATCAGTCCAAGATCTTTCTATATCACCAAAGTTCAAAAGCGGTCAGTTTATTTATATAGGTACGTTTTAACGTCCACGCTTCTAAGCCATTAAAAAGGGTGGAAAATACGTAGCACCGAGTATTCTTAAACGCGTTTTAAGGTCCACATCTTGACAGCACAGAAACTGTTCGAGCCTAATAAACGACAGACGTGCCATCTCAATATGTGTCTTTATTTCTTTTGTTTAGTCTATGCTTGATGTTATCCATGTTCCCAAGTATCTGTACGCATCTACTCTTTCAATGGCCGTGTTACCAACCCTCAGTCGGGCGTCTCCAATTATTGATTTAGTAATAATCATGCACTTGGTTTTTTTTTTAGAATGATTAGTCCATATTGATCACAGTACATATTAAAGCGTTGCATTAGATTCTGTAAATCATGAATATTATCAATCATTATCACTGTATCAACAGCAAAACTCCGATAGTGCCCCCCGAAATATCACTTCACTATAGACATTGAAAATCATTGGCGACAGCACACAACTCTGTCGGATACCTCTCTGTATCTCAATACTTTCAGTGAGTTGGTCATCAACTTTGACTTTAGCAGTGTGGTTCCAATATAAACAAGATATAATTTCCACATCACTACTGTCGATGTTCTTGGACCTATCAAATGCCTTCTCAAAATCTACGTAGCACAAATAAATATTGTGATTCATATCGAGACATCTTTGAGCCAGTATATCCAGACCAAATAAAACCTTCCTTGTGCCCATGCCAATTCTGAATCCAAACTGTGTGTCTTCAATCTCGTTTTTAAGTTTCTTGGCAATTCTACCGTGTATAATCTTCAGAAATACTTTAAGCGTGTGACTCATTAGGGCTATGGTTCTATGGTCCGTACAGGTTGTTGCATGATGGTTTTTGGGAATTGCCACACATGTCGGTTGAAGCCACTGTTTAGGGATTGTGCTAGTCCCATAAATTAGATTAAAGAGCTCAACTAAGACGCTGATACAGTCTTCATCGATGAGTTTTAATATCTTGACAGGCAGTTTGTCAGGCTCTACAGCTTTGCCATTCTTCGTATTATTTATGGCATAAATTATCTCCTGTCTTAATATTGGCGGTCCAGTGTCTTTCGTTGTCGGCATTACTAACTCACTTCTGTCGTCGTAAAATAGTTGTTTAATATATAGTTGGTCCATTTAGCTAAGTTTTCTTTCAAGTCACCAATGACATTTCCTCGGTCATCTTTGAGAATATTTGAGGATTTGTTAGTTTGAGTTCCCGTCATTTCTTTGATCTTCTTGTGCATATTGAAACTGTCATATTTTTTGTTCAAGTCTTCTATTTCTTTGCATCGCTCAGTGAGTCAAATTGTCTTAGCGTCTTTAATCTTCTTTCTAATGCTAATAAGAAACAATTTGTTTGCCTCGCTTTGCTAGGAAAATGCCGCTCTCCAAATTTGACCGCCCTTCAAACTTTGTACTGATAACAGAACGTCGGGTATATTGTAAATTTCCCACCATTTTAAACAGAATTTTGAAAATTGAAGGGTTATGTGAATCAAAATCATATATTTTGTTAGTAAAATTTTAATACCACACATTTTCGGTTTAATCATTTCCTGTCAAACCAAATTGTATGTCTTGCTATTGCAATTAACACATAAAACAATTTTTTTCCAGTACACTGTTAGAACAAAATCAAACGTAATTAATTAAGTGCGTCATACGTACATAGATTTCTCCAGTTAACTAAAATGTGAGAGGAAATGTGTAATTTTTTCTACTACTGAATATTGAAATTATAAACCAACATTTTCTCACAAAACGTGCAGTATAAACGTTAAATTTTTTTAAACTTATTGAAATAAAAACTTAAAAGTATTTTTGAATTTATAACTATTATACCTACTATGTCAAGAAAATTTGTACAAGATATGTAGTACGTGTAAAAAATAGTAAAGCTTAACAAAATTCTGGTAACATTACGTAAATTTTGAAGTATCACTCATTTCTAATTCTTTGAACAGCTAAAGAATTTAAGAAATTTATTTAGGCTCTCAAATACTTTCAAATTATGTATACATTCTCTAAAAATTTACTTACCACATTTTTAAGAATTATTCTTATTACATAATAAGCGCGGAGTGTTTGTAAACAAGAATGTGTTAAAGATAGCTTTCAAACGTGAACAAAAAGCAACCGATTTAAATTAACTGTGTGGAAAAAATGTGGTATTCGCAGGTGCTTTACGACAGATAATTTGATGCCTTACTGACAACCAATTTAGACAAAACAATGATTAGGTAGTTTAAAAGTGAAGGAAATCTCTGGAATTTTAAAGGAAACCGCATAACCGTTTTTAGACGACTTTACAGTAACAAGAATTAAAATATTAATAGCATTTTTAACATAATGGAATTTCTAATTGCAACAAAAGAGTAAAATTAGTAATTATACGAACTCTATTATATATGTATTGAATCCACTGCATTAGAAATATATAAATAATTAAGCGCTAAGCCGACTTTATACTAAAAAAATGGTAGTTTTCTAACAATGATTCATCAATAATTTTGACGTATA
Source organism: Abscondita cerata (assembly GCA_030710515.1). NCBI lineage: Eukaryota > Metazoa > Arthropoda > Insecta > Coleoptera > Lampyridae > Abscondita > Abscondita cerata. The sequence continues at coordinate 172,009 of JALBCR010004782.1, read as the reverse complement.
ATTTAGGATGTTTTATTAGTGTGTTAATAGCACTATCTGATAATATCATTATTTGTAACTAAATTTAGAAAAAATGTACAATCATTTTACTCTTCATTAATTTTCTTTTTTATTCGTTGTTTAGGAGTATTACATGGTGGTATTTTGAAAGATTATACGTGTGACATTACATTAGTGTTACATAATTCTTTAAGTTTTGAAACATCATTCTAAAATTAATTGTTTTTTAACAGTTAATAATAATTAAATAATTTATTTTGTTCAAATTTTAAAAACAAGTTTTATAACAGTTTTTGGGGTGTTTTTTATCTATTTGAGCTTTTAAAGGCTTAATTTTTCTTGCTTCCGTGTTTTGGAATTTACAGGGTGGCCCACCGAAAACGAACCGTTTTTGGAGCAATCTTACACTTTTAAAAAAACGCTCGGACAGGTCAAATTTTGTTTGGAAGGGGATATCTTCCCAAGACAAAGTTGACCACAAAATATCAACAAGATGGTCCCGGCAGCCCCAATGACGGAAATCTTAAATGACATTACGGGTCGACAGGTACCTCATATGAAAGCCCTTCCAACTCTATATACAGCTATATGCGTCTTATTTCGGTCAGACAGTTCTATTTTCGAAAATAAAAAATATCAGAAAATATTGCAATATGGTCATGAATGTCAATTCATGTTTACAAGGGACATTTATTAACGATAATATTTGCTCGGACAAATAAACAGGGTGCCCGGCAGCCCCCATATCGAGATGGGGGCTGGCAGATTACTCTGTTCATTTATCAGGTCAAATTTTATCGTTAAGAAATGTCACTTGTAAACATGAATTGTTGAGGGCTCTTGAGGCACCCTAACCTTGATCAAAATAAGATGCATATATCTGTATAAAGAATTAAAAAGTCTTTCAAATGACGTACCTTCGCCTCCAAACATAAAGTGACCTGTCCGAGCGTTTGCTTTTTGAAACTGAAAGATAGCTCAAAAAAACGGCCTTTTTAGTTGTCGGTGGGCCATCCTGTATATGTAAATAAAATACCTACTTCTATAAATAATAAACAATGAGATGCTTTTTATATGTATATTTCTACATAATTGTGCAGTATTTATTTCAAATGACCAGTTCCAAACTCAACCTCTGATTTAGTTTTGCCATAAAACGTTGATAGGTATATTTTTAACTTAAAATGTTATGATAATGTTTATAATTCAAATTTATATCTTTTAATTCTTTCGTGCAATTATCTTTTGACGTAAATGTAATTGCATTTAAAGGTAACACATTAACTTTATTATTTTTCAAACAAAAACTTAATGGTGTATGTATAGAATACGTGTTGTTTCTTTGTTGCATTTTAAACTAGTACGACAAGTATGTACATAAAAACTACATTGTCAATATATAAGAATGATCATTAATCAATATTCTTGTGAGATCATCAATAATACTAATAGTTGATCTTGTGAATTTAAAATGCCTGTTATATTGGAACAATGTAGTCTATTATAAGTGTAGATTTGTTTTCGGGTCATAGGTATTTGGGTATATTAAAGATCATTTAGGTAAGTTTCGGTAGATGAAAAAGACAAACGATCGAGAAAAGGCGAACGACTTATATAAAGCACAATGACTAGAAATATAATAATGCATTATTTATAGACTTTTAATTAAAATTTTCTACTATAAAGAATTAAATTATATCAAACAATAATACATATAAAAATAATTGGAATTGGAAACTCAATTAAATTAAAATGAAAAGCGGAACAATTTATGGTAATTTGTTTCTACTTATAGCAAATAAATAAATTGCGCAATTTGATTAAAACTTGTTTGTAGCAAATTTAATACGGATATAAACAAGTTTGATTAAGACACTATTCAAATATTTCGAATAGTTTTTGTCGTTGATTATACAAAAAAGATAAAAAGCTTGGCAAACATTCTTAGCTAATAGCACGTTTCATTTAAAGTTTCTTGAAAAAATAATAATGTTTATATACGTCTAACCTATAATCAACATAACATTAATTACAAATGCCCGTACCTACTTATGACTTGAGACGTACTTGAGTCGAAGAACGGTTTTGAGACGAGGAACCATATTATAAACGGCACTCGTGTCTTGATAATTACTTCAGTTTATTGTTATCCTAAGATTTAGCTCAAGCGAAGAAACAACCAACCTCAAGCATTGCTTGAGTGATCAAACAGTAATTCGCTCTAATTTTGTCATGTACCAGTGCTCGATTTTCGATAAAGATTGCATCACTACAGATAAATTTGACCACAAATCACTTCTACATGTGTAAGCTTGATGGGACAGTTTGGTATAATAAATAGTTCCTCCCACAACCGTTCGGAATGCTGGAGTAGTACTGTTAGTGAGAAACGTAGAATTCTGTTACCGATCATTACGTAATTTTTAAATTTTGACATTTAGTTAGCAGTGTTTTGTCTATATTTAGGTATGAAGATACTGTATATAAATGGTATGGGCATTTTTCAAAACTCACCGTGCATTTACCGGTCAAATAGACCGGTGCTTCAACCGATTAATCAACTTATTAGGCGGTTATTTGCGGTAAGCGGTGAATTTTGAAACGCCATGAAGAGGTGAAAATCGGTAAAACATAGTTGACATAACCTAGAAGTTTTAACTGAATGGGTCGTTTTTATATAATTGTGCCATCGTCATTGAGAACGGGCTTCCAATGAATTTTGTCCATTTTTAAAGTACATACTAATATTCTGAATACAATATCAATTGCAAACAAGCAAGCAAGTAAATTAATAGTAAGGTTAACCGCAATTATTCACCAAAGTTTCAACTTAAAAACACGGTGGTTTCGGTGCGGCACCGGTTTCGATCTAGAGTTCAACAGGTTAATTTAGAAACACACGAAATCGATCAGTTTAGAAACAGCCCGGTGCTGAATCGGTTTAACCCGGTCTTGGAACCGGCGAGTTTTCAAAAATGCCCTATACTATACTGTAAATGTCAGTTTCATGTCAGTCCAGGATTATTTTATTGTGATTTGGGTATTGAGATAATAAAAATAATATCACCAATTAAGTTGCTGATCTTTGAAAGTATGGCAAATAATTTATATGAAAAAGACAAGTTAGAAGTAATAAGTGTAATAGCAAATATGGTGTTTGTATTTTAAAAAAAATGCTGAGATTTACGTAGTAGTAAATGTATATGATTTTTAAATAAATAAAAAAAAAAAAAAAAAAAAAAAAAAAAAAAAAAAAAAAAAAAAAAAAAAAAAAAAAAAAAAAAAAAAAAAAAAAAAAAAAAAAAAAAAAAAAAAAAAAAAAAAAAAAAAAAAAAAAAAATTTAATTTATAATAAAAAAAAAAAATATATAAAAATATATAATTTATAAGTTAACAATATTATTTTATTAATAAAAAAAATAATTTGATATATGAAATAATTAATTAACAAATACTTTACCATAGAAATAGAGTATGTATTATGTAGTAATTTTTCTTTTGTTTTCTACCAAATTGTACTCCAATATAAGATTTTCAAGTAATTTCTTTTTGGCGTCCTGAACTGAAAAGCACATTTTTTAGTTGTTCATACTTGTCTTGAAAGTTGATTTTTACACACAATGCGGTAACGTACGGCTACTATGCGGTAAAGTAGTGGCGGATTTATCTGCTATTTGGAATCGTTTTAAACATAAACTAAGTATAAAATCCGATAAATTGATTTTAAAAAATTTAAGTTACACCATACTTGATACGATAATGTACAGAATAATGGCACACTTATATTTTTATTGATAATGATATTGATGACGCCATCTATACGTCAGTTAAACAAATGAACTGACACATATTAGGTGGTGTATGTCAAAATGGTTAAACAGCCTACTTAAAATCAGAAGAAATAATTTTGTTCATTTTAACTTCTTGATGATGATCTTTGGCGACCAAAAAATATTATACAAATTTCGCCGTAAAATCCTATACCTTCCACACTCTAATGTAAATAACTATTACCACCGATAGTGCGAATTTATACACTATACCCAGCGTAAACCAGATGTTAACCGACAGCCAACTATCAATTCGCGTTCTACCACCAAAATAAAAAACCCTAAGAAGTTAAAGTTGTACTTGATAAAATTCCTAACAACCCATTCTTAAGTGTTATCTTTACCGAAATTTGCTGAAAATAAATAATTTTGTCTGAAATAGTAAATAAATCGTGCACAAAAAATAAAATCGTCTGTAAAATAATGTAACTTAAATAGGACTTTTATTATTTAATGATTCTTGTTATCAAGAATGCCTGGCAACCAACACTCGAAAAACAAAAGTGAAACCTCAAGCGTTTCTCTGTTGTAGTAACTGTTTTTATTTGCAACAATTAATTCTAACGTAGATAAAATATTGTATGAGACACTTGCGTCAAGGATGGTTAAAAACACTCACTTGCGGCTCGTATTTTAAACTCCGCAACTTCTGTATAAACGCTTTACTTTACACACTTGTATCATAAATAACTATGATTATCAACAAAAATTAAAATCAATAAAATGAATTTATAATATAAATAGATTTTGGTTGTAACAATAATGGTTAAACAAAATTTAACCAAACTTTATTATTTTGGTTAAAGTAGAGTGTTTCAAAACTACTAAACATAGTAATCAACCGAAATAAATAATTACATAAACGTTTAATGAAAACATGAATGAATTGATCAAAATGTAATACGGTTTACTGAAGGTTTTAAACGTAATCAATATTGAGTTAACTCTGTTTAACGTTTATCGTAACAAATGTTATTTGCGGATTATTCCCCTAAGCTATAAAGTTAGTATGTAGTGTAATGTAATCACGTCCAGAGAGAGTTGTGATTTTGATACATTTCAGATGAACTATACTTCTATTAATTTGGTTCTTTTCACCCACATAAACATCAATTTTTATTATAAAAGATTAAGTTATGTGTAATAGTTTGCTTAATATAAATATTTTTGTAAAAAGTTTCAGTATTAAAAAATTAATATTCTTAATAGTAATAGAAAGTAACATTTATAATAAAAAGTTAGAAGTTTAATTACCTACTGATCTGGAAATTCGGAAAACATTTTCGAAATAAGGAACTTATATTTATTTGCAATGTAATTAATAATAGATACATGAAGGAATACGTGCATAAGAAATGTAGGTGTGCTAACTTAAATCGTCATAATGTAGGTAGATTAAACAAATTTCCGTCTAATTTTATAAATCCCAAAAAACTTAGACTTGCGCGCCTCAATATGTCAACGACACGATTTTCATTTGATTCCAATATTTCCTGACACTATACAATTGATGAATATACAATCAATGAATTCTAAGCTAGAACTGTATTAACAGTTTTGTTTATCGTGACACCTTTATATTTACTTTAATAAATATTTTCTTCCAGTTGTATAATGTTGAGCATTAGCAACCTAACTGAGGCAAAAACTATTAAAGCTCATAGAACCAATTCTAAACGCTAAAGACGACAACACACGCGAGAACAAGGGTAAAGATGTGGAAAAAGAAAAAATATTAGCTAAGCTTTGAAGAAGAAACTATAAGAAAACTACCGTGCTCACTAACTAAATCCAAAAAACAATGATTGGCTACATGTTAACCAACAGGCAACAAAAAGAAAATTCAGAATACTGAACCAATTTACCAGGGCTGAGGCAGTCCAAAACACTACTAGGTGACTGTACCGGTAAAGAGCACAAGGATTACTTAGAAGTTAGCAGGAACCACTTAAGAATTCTTACGGGCTTTCTGACGGGACACTGCTGACGTGGTAGGCATCTTGCCATTATTGGTGTGACAACTAACTCGATATAAAAGATTTTGCTGCGCGTCGAAGAAGACTCCGATCTACCTACTTACGGAATGTGAAGCCATGCTTTCCAGAAGGTGGGAAATGTTTCCTCAAACTGGAGAAAATTACTCCTCTCAATCCAAGATCAGTCTTGAGACTCTTCAGAGAACTTAACCTACTTGAAAAAATAAAACTTAAAACTAAATTACAACAAAAACCAGCAATATTAAGAACAGGAGGTTAAAAAGAAGAACAGAGTCGCTATGGGACAAATGGCATCAGAGTAGCAGAAAGAATGCGTAAGTCCAACAAGACACTATGGTTCAACAAAAAAATAAAACATAACTGCAAAGAAAAAAAGAAAACTTATTTATTAAAGTACAGATCATTAAGAACGAATATAAAATGAAACGGCATCACTAGTAAGACAAGCAAAAGAAGAACATTGGGAGATATTTTCTAAAAAAATAGAACTCCAGAAGCAAATATGAAAATTAATCAGAATACAAAGAAAAGAAATTAATCAACTCTTAAAGATTAAATATATAACGAAAAAAACATAGATAAAATATTTACAGAACACAACAAGGTGGTGTAATGGAACTAATGACAATGTAGCAATAGAAGAAGCAGAGGTACAAAAAGCTCTCCAACAGTTAGAAACTACGGCCAAACGATATAATCGATGAGTTATTGAAATTTGGGGTATACTTCACCAGACAACTTACCAGGCTGGTTAATTAGATTTTTGATACCCAGAAAATAGCAGAAGATGAGTATCACAATTCTTATGATTAAAAAAGAAGACAAAAAATACCAGCAAACTACAGAATATAAATATTCTAAGTACAACTCTGAAACTAACACTAAAATCATTACCAACAAAATAAATCATAACTCGACAGGATGAATAACAAGAATTTAAGACATGAAGATCCTGTCCAACACCATTTTAGTAATAAGACAATAACAGAAAAGTCAATTTAATATAACAGGCCACCCTACATGTGCTTTGTAGATTTGACAACAGCTTGCGATCGCATCTAACTGAACGACATAATACAGTTATTGTACGAACGAAACATAGTGGAAACAAATAAATAAAATAATATAAAACATCTACGCAAAAAATATAATAGAAACTAGGAATGATAACCAATTTTACCAGAAAATGGCATTTTAATTGATTTAATTATTTTATAGTGTACATAAATAGTACAGTGAAATAACGCTTTGTGGTAGTGTGATACAAATATAACCTAAAATCAATGGTAATAAATGTTTTGTTTAATTTTGCACAAACTGGAAAAGGGCCGGTCAACAAGTTCTAAAAAAACTGATTTGGTTGAAAGACAACAACGTAGGTAATCACTTAATCATATTGATTGGCTTGAATTACCTTGTGATGTCAAATGTGCTCCCATAAACACACATTTCGGACATTTTACACACAGCACACATTAGTTGATGTAAAAAATAAAATTGTATAAAATACATAGAAGATACCATAGTAGGGAAACATCTCGATGCGAGGACATTTACTAAAATAAATAAAGAGGCAGTAACTGCAAAGGGAGGTATGGAAAAGTCTTTTACCACGTATTGTTTTCTTTTAGAAGTTATGGTGTACAACTAGTGTCAAGAAGATTGCAAGATAGTTAAACAAAAATTTGAATGAAATCTGCACATAGCAAAAATACCAAAAGGTCCTAAATAAAATTATGTTTTTTGGTGTTGTTGAAAGTAAAATGAAGAAGCATGATTCACATTTCTAAGGTGCAAGATGTTATGTCAGAAAACATAATTTCGAAAAAAAAATCATAACACAAACTGAAGAATACTTTCAAAAATCAGCAGATCTTTGAACCATCTCATACTAAACCTGAACATACGGGCACTGTAAAAAATAAATCTCAAAAATGAAAAAACAGGACAAAAGCTAAAACGTGCAACTATAGGTAACCAAAAATTTTCGATATTGGTTTTGTTAAACACCTTCGGGACACAGGTTTTTGAAGAAACAATGGGATCTTTAGAAATTAATCATTCGAAGACCGTGATGATAAAGTTTAAGCACTCTTAATAAATACAATTTAGACGCTGTAAAAAACTCAAATGAAATGTACTTTACTTTATCCAAAAAGAATGTTCTGTCAAAAGCGTGTCGTTCTAAAAAGTCAATATATGGTCTCAAACAACCAAGCTAATACAAACTTGATAAAACGCTCCAAGAGATGAATGGGTTTGCATACATTGACAGCTGGTCCATATACATATATTTTCAAGGAACAGAAATAAAATAGCTATTTATGCACCAAGTGCGTTACTATAATGATTACGCCCGGAGAATAGGCGTAATCATTCAGTAACGCCGTGGTGCATACAAGATTTTATTTTTCACTTTGTGTTCTTAAAAACAAATAGAATTGGCATCTTTTGGCGTACCGCTTACCTACGCAAGTACCTATAATATCTGGTAGCTATGAAACAAAAACAAATTCTTTATTAATTGTCAAATTTGGCATTGAATTGCAATTATGAATGCCCTACCAGAATGTGTATAAGAAAATACTGAAAAAGCAACGGAAAGTTTGCTGCCCATTAAATCGAAAGCAAAATATGAAAAAGAATACTTAATTCTTTGTATGTATTACAAATTTTATTTTATAAAATAAATTTGATTATTTAATAGATCATCAGTTAAAATCAAACAATTTTTGAGGGCGTAATGAATTTATTACGCTCTCTTATTACGCCCCGGTTGTTATGGAAATGTTTATATATCTCCTATCCTAGAAGTTATCATTCAATTATAGTAAAGTGAAATATAAAATTAATTATGTTAGTCACCTATTATACATGACCTGTTCATTGTGAACAATGAGAGTAAGATAAAAAGAACATAAAAGTGAATTCATGGAAGTGTTCAAAAAGTACGAGATGCACATTCCTGTGTATTTATCAAAATACTAAGCGATAAACTATGTGGTACTATAAGATTAGATAAAAAAATATTAAACGGACTTGACCTGAAAACAACAAGCGATGCAAGGTACTCCATCTAGAACAAGTTGAAAATGCAAGGCATTGTCGCAACGAACTTCGTATTATCCAAATATGGAAAAGAATGGCAAAGTTATAATTAGCGCCAATAGACCGTCATTGCTAACTTTCTATTATCCAAATATGTGCCACACATTGATTTTGGACATATTTGGATTTTTGAAATAAACTTAATTTCCCGAGGGCATCGGGTATCTGTGCCCGATTTTATGGGGGATAGATATTTCAACTCAGCTATGCCAGAGGAGTCTCAGTATATGCCACACATTGACTTTGGACGTATTTGAAATTTTAATTTTTCGACGGAAAATCGCGGGGGCTCGGCGTCCCCGTTGCCCGATTTTAATGCACATCAAAACTTAAGCTTTGGACACCAAGCTGAATCGATTGATGTATCACACAATGATGTCCGACCATTAGAAAGGCCTCGGACGGACGCACGGACGACAAATCGATTTCATAAACGAACGAAGTTCGTTGAAAACAAACAAGAGCTCACTTCACTCATCATAATGTACCCAAATTCTAAAATATTACTAAAGTCTGTCCAGAAACGAAGCGAAGTAATAAATCAACATGTTTAACAGATTCCAATGGCGTACCGATGTATTGATAATTTTTTCGAAAAGGGGGTTAAAAATGTAGAAGATGTGTAACCTTTTATCCTTAATTAATTATTTTGACACATTTCATCTTGTTAAATGTTCAAATTGACCTCCACCTACTTCTATGCAATGGTACAAACTACTGACTGTAATAAACTGAAACTTGACACATGGGTTTGTCTAAACATTTTGGTTTATTATAGTCACTAGTTTTTAAGATATTCTAAAAATTTTAATTTTTTTAAGTTTACCACCCTGTAACTTTTTAACGAAGCTTTGCTGATAAAAACTTTATATAAAAATCCAATTTAAATTTTTTATCAAATAATACGTGGGTTTATTTTTGGCCACCACTAGTGAATCACCTTGTTTATCAGAAATTGTTAATATCATTATCGATATTTTTTATTTTTTATTTTTTTTTTATAATTATTTAAATAAAAATATTTTTTATTATATTTAAAATAACACTTTAATATATTTTATTGTTTTTTTAATTTTTTTTTTTAAAGGAACAAAAAATGTAAATTCTACATTTTTTATTAAAATTTATTTAAAACCTTTTGTAATTTCAATACGGTCAAATGATATTTTTCCAAAGAAACAGATGAATTTTCAGAATAACTGTATTTTAAAATTATATGTATAGGTATATATTATTTTTCCTATAAATTTAGTTTGTTCTTGCTATATTTTATTATACCTTAAATTTTCAAACTCTATAAAATGGTTCCTAACAAACGATGTGTTTTATAATTACAATGATATGTTTAAAATTACTTTCAATAAAACACAATAAAAACGCAATCGTAATTTTTTGTCAGTAAACAAACTAAAGATCATAGGGTGTACAACGCCTATGATCTTTAGTTTAGACCTCAAGAACAGGTACGTCCCATTGTTAACAGATTTGGAGCTATTCATAAATAACTTACGTTGTAACACTATAGTAGGGACGCGGTATATCCTAAAACTAGTTTTAGTTTATGTATTTCATACAAAATCGTGTACCGCTTATATGTAAAATAAATAAACTATTTTAATTTATTACTTTGCTTCGTTTCTGGACAGACTTTAGTACGCTTTCTGTTTTATTCTGCTATTAGTACAGTGTATTATTCATCAATTATCTGTGCCAGGAAGATGATCACCGGACCCTTTTGTTGGAAAGGAGATTTTAAACCAAATTAAGTATCATCCATAGTTCAAGTTAAAATCTTGTAATTTATTCATTTTTTTTCCGGTACGCAAGTAACACGTCAAATGCATTTGCGTATTATTTGTCTTTGTCTTTGTGGTAAAAGCAGTATACAAATTGTTCTTTGTTAACATATCCAGAAATTACATAGATTTATCAATTGTTTTTAGAGGTTATACCTATTTCTTTAACCTACTATTTTTTCGTCATTGTCATGACTGGCGCTTGGACCGGTCCATTATATGTCGTCATGCAATGGCTGTGCTGTTATATTTTATATTCTTATTTACCTTCTATAATGTTTACACATTTAATTAATATTATTACATGCAAATACTAGGATGGGTAAGGGTTGGCATGTTTAGGTTTTAATGGTTTTCTTAAACCTTGAAGTAAATGCTTTGCCAAGACGAACCAATCCACTATTGCACACGGTTTCGTCACCACACTATACAGGTTTATACTGATCTTCTGGGGCACCATACATAACACTTACATCACAATACAATATTTGTATAATGTACCATACGAATAAATAAATAAATAAAAGGTTATAGCTACGGCATTTAGAAATTTTTAATCATCGCCTTGCGTTTTGTTCTGCATTACAAAAAAGACACTAATGCGTGCGTTATAAGTACCGAGTTTACACGATATCTTGAAATATTTATAAAATTATAAGTAGTCAACCCAACAAAGAATAATGTAATGAAGTCTCGAAATTTAATTCCTACTTATAATGTTATAATAGTCTTTTTCTATTTCGCGTCGTTTACAAAGCTATAACCGCACTCAAAGCGGTGCGTTAATAGAAATTCGAGTGCGTTTATAGCGCTGGTGTACTTATATTTTTAATGTTGGTAACACTAACACTGAATGTCAGAAATCTACGTACAGTTTACCTAACCTTGATTTTTTCTTGGTCGATTATTTATTAATAAATACAAGTAAACAAACAAAACGATTTACTTTAATTATGTGACGAAAATGTACAATTATTATAAATATTAATAGTTACATTGGAGTTTTGCTGAGGATTAATGTTAACACCGGCACCAGGTAAAAGATTATGGGTCGATACGATATTGTGCTGAGAATTATTTATATTAGGAGCTGTGTGACAGTCGCTGGAAGCAGAGGAACATCCGGGCAAGTTAATATTGGTGGGCTCCGATGAAAGCATTTGAGAATGCGGAATAATGTTAAATCCGGGACCAGGTAAAAAATTATGACTTGTTACGATATTTTGTTGAAAATTATTAGTAGGAGTGGTGTGACAATCGGTGGAAGCAGAGGAGGAACATCCAGGCAGGTTACTATTGGTGGGCTCTGATGAAAGCATTTGAGAAACTTGAAGTTTGTTTTTCAAAGACGCGTCAATATAACTTTCTGCAACCGCAGAGGATTTCCATCCCCCGTGACGCTTAATTGTTAGTAAATCACCCCCCCGATCTGCCAAGTGTGTGGCACTGGTTCTCCTAAAACAGTGCCCAGTGAAAAGTTCAGGGTTTGGCAATTTCAAGTATTTGGCGATATCCTTTGAAACTCTTCCCATGATGTTAATCCCAATTGGGCTGTTCACACATTTGCAATTTCGGTAAGTTAAGAAGAATCGCTTATGCGTTGCTGTTGAGGGTCGTAAATTAGCATATTTTTTTATTAAATCGATCCAACTCGGATTGGTTATGGCAAAGACTCTTGGCACGTTATTTTTTGTTTTAGGGACAGAAACCATTATTGAATCAACTTTATATTCAATGTCGTCTAAACTCATGCTGGTTAGTTCCTCGCGCCTTAAAGCGCCACAGTACCCCATTATTAAGATGATCTGAAATTAACGCTACCTATTCGAAATGAAGCTGTAAATATATATGATACCTACTTTCATTGCCAAGTATGTTTGATCATTCGCTTCCTTGATAAATTTGCTAATATCTTCTTCTTCCAGGATTTTGCTTTTTTTGGAGTGTAACCTTCAGAAGAACGTTTTAAAAAAAGCTTGCAACTTACTGTATTTCGAAATATCAATATTTTTGTTTATGCTTAAACAAGATCTAAGCATAGAATAAATTGTCCACATTGTCGAAGGCTTGTAGTTTTTCTTTGTAGCTCAAAGTAAGCTAATAAAACGTTCTCCGAACATACTTGTATTTTATTGGCAACACACCATTCGTCAAAAATTTTATATTGTTTTTCGTATTTTAGCCTAGACTTACTAGGCAGTAAGTTGCCAACAGTATTGCCAGCAATTTCTCGTATTTCTGGAGGAGTACACGGAATGCTATCATCAGAACTCATTTTTAATAAATTTAATTATATTAAATTTTCGAATTCAAAAATCGTAGCTAGCTACTGCCAACTGCCACAAAAGTCCCTAAATATCTCAATTGTAAGTTTTCCATTAAAATGGGTTGTGAAAGGGGCAAAGTAGAAAAAATTCTAATTATATTTTAATATTTTATTAATGCTTTTTATAGGAAACCATTTCAGTCTATGTGATAACATTGTTTTGATACTGTACTACACGCAATAAACACACATGCATTCGAAGTTGCGAATTCTGCTGATGAATGGATGATTTAATGGAAACTTATATCCTAAGTCTGTTTCAACACCACATATGTTTTATTTCCAGTGATCACGGTAAACCGAACGAACAAATTATCAATGTATTACATGGTACTACCTATGAACGAACTGCTATATGTTTTTACTGGATTCTGAAATCATAGAAATCGTAATCAAATTAAGTACAATGGAAAGTTGCCAACTCCTTTCTTATGATTTTAGCAAATACAATATGAGAAATTCTTTTGAAACAACCATAACATTTCTTGTTTATTGCGATTAGAGTTGCCAGGCATTTCGATTAATTGGGATTCTCACCGATTTTTAAGCCTCAAGATAAAATGTCACATTAGACTCTCAGGATATCAAAAAATTTAAGTTTTCGAAATTTTTTGTTGTGGATGCCTGTAATTTTAAAAGATTTCTGGTCCACCATACATAGCAGAAACCAAAAAATTAATTTACAATATTTAAATTGATGTTTAATGTTGTTTTTATAATGTCTGCGTTTTTGTTTTGGCTATTGTTGTTCGATTTAATAAAAAATTAATGTTCATATTTGTTGATTTTACTTTATATTATACTATAAATTAGTAGAAACTATATGGAAGCCGAAGTGAGTCAAATCCCGAGGAAAACAACCTTGTAAGGGTGGGATGCTTTTATTTCACTTGAATGAACTTATGGCAACCCAATTATAAGAAATGCTTAGGTGTTTAAACGCAATATCGTTAATTTCTGGTGGAATTTTAAATACTGTATAAATTTACATTCAAAGTTCCATAATCTGACAGTTTGTATTGCCAACCTCAAAATTAAAAAATATCGACATGAATTTTTATTTCAAAAATATATTTTATTTATTTTGTAAAAGAGGCGCAAAATAGAAAAAATATTGTATGATACTCGTTTATAAGGCATTTTGTCGCACTTACTCCATGCGTGCGCCAAAATGCTTCTTATAAAACTCGTATCATAATATACTATTTTCGACTTGGCATCGTTAATAGGTCTATAACGACACCAATTTCAGTATCGTTATAAAGTGATTCTACAACAATACTGTTCCGTACTTCAAGTTAGTATTTGAATGATTAATTCAAATTTAATAAACGCCAAATTTATCGTGGTACCAACTTCGTAAAAAAAAAAAAAAAATTAAAATTTAAAATAAAAATAATTTTTTTTTTTTTTTTTTTTTTTTTTTAATTTAAAAAAATATAAAAAAAAAATAAAAAATTTTTTATTTTTTAAATTAAAAAAAAAAAAAAAAATTGAATTAAAAAAAAAAAAAAAAAAAATTAAAAAAAAAAATAGTTTAAAAAAAAAGAAGAGGAAGATGTATTGATTAAGAAAAAAAAAGAAAAAAAGAGAAATAAAAAATAAAAAAAAAAAAAAAAAAAAAAATTTAAAATAAAAAAATAAAAAAAAATAAGAAAAAAAAAAAAAAAATAAAAAAAAAAAAAAAAAAAAAAAAAAAAACTAAAAAAAAAAATAAAAAAAAATATAAAATTTTTTTTATTTTTATTTAAAAAAAAAAAAAAAAAAAAAAAAAAAAAAAAAAAAAAAAAAATAAAAAATAAAAAAAAAAAAAAAAAAAAAAAAAAAAAAAAAAAAAAAAAAAAAATAAAAAAAAAAAAAAAAAAAAAAAAAAAAGAAGATACATTGATTAAGAACTAATCTGTTTTAACAGTTTTGACTGAAAATTCTATTTAAACAAAATTTCATAAAAGAAACAAAAATAACATGACAAATAATGACATAATAGTATATTAAAGAACTAGTTTCAGAAGACGCATTTTATAAGACGAGTACAGTTTCAAAACGATTCCTAAAGTACCTTCTGAAACCAATTCTTTTATACTATTTTTTCTATTTTGGGTTTTCAGATTGATTTTAAAATAAAATTTCGCGAGTTTTTAAATTTAGGGTATTTTGAAGTGTAATTGCTAAGGTGGCAATATTTTCATTAAACTTTGGTTTATATGCTAGTTTAATTAATACATTTATCATGTTTCATTAAAAACAAATGAGTGGAAATAAAAATAAGTAGATAAATAAATCTACTAAACATTAATTACGATTTAAATTAATGCACACCGAAGGTAATGACATATTGACGTTATCAGTGTTACCACCGTTCGAAATAAAAATTGTTCTATTTCTATAAAAGAACTCATTTGGGTGCTTTTATAGCTCTGTAAGTGACCCAAAATAGAAAAAAATTATTTAAAAAATTCCTAAATTGGAAACAAAGTTAGTGACCATTGATTGATGCAATCTGCTTAATATTTTGCAGTTCGTTATCAAAATTTTGCTTTGATAATGGAAAATTTAATAACCTGTGAATAAAAAAATTAACAGATGTAAGTTGATGTTGCATACTATAGTTTTGATCATTTGTTATAAACCTCATAGTGTTAGTGTCAAGGAAAGGTAACTTAAGGTTTGTTTCTGTTTCATAGGTAAACTTAATCGTCTAAAATTTTGAATTTAAAATTAGTACAAATTGCTGAGGGCTGTAAAGTATCGATGACTGCAAAACATCATCTACATATCTAAACCAAATTCTAAGAAAATAATCTATATTATTTTTTAAATCAGTTTCAAATTTACCCATAAACAGGTGTAAAGTTTCTTTTAAAAGCACCTTGTATAATAATTTCAAATTACATTTATTTAAAATGATAAGTAAACTCGCGCTTTGCGAGCTGGGGAATGCGATGGCGATAAGAGGTATGAAAAAGAAACCTTTTGTAAACGTACGAAAGCAGCCGTAAAATTTTGCCCATCGTTATTATTAACGAACTTGTTAAATTAATTAATTTATAATTGGAACGCTAATTATACAGAAAAAAATACCACAATTTGGCGTGCATTTAGTGTGGAAACCGTTCTTAGCGGTAAGGACTTGCATGTGTGGGTGAGATAGTGTTTAATCGTTGTACATATTTTTAGGTTTCTTGGAATACTTGATTTTCTTCGTTTTCTAATTTTTTTGGTAATGTACGAGATTGAGGATCAACGTTGTTTGTGCTCAGCAAAGACAAACGGATTATTTGATTAATCAGAGACCCAACCGCTTATCCATTTAATAGAAAATACGAATAACGGCATCAGGACGTTTTGTGCTGCATATTCAAATAAGTAGTTATAGATTGTAATTATTTTTCTTTGTTTAATTATTATATTAAAATTGCGGCAATATATGTATATATTAGATTTAGGTTTGGTATCTGTTGCGCGAAGCGTAAATTTTTAGTTTTCAAACGTTTGGTCCAAGCGCACATATGCAAATTAAAACTCGTGGCGCCCATATGTTTTTATGCAATTTAGTTTTTGTTTTATTTGGTTATTTGAAATATATTTGTTTGTTATACTTGAAAGCAATCGTTATAGTTTAATTTGTGGTATACACCCACCTACCAAGCTCTACCGAATATTCAAGCTGCTGGTGCAATATTAAAAAGGTGAGCGACACAGGTTAGCCATAACGGAGATAAACTGTTACCCATTGTTGTACCACGATTTTGTTGAAAAATATTATTGTTAATTTTGCTAATTTAATAAAATTATCTATTTCTGAATGGTCTAAATGATTTTGCTGCAACATATCTTTTAAATAATCTAAAGTGACATCTGTCGGAACGTTTGGAAACAATGAACAGACATAAATGAAACTAAAACTTCGTTCTCAGTCAGCTCAATGTTTTCAATTTTTTCAATAAAATCGTAGGAATTCTGAACACTGAATTAAATGTAATTGTTGATATTGAAAACTGTTGGATTTACTTGACAACCATTTAGATATCAGATAAGTAGGAGCATTAATACTTGAAACAATGGGCCGCATATTTTGTTACAATTATTTTACGGTTGATATGTATCTGATCACGGAACGATTTCGTCGGAAATATCAATAGTTTGTTTAAAATCAACTATTTTATCTGATTACGACACGTGTTTTAACAGCTCAACAGAACCATATTCAATTTTTTTGTAAAACAGTAACAAAGTCAACAATGTTGTGCTTAAATTTAGAATTAGTTTATACCCATAAGCAATTTTTATTATGACATAGTGTCATAGTATTTAGTGTTTTTATTCCTTCAGTGTACGTTTGTGGTTTCAAACCAATAAAACCGTTCGGTGTATTTCCAATTTCCATGAAAATGTTCAAATATTTAACTTTATCTAATTGTTCACTTTTAAACCCAAAAACAGTAAACATCTGAGCAAGCCTTAAATTGTTCTTCCGTTAGATAAAGATATACACACTTTCACCAAAAAGTTGTGAATTTTGGTATTTATTCTATAGAAAAAGTAAAATTGTTTAGTACACTAACATTATCACATTCTCCCCTACTGGACTTTTAGCCAAAGACGAATAATCTACACAACATTGTGCAGAGAATATGAATGTAAATAGAATGATTAATTTCAATCATACGGCGATTAATCAATATAACCTGCTATTTTCAAATATTTCTTTTTATTTTGTTTGAGCATTTTTATAACAACTACAATGTGTAATATTTAATACAGAAAAGATTGCTGGTAAGGTGGTTTTCCCTTGTAAGCTCCCGCTTGCGCAAGCAGATGTTCCTGGCAGGCATTGTTGTTTCCCGGCAGGGAGGGCATTGTATGCCTTCAACGCACCTTCATTTTTACAGCATCACCCTATCTTCTTCTATGATACTTTATAATGTAATAATCGCCGATTTGTAGGATTATTTGTTTAAAATTTTTCTTTTCGCAAAAATAGTTACATAATGAAATATTAAAAAATATTTTTGTTTTATACCATCTAAATACGGTTTAGTAGTTACCTACATCAACAAATTAAATAAAGTAAAAATTTCTTACATAAAACACAATTGTTTTCTTTACTATTCAAATAAGATTCTACAAGTAACATACTCGAATTGGGTAACTATTGCTATTTATATACGAAATTTTTTCATGACTGCATTCGATCCTTCGAAAATAAAAATTTCATGTATGCTTCCTTCCTAGATTTAACTAAAGCTTTCGACTGCGTCTCATCTGAAATTCTGTTAAAGAAACTACTGTGTTATAAAGTCAGTAAGGACAGTTGCGCTTTAATTGAATCTTTCTTATCAAACCGCATGCAATGTGTCATCAGAGACGGTATCTCATCTGAATTCGTCCCGATTACCCGTGGAATACCACAAGGTTCAGTACTGGGACCATTGCTGTTTCTAATCTTTATAAACGACATGCCCGTTTAAGTACACCCCCAAAAAACTATATTCTCTTTTGATAAAGTTGCATCAATTAACAACGAAACGCAGTCGCAAGCCAACAAGTGGTTCAATGTCAATAAACTTTTATTGAATCAGAAGAAGGTTGTGAACATGATTTTAGGTTTAAGAGATTTTAATTCAAACAATTTTGGTTTACATACAAAATTTCTCGGAATTCACATTGGTTATAAATTAAGTTGGATTCAACACGGTAAAACATAGTAACGAACAATTTAAACAAATCGTTGTTTCTTCTTAGAAATTAAAAAAACTGCTTGTCTTCGCATCTATTAAGAACAGTGTATTTTGCAATCTTTAACACGCACTTATCATATGGGCTCTTGATTTGGGGACATTCATCGTGTAAACTGTAAAAAGTTAATTTTCGCTATACAACGAAAAACAATAAGAGTTCTAGGAGGTATTGGCTTTAGAGACAATTTTAAACAGCTGTTCATCGACTTAAAAATATTAACTTTTTCATGTATGTATATTTTCGAATGCTTAAAATACAGTAAAACAAATTTAAACCAGTTTTGTTACGCACAACCATCATAACTACTATACACGCACAAAAAATAATATTATGCCACAATTTAATAGAATAAATGTATCTGAAAATGGAAGTAGATATTATGCGGTTAAGTTTTTTAATGTATTACCAGAAAATATTAAACTTTTAGAATTTAAAAAATTTAAAACTGTTGTAAAAAACTATTTAGTAGGAAAAGCATACTACCATTGGGATGAATTTTTACATGACAAGCACATTGACTTCTGTAAATTTTATAATTATCATTAAGTAATTTTCATTGCTGTTCATTGACTTGTGAAAAAATTGTATGATTTTATGGCACATATAAATTAAAATAAAATAAAAAATAAAAAATGAAAAATAAAAAACTGTAAGGTATAATCTACTCCAGTTCGTAAAAAAAAAAGTAATAAGATGCGACAACTACATATTATTACATTCATTCATAGTACTTATTATTTAAATAAATGTATATTCTTAATGAAATAGAAAATATGTAATAAAAGCGCAACAAAACAATTTAAATGAAAACGATTTGACCATCGAGATCAGAGACGTTCAAACTTAAACTCGATATTCACAGCTTACTTTGTGTTATCTAAATCTAATCTCATTTTTCGTAATTTATATAAGAGATTTAATAAAAAGTGTCACTGGATACACCTGGACAAAAGATCCAGTCGATAAACATGGGTGAAGGCTCATTTTAGATACACATCACGTATTGTTACACTAAACAACTAACTATATATTTCATTCTTATATATTACAATTTATTAAGATAGCTTGCATTACATAAAAGAAAATGTAGACAAAAATAAACAATGCATCATTTAAAATATCAATGTGTATCTTCTTAATGAACTGAAATGCGTAATCGCCTAGGCCCCCTCTTCTCAAGTAGTGAATGAAGTACTTAAGTACTCAAGTAATACACGAGCTTTTGTAAACACAAGAAATCACAAAACTGTAAAGGCAGTTATAGACACGTGTCTGATGAAGGCCATTCACAAACGTCAAGGGAACAGGACAATAGTTCCCAATTACAAGTCTGGCACGCGTATCTTAGATCCAGACCACCTGATTACTGTCTATAACAGCAGGCGCTCTAATAACGCTTAGAACTATTTCGTCATAATTCTGATTTACTTAAATAAACCGCACTTATAATGACTATTTAATTAAAAAGTTTAATTTTAGCTTTAACCAGATTTTGTTTTCGTTAAACCTGCATTGCAACTTTATTTTTCTTGGAAATTGTTTGAAGTAACTACAGTGCAAATATTTTCAGTTCCAAATTAGTTGCTCACACTATTGGAATGTTGTTACTACTGTAATTACTAAGTTATCGCTTTAAATTAATAATGGATAATATAAAATTTATTTTTTCCTTTTAAAACTAACAAAATGATTTAGTTCATTTAC
Organism: Abscondita cerata; assembly: GCA_030710515.1. Lineage (NCBI taxonomy): Eukaryota > Metazoa > Arthropoda > Insecta > Coleoptera > Lampyridae > Abscondita > Abscondita cerata. Next base: position 151,506 of record JALBCR010004782.1, on the reverse strand, counting down.
AAACTTTCTAAACGTAACTAACTCTTGCATCTTTGTCTCTTACTACTATCTCTTCTTTCATCTTTATTTCTTCACCTCTTAGATTTTTCAATTCCTTTATCGCGTATGCTTCTGGTATTTAACTTTTTGTTTCTCTATTTCTAAGATTCGTACAGAACTTCATTCACTTTTCTGTTATCCATCTTTTCCTCCAGTTTCACTGCCCTTCTTCCTGTTTGAAACCTTATATTTTCATGTTTTAATTTCTCTTTATTGTAGGTATCTTGGAGTTTCCTGATTTACTCCACCTCTAGTACTTTTGCTGTATTCACTCAAATTCTCTATGCTATATCTCCGCCCCGTACTCACGCTTTTTACAAGTCTTTCAAATAACCACTTTCTCTTAGCAATGTCTTTCCTAAATATTATTTCCAAATTCATATACTACTTGTCCTAATATTGTTCTTCCTTTTTTTTTGTAGTTCTGTTATTTGATCCATATCTTTATTATTGTATCTGATGGTGTAACCCATATACCAAAATTTATCTACTTTCTCTGTCCCTTCTTCTCTCTACTTCTATAATTTTCGTTTTTCTACACTTGCTTATAGCCTTTTCCTTTCTAAATATTACATTACTTTTTTTCTTTCCTATTTTTATTCCTTGCATCTGTTTTTTCTGTAGTTTTTCTTCCATGTTTCTTATATATGTGTATATATTGAGAACAGCTTTCAGCTTAACGGACATCCCTGCTTTAATCTCGTTTTTGCTCAAAATTCTCTCCTTAACTTCCATCTTACTTTAGTCCTATACATTTCATTGCCCTGTACATATTTTTCTATCGCTCTTATTATGTCTTTATTTAGTCTGTTTTCTGTCATTATTTTCCATAACATTCCTCTTTCTACTCTATGCTGCTCCGATATCTATGAATATCGCATTTCCTTTGCTTTCTATTTTCTTTTTTATTGTGTGTTTTAAAATATATCTATCGTTCCCTTTCCTTTTCAGAATTTTATATGCCATTCTAGTAATGTATTCTTCTCTTCTGATTCTTTCTGTAATTACTCTGAATGCCTCAGCGTAAATTTTATATTCCGGGTTTAATACACTTATTCCTCAATAATTCTTTACTTCTTTCTCATCCCCTTCTTTATATATTGGGCATATAATGGCTTCTTTCCATCTTTCCGGAAATTCTTTACGATTCTATATATTTTTTTTTATTCGGTCCATCATCTTCTCTCTTGTATTTTTCTATTGTTCATTTTGAGTCCCATCCGTACCTTCTGATTTGCTTTTCTTTACTTTTTCTATAGCATCCTCTGCCTCAATTATAGTGACATCTTCTTCTCTTACTTTTGCCTTTTCCTTCTCATCTTCTCTCTGTTTTGGTTTCTCGTCTTTTTTCTCCATTATGCTGTTACAGTGCTCCTACTATTTTTTTTTCGTCAGCTTCTTCTTCTTTATTTAGCTTGCTCTTCATTTCTTATTTCTTCTATCCCTTTCTTAACCAGTCTGCGATATTCCTTTTGACCTTGCTTTCTTATATACTTCAATATATTCTCTTCCTTTCTTCTATTTCCTTTGCTGTCTTCTCATTTCTTTGTTTGCTTTCTCAAACTTTTCATTCCATATTTTTTCTTTATCTGTTAGTTTTGTTATATCAATAGAGTTTTCATTGACTTATTTTTTTGCTCATGTTCGTTTGGTGTACTAGGATCAAATTTGCTTATTTTAGGTTCGTTTATGCACGAATCTCAGATTGTTTCAGTTCACTTCACGATGACTCAGTTCTGGATACGTTCTTTTTAAAGTGAAATATGTGTCTCAACGACATCTAGTGTATAAAAACACGTAAATAATGTAGACATTTCTTAGTTGTTTTAACTATTAACGTAAAAGGAATGAGACCTTTTACTTCCCATTTTCCCTGAGTGCACTAAATCGACGCCAAGAAGACGGGTAGTTATTGAAATAATTTCAAAAGATAGAGTTTTTATGGTCCTAGATATTTGTTTTATACATAGTGCAACATATCTTTATTGTTTTATTATTTTGAAATGTAACACCAAATGTGTTAACCTGTCATTTGAAACATTCAAGTTGAATTGTTTAACATTAGCCGATTAAAAGTAGTGACTAATTTTATTAGGAAGAACTTAATTTAATTAATTATTTCGTTTGCTATTATTATTTAATGGCCATTAAAGTTAACAACAAACAAAATAATTAATTAAATTTAGAAAAACCTCCTGTACTAGGACACCTTCATGAAACAAGTATTATGAAGTGTAATATAAGGAGGAAGCGTATACTATTTCAACGTTAGAAAGAAGGTTATTTTCAAACCAATTAACACCTCTGAAAATGCATTTACGTTAAAGCAACTTTGTCGACATATGTGTAAGTAGTTTACATAAGTCGGTTCTTACCGTTTACCTACTGAATCTGCCAGACAAACCTTCACATCTTAAAAAGTGCCTGCACGATCACAAGTTATGATTTCGACATGATGATGATATTCATCCACATTACAAATAATCAGGCATGATCCATAGCACATTCTGTTTGTTTGTTTAAGCTACAGTTAACAATTAGGATTCATGCAGATTAAGTCTAAGAATGTGGAGTAATATTAAAGGGCCCCTGCATGTTCAATATTATTGATTCAATATTGTATAACCAAACGAAATGTGGCCGTACGCGGTCAATATTATTTTATAAATCTGTGTAGGTTAGTTCTAGAAGAAAGTATGTGTAGGTGAAACGTAAAAAAATGAGCGAAGAAGTGGTTGTTAAAGTTGTTGATTCCAATTTAGTAAAACAAAGTACTAATACGCGAGCGTGTATAACAGTTGAAGAAATACTTTTTTTGACTTTTCATTATCTACCAACCGGAAGAAACGTTTAAGATCTGAAATTGTCTGCTATTATATCTCCTAGAACAATCAGTAAAGATATCTTAGAAACATGTGAACTGCTAGTGAATGTTCTACAGAAGTGTATGACGGTACGTTTTATATTTGTATGCTATACCTATACCAATTAGGGTTAGAGATATTATTAAATATGGATATAACACTGAAGTCTTAAAAGCTGTTTAGGCATGACTTTTACTAATACAAATTTTGTTCTTATAGAAAACGCTTTTCTGAAAAAAACGCTAAAAGTTTTAGTTACTTTATATAGAGCAGAAGAGTCGAGATCCGGACACTTCGCCGAATGGACATAACGTCGAATGGACACAACGCCGAAAACACAATGTCGAAACGAATTATTGGACATTTCACCGAAACTGGACACAAAGTCGAAATCACCTGCTGGATACATTCTCGAAAATGTACACAACGACGAAATCAGTAATTGGACATATCGTTGAAATGTGGACACAATGTCGAAAAGCAAAAGCTGACACCAAGTAGATCGGATATTGATTAAAAAAATTAGAATAACTGTAACCTACCAACCTAAATCATTTACCCCCGATCAAATGAAAACGAGTTAAATTGATTAAAACAAATTTAAGTGAAAAAAAAAGTGTTTTTGAATACCCTACTTAAGATGTATCCCTCTTAATACGAAAAACAAGTCAGTTTTGGTTTTTCGACGTTGTGTCCAGATTCGATGATATGTCCAATTACTGATTTCGACCTTGTGTCCATTTTCGGCATTGTGTCTAGTAGCTGGTTTTGGCATTATGTCCAGTTTTGGCGATACGTCCAATAATTTATTTCGAAGTTGTGTCCAAGTTTCGGCGGTGTGTCCATTTGACGTTATGTCCATTCGGCGAAGTGTTCGGATCCCGAGCAGAAGAAAAAGAAACTAATTTGTATATAAATAATATAGTGTATAATACTTATTTTGTTTTTCAAATTATTTTACATTCTTATATTGGTAATTTAATTGTATTAATGATTAGAACATAGTATTACTTGACCTATACTGCCGCTTGCCGGTAGTCTGGCGCCCTCTGTAGACAAAGGTCTACCAGGAGCGGAACGGAAACTTCTCTCCACTTAGCAACATCTTTATTTTTTGATGTTGGAATCTAAATAACACACGATCGTTCCGAAAATTAGCCCTATCAGATCTTATTTAGCGTCCCAAAACTTTTTGAAAGCTATTGTAACCAAAACTTCTCTAAGTTTAAACGCCATTTTTGTAGCAATCTGCTTTCATATTTTAGGTGAGCTTGAATTATTTGAATGAGTAAAAAAGTTTGCATGCTTAAATCATTCTTTTACAATTGTTACTCCACTTTTTCTTGGAACATTGTCTGAAATCTAATTCTAACAAAATCATTTTCCACCAATAGAATTATAGATCTTAATGAAGATAATCATAAAATAATTCTTTATAGGTAAGTTTTTTACATTTTTTACAATGTTACATAGCGTTTTATATAATTATAATATTTAGTGGTTTTGTGATTTTGAAACTAATCGTTCTAGTTAATTAAGTTATATTTCTACATGTTAAAATGTTACCGTTGGTTATTAAGTACCAACTTGTGTAATTGTTTTGTACTAATCTTTTGTTTCGATTAATTAAAGCCTCGAAAAAGGTCAGACAATTTCTGACCAAAACGTCAGCACTTTTTAAAGTACATGGAGTCTTAATTGATCCATCCACCACATTCCTACAAGAAGTAGGAGTTTCAAATAAATAGTTTTATTCATAAATTAGTCACAAAAATTATAAAAACTAGAAAACTTGAATACTTAGGCCACATAATGAGAAATCTAGAGCGATATCTATTGCTTCAGCTCGTATTACAAGGAAAACTATTGGGAAAAAAAGGTCCAGGAAGGAGAAGGATATCGTGGCTCAAGAATTTAAGAACTTGGTACAATACCACAACAACAGGACTTTTTAGAGCCACGATAAATAAAATACAAATATACTAATTGCCTTAATGACAGAGGTTTTAGTGAAGACCGAAAAAAGCGTTTCGCGTAGAATTTCTAATTGCACCAATACTAATATATACGAGTAATAATGTAAAGAAAGTGTGTTACTACATATTTTTTCTGCATTGTAAAGAACAACAAAGCAAATAAAAGTCATTTCTCATAAGTTTTCTTTGAATTAATTCCCGGATTTTGGTAATTACTGTAGTGATACATGCATGACAAAATTTCAAAACAAGTCACGAGTATCAGAGGTGACAACTAACCCATGTCGTAGTACATAAATTAGAAGTCAGTAACCCACTCCAAAAATAAAGTTAATAAAATTTGGCCTTAACAAAAAGAAAGTTGTGATCGTCAAATAAATAAAATGGAAAAGGATCCTACGTTGTGATTATTTTTAATTTATCTACAAGATTTGGATAGATTCGGATTGAATGAGAACTGATTCACTTTGGATAATGTATTATAAACCAATAAATTAAAATAAAACTCACATGCAAACCACAATAACATTTAATATTTAATTCCTGCATAGGCTGCTTACAAAAAGGAAAACCTGAAAAGTACATTGGACATACACAAATAACACACAAATCGCAAAGGCATAACACATAAAATGTCAATAATCAAAATATTAACCAAATCAAATAAAACACTGCAACAAGATATGTTCATCATATTTCAATTCTTATGAGATAAATAATCATCAAATAGCCTCATGACTTCGTTTGTCGAATGTTAGTAAAAACACAGAGAAAACAAAAAAAACAACACATTGCATATACATAATAAATATATCAAATCAAATCAAGATCATAAATCAATAGCCTCTGCTTTGATATTCTTTGTATCAGCAGGTAAATAATAAGTTCAATGACAATAAATGTCATAGTAAAAGTTTCATGTTAAATTGAGAGAGAGATAAGCTACTCCACTTGCATAAAACCAGCTAGAGCATTAAGTCTACTAACAGCTCTTGCCAGGCGGCTTGAACCTCTCTCTTTCTGGCATTAAGTCGGGGAGAGAGATAAGGTACTCCACTTGCATCAAACCAGCTAGGACATAGTCAACCAACGGTTGTTGCCAGGCGGCTTGAACCGCTCCCTTTCTGACGAACACTCTCCAACGTTTGCTAAATCAAAAATATCAAATAATTTCACGGTGGAGGTGTACAAGCTACTCCACTTGCAACAAACCAGGTAGGACAATTAAGTCAACCAACGATCGTTACCAGGTGGCTTAAAATACACCCATCCGATTCGAACTAAATCAATATATCAAAAAAACAACATCGATAAGAGCAAAAACGTTCCCCAACTTGTAAAAGTTAAGTACAAACGAATTCATGAGTAAGGTATCGTTCACATCCAGTTAAACTAAATCAATGCAGACACAAAAAAACTAAGAATCAACGCACGAATACACGAAGCTTTCCGCTTACATTTACTAAGTTAGCTTAAGAAGTTCTCATTGAACATTACTTTACAATCACTCATGGTAAAACTGCACACAAACATAATAAACTGTCTAGTAACTTCTTAAGTTGAAGTTGACACAACAATTTCGTATACACGTTAATTTTCCGTATACGCAAGTGTTAGCGGAATGGTGCTAAACATTTGCCAATTCTTAATTTTACGTACGTTAATTCAATTCAAATAGATGTAAACGACCCTTAAAACAAACGATTTAAAACAAATAATAATTTAGTAGCGTTCCACATCTTGTTGCATTGTTAGAAAAAATCCCTTCATATGTTCTAAAAATAGACTGAAAACGCCCAAATTTATGCCTCCGCGACAGTGGTTATTTTACAATCTGAACTAAACATTGTTAACTTATATTTTATCTATTGTTTCCCATAGCAATATATATGAACTCAATTTAAATTAAACCTTAATTAAAAAAAAACATTTGATAAATCGGTGACGAACGCTTCATGAAGGCGTTTTACAAAAATAAAATACGCGCGAGACAATTCTCTACGCAATAAATTTTCAGACAAAGAAACTACATTAGCGGTTCCTAATTAGTTAATTTTTCTATAATTGTGGTTTAAACAATCGTAAGGTAAAACTAAAAACGTGCAAAAGGGCAAACTTAAATCTGGTTCAAGATAAAGCATCCCCAAAATTAATCTAAACATACATTGTACATACCTCTAGTAACACGTTACAAGGTTCACACACAAGTGTCCCTGCATCGCCCTTATTTCATTAGTTTAAACAAAAAAAATTTAAGGCGGAGAATTCTTTCCAATATATTTCGAGAGCAAAAGCGTACATAAAAAAAACTAGCGGTTTAATATGTCGTCTACTTTTCAGGGTAATTATTCATAATTTTTTTTTTATTATTATTTAATTTTTAAGTCTGGAACTCTACATTACGTAAGCATTGATGAAAACATTTGTAAAAAAATATTTTTGTTAATATTCTAAAAATATGAAATTCTATGTAGTTAAGACCTTTTTGGCTCAACAAAGTATGCCCAAAATCTAATCAAATCTCCTAATGTATTATTATAATTAACCTCAACATACTAAGTTTTATTAAACTCGGATCAGCAAATTATGAGATATTTTGATTACATAGGGACGGTATAATGCGTACTACTCTAATTCGTTCAAATTTTTGGTTTTGAGGTCGTCGCATAACTTCCCATCTTATTTATATACATGTGTCCAAATTCGATGCTCACCATTGGTATTTTGGAAACGGTAAGAGTTACAGGGTCGGTTAAATGGAACAATATGGAGGTATTTATCTTACCTCTTCAGACCTTCTCTTGTTTTTCCAAAGAAATGCGTTGCCTACTAGATATTGCAAAAAGTGAAAATCGGCATTTTCTTTAAACTTGCGTAGAATCCACACTATTTATCCTATCAAAATATGTAAATATAAAAGTTGTAGACATTTAGATATTGAATAATATGCGTCATTAAAATATTTTTTGCTTGCATCAGTAGCGAAATATGACCCAAAGTTGCATTTTTTCAAATGGAAATGATAATTTATTTTTATACAGTTGAATTACTTGATTTTTCCTTTTCAACGATATAAGGTTCGAGCTATTTATCTTGTGTACTTTAGAAGATATAAAGAAAAATCGTTTTTGAGATCTGTAGATGTATTTTAAAGCACATCACACTATCCATGATTGCAAATTTTTAAGAAACAAACAACTGCACATCAAATCTGTCAATAATATTGTTACAGTAGTATCGTGTCAGAACTTGTAGTTGTTGTAGTAAGCTATTCATATTCAAAATTGATGATGCAGTTTTCAAACCATGAAAAACGGACATGTTTGTTGTCTACATAAGATGCCATCGTAATTCAACTGCGGCAGCAAATGAATATCACAACTTATACCCCGAAAGAAGGCAACCTCACAGAACTTTGTTTTCCCGACTCGAGCAAAATCTTCGACAAGGTGGATCCTTCACCGCCATTCGTCCTACAACCTATCAAAAGACAATGAGGATGCTGAAATAGCTGTTCTAGCCGCTGTTAATGTTGAGCCTTCCGTTTCAGTAAGAAAAATTTCGAATGACAGTGGTATGGCAAGAAGTTCAGTACATTATGTTTTAAAAAGAAGAAATTTCATCCTTATAAGCCAATGATATGCCATCATATCAAAGAGAATGATTATGCTCGAAGAGTTACATTTTGTAGATGGTACCTGGATGAAGTTACAAACGATAATTCTTTTTCTAAAAATTCTTTGGAGCGATGAAAGTAGATTCACAAACAACGGCATTTACAATCGGCATAATTATCATTATTGGAATAATGAAAATCCGAAAATAGTTCGAGAATCGCGTTTCCAAGAACGATTCGGATTTAACGTGTGGTGCGGTATTTTGGGAAATCGTTTGATAGGTCCATTTATTTATAATCAAACGCTTAATTCGACTAGATATCTTCAACTGCTGCAAGCCGAAGTCGAAGATGCATTGGACGAGCTACCTATTCAAGAAGAAAGAAGTATTTTGTTTCAGCAAGACGGCGCCCCGGCCCATAATTCCAGGATCGTCACTGAATATTTATCAGCAAGATTTGGAAACCGTTGGATTGGAACAAACGGTCCCATACGTTGGCCTGCGCGATCACCAGATTTGTCCATACTAGATTTTTCCTGTGGGGACACATAAAAATTTAGTATACGTTGTCAATTATGAGAACGTTAATGATTTGCAGCAGAGCGTCATGCAGGCCTTTAATTCAGTTAGCGTCCGTCAATTAATGAATTGCCGAATAAATATTGAAAACGCTATACAAAATGTTTAGAAGTCAATGGCCGCACTATTGAGAATCTTTTATAGGAAAACTCATTCGTTTTACGATGTTATCCACCCGTTATGTTTTTGTTATTATTGCTTACAACTTGGTAACATTATAAATCTGCCTCAAAACGATTTTTCTTTATATCTTCTAAAGTACACAAGATAAATAGCTCGAACCTTATATCGTTGAAAGGAAAAAATCAAGTAATTCAACTGTATAAAATAAATTATCATTTCCATTTAAAAATGCAACTTTGGGTCATATTTCGCTACTGATGCAAGCAAAAATATTTTAATGACGCATATTATTCAATATCTAAATGTCTACAACTTTTATATTTACATATTTTGATAGGATAAATAGTGTGGATTCTACGCAAGTTTAAAGAAAATGCCGATTTTCACTTTTTGCAATATCTAGTAGGCAACGCATTTCTTTGGAAAACAAGAGAAGGTCTGAAGAGGTAAGATAAAACCTCCATATTGTTCCATTTAACCGACCCTGTAACTCTTACCGTTTCCAAAATACCAATGGTGAGCATCGAATTTTGGACACACTGTAGAATGCGGAGTGAAAAATCAAAGTAGGTGATAACTAGTCTAAGAAGATGTCTAGCATTATATGATAAAAATTATTAGAAGGTGAATGTAGTGACAATGTTTAAAACCGATTTCAATGAAAACTTTTAAAGAATTTAAATTATGCACATAAAAGGAACGCGAAAGCCTACTCTGTTATCTACTTAAAAAAATAAAAATTTTATTGCGTCATAATGTTATATAATATATAGTCCAGATTTAAAAAGCCAATTCACTCGATTTTTAAATCTATTAGGAAACTAAAATTTAGGAAATATTTGGTTTATCTAGTCGTAACACTATGATATTTTGAGCGACTATCACGTATACGAAAGTAATCAATTTGTTTTAAAATAATAGGAAAAAATATAATGTGAAATAGAAAAATAAAAAAAAACAAAATATAATCGTAATATTCCCAAACATACATAAAAAAACACCGAGTATTAGCTACCAATAAACCGAAGTAAATAAAAATGCAATAAAGAAAAGTGGTGATAAATTCGGTAGCGTCGTACAAAACCAAAATTTTGATCTTGAAGTTCACCCATTTAAATTAGTCAAAATTTATTTATTGTTTATAGAAAAATCAGTCAATATTTGTCTAATGTATAAAAACTTAATGCGGATCTGGCACATTGTGCGAAAACGCGTCTTTTGTTCGTAGTAAGGCCCACTTAATTGGATTATAAATTATATCCAGTTTTTTTATCGTCGTGGAAGAACAGCTCGGCTATTTATGGGAGTCATATTTATTTATTGGATTAATACATGTAACATATTGCCAACACACGAGAGATATAAATAACTAGAGAATGTATGGTATTAATTTAGGTGAATTCGTAGTTCTTTATATACCAACCGCTTTATATATATTGTCTCGTGATATACTGAAGTTCTCCAATAAACGAACAGTCTTAATGAAATATTTAATTCATAAATTCAGTGTAGGAATATCATTCTGATATTGCTGGCGCATTTATAATACAAATGCATTAAGACGAGATGATTTATATTTTTAAATGTATCTACTTAAACCGGTTGTCGCTTTGTCCAGAGACACGACCAATATGATTATTATCTTAAGAGATGTTAGTTTTCCGGGATAGTTTAACACTAGGTTTATTTCTTTTAAGTACCTCATTTGTCTTTCTTGTGGCGTTCATAGTAAATCGAAAATTTCGATAAGAAATTTATGACTGCTTTTTGTATTTCAGTATTAACACTATTTATTTTTTGAAGTATTTATTGTGTAATTTCTCACAAACTTAAACCTTATTTTCTATAGATTTTAGACATGCAATTGTTGATTTAAAGTAATCGATGATAGTCTATAATAGAATAGTTGTAAACTACGAAAGCTGATATTATTGTTATAATAAAATTAGGTACGCATTAAGCAACGTTGTCGACAGATATGTAAAAGCAGTTACGTAAGTTGATCGTTCAATAATTATAAGCCAACTAAGGGTTAGGAAAAATAAAATCAAGAATCTCCTACTGTAAGTTCGCAAGAGGTTGTACAATAACAAACAAACACCGAGAATCATTTCACAGCTGTTTCGTCCTTTTGGGACTCTTCAGGAGTGAGAGAACTCTAGTATAAGTTCACTATTGTATGAATGCGTGCTGTCATGAATGGCCTCCAATAGGGTAGAAGCAAAAACAACAGGTCTTTTTTCCCAACGCACCTAAAGTAGGCGATACGTTGGCAAAAAAAGAATCTGTTGTTTTTGTTTCTACCCTATTGAAGGCACTTCTCATTGTAAACACAGCACGCATTTATACAATAGTGAACTTACATTCGAGTTCTCTCACTCCTTAAGAGTCCCAAAAGTTCGAAACAGCTGTCGAGTGATTCTCGGTGTATGTTTGCTATTGTACAACCTCTTGCAAACTTACAGCAAGCGATTCGAGATTTTTATTTTTCCTAACACTTAGATGACTTATAATTATTGAAGGATCGACTTATGTAACTGCTTTCACATAGCTCTCGACAAAGTTGTTTAATGCGAACCATTTGCGTACGTGATCGCTATCACGAGTCAACACTAGATGTTGCTAAACTTATAGTGAAAATTAGGTAGTAAGGGAAGGGAAGGTGAGACTGCTCTGAATTCTGGAAATAGCAGACTTACACACCTCGTTTGAACTTGATTTACTAGTTAGATATTGGTCTATGTTTTGACTTATTATTTTCCATTTAGATAACCTCGGTAGTTCAGATTACCGGGACACACGGTATATTTGAAAAGATTAACATCCCAAGAAACCTCTTGTAATACTCTTGTAATTAGAATAGAACTTATTCATTTTTTTGTTAATATTTCCATCCACTGTTTTTGTTTCCCGCAGCTACAAAGGACAGGTAATGACTAATTAGGTAATCTTTATTTACTTAAGCAGTAACACTACCTCAACATTTTAATTAACAAAAGAAAATTCGAATCTATTGAAAAATTGATATTTCATTAAGAAAAGAAATCCATAAGTATGAGGTCGGCCACTCCATCTTCTTCTTTCTATCTAGCGACCAGGAAAACTTTCGGCATTCAAAAAATGTCAACGCTAGCAAAATGCGGTGGGCGCTATTATGTTGAAACCAAATAAAATATGCTAGTAAATTTGGTTCTTCACCACTAAAATAAAAAAAGAAAATTGTTACTAATATCCTGTTGTTTAAAATCTCAGCTCAGATGTTAACTTTTTCTAGAATTTGTGTGTGACTATCCATAATTCAGTTGGAATTCTTTAAATAAAAACTCCATCTGAAAAATAATTAGCCGATGGAATTCTGGATTACCGTAATATTTTCACCGAATTGTAGTCGTCCATTACAGTCATCTTCGTTCAATTCTTGGGCAAGTTGGATTACACCGTCATCAGCCTCCAAAACACGAGTAAACGTTTGTGGCATTTCTTGTCATTGTAAAAAATATCTACCTTTATGTTGTCATTGTTAGGACGACCGATTTTAGAGAGAACTTTCACGTGGTCAGTTACTCAAAATTTATTTTTAATTTTGTTTATTGTCGAGCGACTATAATTGGAAGATCGAAATTGCGTTAAACATTTTGCATAGTGCTGTCATCACAGCCAAACATAAATAATGGGTTTCTCTTAGATAATAGTTAGCCATTTTAGATTAAATTGGAAAAGGTAATTATCAAAACTACGACTACAATTTTTTTAAATTTTGATTTTAAATTATTTTTCATCGAAACCACCATCAAAGATAGGACGTTGTCATTTAAAAAAATGTATAATGACGTCAAAATTCTGAAGCAATTGAATGTTGAAGATTTTGGTGTTAAGTAGCCATTTTCCTGTTAAAAGCGGTGTATGCCAAATGTAAAAAAATTAAGTAAACGTCAAGAACTGACAACAACAAATAATAATTTTTAAGTAAAGTCAAAAAATTGTTTGTGAAGTTGAGCTTTAGTTTCAAATAAAAACAGAAATATATATTAGTTAACGACTGTCCTTGGCAAGCGTCACACGCAACCACCTGCCGAAGTGTTTCGCTATCGCTTATTTATTGAAAAAGTGAGGTTCTGTTAAAAATTTTATCTGTGTTAAATGTGGAATCATTTTGGGATACAGTGGTGTAATCCTTGTGATATATTGCTGGATGATTGACTTGATAATATTGGATTTTATAACTGAACTCGTGAATCGCTGTATTCTAAAGGTGAGTTGAGTAATCGGTGTTTTATTGTTCAATGCAATTGGGGCAATGTGGGGTAGTGTACTTTACGCAGATATTGATTATCATCTCGTTATAGGCATCGCTGTTTGTTACATCCAAATTGGTTCGGACATATAAAAATATCACAAATCAACAGTCTTGGCCGTAGGAGTCGATGACGAAAGCAGTATAGAGTGTTATGTCGGGTGAAATGGGATACAAGAGAGCATCAAAACCCAAGGCGTTTAACAGACTATCCTTGAACGTTACGTTTATCAGCATCGGAATAATCCTAAAAGTGAAATATCCAAAAAAAGCTGGGCCATTACACTACTATATTTTCTCCAGAACAAGAAAAAGAACTGGTTGAATATATAAAGGCAATGAAAGCGAGGTTTCATTGTTTGACTTCCCTCGAAGTGAGGAGACTCGCGTATGAAGTCGCATTAAAAAATCAAATCACTCATCAATTCAACACAGAGATGCGCCTGGTAGGAGTAGATTGGTTAAAGGGTGTTTTAAAACGGTACGTAGATATCAATTTGTCATGGGTTTCAATAAAGTGGCTGTCGGTAAATTTTATGAGCTCCTGGAAAAGGTTTATGACAAACCTAAACTGACACAACAGCTTCCGTTTAATGTAGATGAAACAGGTGTTTCGATAGTTCCAAGCTACTCAAAGATTATTGCTTCTACTGGGAAACGGTAGGAACTTCAACTTTTGCGGAAAGAGGAAAATTAATGACCACCATTGTCTTCTTCAGTGTAGTCGGTAATTACATGCCGCCAATGTTTATTTTCCCGCAAAAAAGAATGAAGCCAGAACTGCTTATGGAGCACCAGCTGCCTCATGGGGAGAATGTCATAAATCAGGCTGCATTCAACGCCACCTGTTCGTTCTTTGGCTCAAGAGGTTTGTAGAATGGTCGCATGCTAACAAAGACGATCCAGTACCTTTATTACTTGATGGACATGCTACTCATGTAAAATCTATTGAAGTGATCGATATGGACCTAGAAAATAAAGTGATCTTGTTGTGTTTTTCCCCTCACTGCACGCATCGTCTCCAGCCACTAGACATTCGGTTTATAAAGCCACTCAGCACCTATTACAGCAATGAGATGAAAAATTAACCACAAAACCATCCAGGTAGGACAATATCAGACTGCTAGACTATTTGGAAAGGCTTTTGTAACTTCAGCTACCATGACAACAGCTATGAACTCTTTCAAAGCGTAGTATCTGGCCCCTTGACAAGTAATGTCCGATGCGGATTTTGCCCCAGCTACATTCACTAACAACCCGGAAAATCCATAGAAGTTGTCTCTGATGCCACTGATGTCCTTTACGAAAATCTTTAGCTTCAAGCAATGATAGAATCAAGACACCACTACCAACAGATTCAACCAACCCAGAACCAGAACAGTTGAAAAATACTTCAAACTTGGTCAAAGCAAGCTCTCCGCAAGTTGAGTGTTCTTGGATGCCGGATAGACCCTGTATGTCAGCATTTGTTATCACGCCTGAACAAATAATGCCGCTTCCGAAGGAAAATAGAACTAGGCAAAGGGCTATCAAGCGAAAAGGAAAGACAGCCATAATTACTGAATCGCTTTTAGGACATTTCGCCCCCAGTTGTTAACTTGCACACGTTTTGCACCCACTCGTTTCGTCCCCGTGCATTTTTTGCACCCACATCTTTCACCCCTTTATCTATGAAAATGTTCACATGAAAACCTTTTAAAGAAGAAAATTGTAATAACTGTAATCTACCAACCAACACCGTTTAATCTCGATTACATCTACCAAGCAACACCGTTTACCCCAAATCACATACAAACCTGTAATTTTAAAAAAAAATTGTAATAACTGTAACCGACCAACACCGTTCACTACCGATCACACCTACCAACTAACACCGTTTACCCCAAATCACACAAAATCATGTAATTATTTTAAAAAGAAAATTGTAATTACTGTAACTGTAACACCGTTCACCCCCGATAACATCTACCAATCGACATTGTTTACCCCAAATGTATTTGTATAATTTGATTATCCCGACTTTGGATATTATACTTAAAATTGTATATAATATCACATGGACAGAAAACGAGTACGGGGGCGAACTAGACGGGTACCAAACATGTGAAGGCAAAAAGTGTGGGGGCGAAACGATAGGGGCGAAATATTCGGTTCCCTACTGAATCCCCTACAAAAACGAACTTATTTCTTGGAAAGAAACTAAATAAATTAATGATGAAGAAAAAAGGTTATGATAAATGTAATAAGAGATTTTGTGTCTGCCCAAGAAAGAAAAGAAATTGAACAACCAAAAGCACGTAAAAGAAGAATTATTATTAAAGCTGATAAAGAGGCTAAATTACCGATAGAAATTAAACGCTGTTCTTTTAAAATAATAATACAACTAAAAAAAGAAATCGGACTGGGATTTGAACCCTAGTACGTTTTAAAATATTATTAGGTAAATATCTTTTCAAATATTTTTAATATGTTTGGTTAAGTTTTAGAAATTATTACGCAAAACGTTTTCTAGTAGACATTGTTAAGTGTTCTGATAGTGGAAATATCCTAAAAACACTTTGGGGACATATAAATCGGAATTTTTAAATTTCCCATGTTAAACACAATGCTTCACATTATCCGGGACACACGGTATGGATTGTGTACAGGCGATCCATTTAATTGCAATTAAAAAAAGTAGTGGGGTTTATTTATAAATAAGTGTGCAGAGATAACATTATTTAGTTGTTAGTCTCATTCAGTAAGTCCACGTCGCACACAAAAATGTTGATTTTTAGTTTAGTTTGCTGTTAGTGGAAAATGGAATTTTTTAAATCTAAAAGCAATGGTGAAACTTGTAGTTTCAACAGTTTTTGTTACCGTGTAGTTCAAGTAACAAAAATTCAAAAACTTTGGCGTTGCTTGAAGCAGGGATGAACAGGGAGGCTTAGGACATGTCCAAATAATCTTGAACCTCAAAAAGTAGGGGAACATTATCACGTAGCAGATTACAAAAATGCAACTGTAAAGAAAACTTTGAGTATCTAGAAAAACCGCGTAAAAAATGGAAATAAAGCAATACAAAGAGTCTATCGGGAAGCAGCAGCTTCAGTTTCCGGTAATCCAGCATTAGCTGCTATATTCCCAACCTTTTGTTCTGCTGATAACTTTGGCTTGTATGGGCGATATTTATTTTTGTGTTTTAATTCTTCTTACAGTAGTTCCTGCTGCGCCAGTTCTATCATAAATTGCGGCAATCGACGTTTGTTTTATGGTCTATTACATCAAGCAAAACGTCTTCCTCATGTTCATCAATTATCCATTTTGTATGTGACCTTTTGGAAACATTTTCGAAATTTTTGGCAAATACGTCCAAAAAAGTAATCGTTGTTAAGTATTTGTGTATAAAAATGATAAAAACTAAACTTTATATTTAGAATCTTAATGTAATTACAAATAACTTTTCCTTTGGCACTTTTCTATATTTTGATAAATAATGGCACTTTAAAATTTTTAAAAACATTTCGTCGATGTCATAGTTGTGGATGACAAATAGTTTCCCATATGGTGCAGACTTTATGCCGGGCACTGTATTTAAGTTTAATAAATAGTATTGGCCAAGACTATTTAGCTACGTTGTTTCATGAATTAATTAATTATAATAAGAAATTTTACACATTTTGTATACCAAATACACAGGGTGATTCAACTATTGATAATAAATGAAAAAAAAATGTAATTTAACCTCCTGTATCTTTTTTCACAGCATTATTTTATTAAGGAATATTTATTTTTATGGTCATATTTTGGCCTAAATAACCCGCTCTTAGCCTATGCCCCAATAATTATGAATCACCCGCTATGTTATCTATTATTTTTTCTTTTAACAGTTTTATCTAAGATTCCCGCACAAATTATTATTCTTATTACTCTGTATTAGAACGCATAACAATAAATGCATTTTTTATTATTATTACTATATAACTTAAATTGTTTTTTAATTACTAATTTTATTAGTATCTATATTTGCAACTGTTTTTTTATTGTCTGTGGTTGTATTATTCAATTATTATTATTTTACAGGTATTTGGAATCGCTTTAGAAAATGCGATATTTTTACAAAAACCAAAATTTAACATTTTTTTCTTTTTAGAAATTCATAAGATCTGATAACCTCGACTGTGACTGCATTAGCCATTTTAGTAACATCACGCCAAATTTACTATTTACGTTAAAACAAATAGTGAAAATTTTAGTGCCAGAATATCATCTTGTGTACGATATTAAATGTAACATGTGTACCTATAAATAAAACTGAAACCAAAATTTTAATTAACTGATGATTTATATTATTATTGCTGAATAAAGATTGTTGCTCTTTGACCTTTGACGAATTCCAGAATATGTTGAATTAGCCACTTTAAATTTTTCTTTTTAGCTTTAAGTTGTGTTTATAATCCTGTATTATTTATTAAACTGGTCTATTAAAATTATATAGAATAAAGTCATTAAAACCTTTTCTTGCATTGGTTATTTATAAACTAATATTTATTTATTTTAATATGCTTTTTAGACAGATCCATTATTAATGCGATAATGTTGGATGTAAAATGTTCACATAATTTCAGTTTAGTTTTATTATAAACTAACAATGACGGTATATATTAATTACGTGCACGTTTATGCTCAATTAGGTAATAAAAATTTCTAAATGCCTTAAAGCAAAATTTAAACTATTACTAAGCATTTTTTTGCATTATGATTTTATACGATCATGTTCTTTGAAAACAACTTTAATAAATGTGTCAAATCCTTATAAATTTTAGTAACTATTTGAAAAAAGCAGTCGGCATTAAATAAAAATCTATGGTAGGAACAACAAAATACATTCTGACGAATAATTAATTGTTTATTTTAGTTTCGTTGGTAAGAAATATCCCTTTGTGTTCAACAAATTTACGCTCAACTCAGAACTTTAATTTTACTTCAGTTTCTACTTAATTTGTTCTGTTGTAGAAACTTACTGTAAGGATTAAAAATTATTATAGCATTTCTTGAACACAATTCTAGTTTTAGAATATATACAAATGAAGATTAAGAAAAACTGAAAAATCTAAAGAAAAGGTTTTTCGCACTTGTTTGTGAACGTCGACTTCTAACGAATACATAGACAACGGAACAAATATTATACGTTGGTCAGCTTACAAATATGTACAATAATTTAAAATGTCTTAAGATAGGTCACCAAGTTGTATGATACAGTAGTTGACAGGCTACTGCGGTCCCCCACAACAGAGTGGTAGTCTCCATGGCGACACTTCGCACTGGGGGGTTTGACAATCGATACACCCCTATGTCCCCATCAACTATCCAACGCAGAAAGCATTTTCTGAAATTGTTTATTTTCTCTTATTACGGAGTATTAGAAAATTATGTTTACTAATAGAAAAACCATGTCTTTAGAAATTTATCGCTCCTTCTGCTTGCCACTTTATTCGTTTTTTTTTTAAATAACCGAATATTATGTTACTTTAAAAAAAAATAAAAAACCTATAAATATTCGGTCATTACAATTATATTAGAGTAACAACAAAAACATATAACGTAACTGAAAACTAAAAATGTTTCCTGAATCGTAAGTTTTAATATTTATTATGATATTAAGTTGCATAAAATAAAAAAGGAGAACAATTTCTAATTATAATTATTTTATTTTTTCATTAATAGAAAGAAAAAGATGTTATACGCCATTTCATTAAGTAAAGTTTAAGTTTTTCAGGACAAATTATCTGCAAATGGATAAATGCTAATCTGGAGACGCGTAACTTTATGTTTTAAACAATTTAATTTTATTTAATTTCTCAACTATTTACTGAACTAAGAAAAAAAACACATACCTATAATAAAATTACTTAAAGTATGATTGAAAATAAATAGGTTTAGAATGTAAATTTACAATATTCTTGTATAATAAAATTATTTTTATTAAGCCGCATTTCATTTACTAAATCGATCGTTTCAATAACGTTGGTTTCTAATCATCAAATATATAAGACATCTTCGCAATAAACTCAATGATATGAAATGAATGTAGGCGACAGAAACAAATACCAATCACTTATAAAAGAATTGACAAAAATTGTTTAAGGCAATATTAACACCCCCGCAGTGAAACCAACAGCGCAACTATAGATGGAAATGTCTTGATATAAATTCATTCATTTGTAGTTATTTATATATGTGGTAGGTACTACAGAAAATCGAGAAATTAGATGTACGGTATACCTATGTTCTGGTATTATTTTTAAAATATGGTATTTATACAAACACACCATTGTTTCTATACTATAGTTGTAAAATGTTTGCAAAACAAGCTTGAATTTATAATCACAACATTTTTACGTGAAACCTATAAAGTTAAAGATCACAAGACAAGAAAAGGTGCTTGAGATTAAAAAAAATGTAATTTATTTTGCGATTGACTATAGTAAATTACTGTCATTTTAAAAAAATGTATGATATAACAACATTGTTTACGTGAAATCTAAGATTTAGCGCCAAACTATACACGCGAAAGTCGAATTTGTAAATGATCAAAAATTTGTTCTTACAAGGTCTAAATTATTGTAAAATAATATACATTTTTCTAACACTAATTTACGTTTTCATAAATGTCGCAAAGATTTCTTCTAGTTTTATACCGAGCTTATTTGGTAATCATGCGAAAAAGATAGTCATTTTTTTGCGATTTCAGCTAAAATTTCTAATAACCTGACGTACCGGAACAATTTCAAGGTCATATTTATTTTTAGCACAAACAAATGTATAAGAATCAACCCTACCCATTCTTGAAACTGAGAAAAGTGCAATTTTCCAGGTCGGTGTAGTCGAAAATTTACTCTTTACTGCACGTTTTTACTATAATTTCAACTAGAAACTTTTTAAAGAATTTTACGTCTGTTTCAAATAGAAAATTTATCGAAAGTATAGATAATATGTAAACGGGGTAGACCAACTGGTCGTCGCCAATTAGTCGCGTAGTCAACTAAAAATTAATATAACTAGAACTACAGAAAGCTTAAGGCTGTGCATAAAGTTATTAGCGATTTGTATAATAGCGGACATTCCTTAAACTATGTATAATCAAATTCGTGTTCATGTTTCTAAGCTAAACTGAAAAACAACTATTACCTAGTAGGTGGCACAATTACAAATATCCAATAATTTTTAGTTTTTAATTAAAACGACGAGTCATATTTAAATTACATTTCCGTCGACCGTGCATCTATGACTTACATTAACGTAAACAAAATCGTTCAATAATAACCCCTATTAATGAACAATTTTCTATTAATGAACGATTTTAGTATAGGCAACTAAGCATACATGTGTATACCTAAAAGCCATTTTATCTGTCGATCAATTACAGCATGAAAATGTAAATAAAAAGTCGGTTATAATTTGTAGCAAAGCAAATTTTAATAATAACGAATCAACATTAATTTACAGTTGTAATAAATCTTCAATTTGTTCACACAAACTTTGAGACATTTTTGTACTGTATACAACACTTAATAACATTTAACTATGTTTAGCTCATCTATTTTACAAACTATTGTCTCACACAGTTCTTCAATATTGTTTACTCATTGTTCAAAAGTTAAATTCTTCAAGCAGGGTTGTAAGACAAAATAAAAACTGTAAAAAAGAAATGGCCCAATAAACATTCCGACTCCTAAAATATATTTTTGAGGTGTAGTGAAACCACTTTAAGAAACTGTTTTTTATAATCTCTACATGAGCAATATGAGCATGTTGTGTGAAATAACATTAGATAAGGTAAAATCAAGCTTCATCGTTAAAGAATCTTAAGCTGTAATACACAATAGCGATATGAATGAATATCTTTGTTTGGTATGATGTGACAAGTCATTATCAAAAATTCAACTTGTTTATAGGCAACGTAGAGATGTACTATTGTATTTTGACGCAACAATTGGAATTTAGTACCTCAATTCTCCATCAACTTAATGACCTTAATTAAAATACTGTAGTCAAATAGGCATACAAAAGACGAAAAGGCAAAGAATAATCAAATACAAAGCTCAAAAAAAAGTAGAAACAATAAAGTTAGGTTATGTTATACAATTAAAAAATTGAGGGTGAGTTCACAAAACGGTACTTTCTAAAGGTGCGTTCAATAGCATATCTTTTCTAAAATTATTAAATTATAATTTTATTAAAATTACAAAGTACGGTCGACGGAAAAGTTGTGTAACTAACTCTTGAATTAAACGGTGATTAACAATCTCAAACATTAACGGGCTCGCTTCGCTCACGCGTTAAAATATCTCGATTGTTAATCGCCCTTATTATTACACTCGTTTGTTATATAACTATTTTTTCGTTATTTATAATTTATGTAATTACAGGAAAACCTGTTAATCGAAATTTCTGTTACCTATTTATAAATTGGTAGCAATAACAGAAATTTTATTTCTACAAACTGTAACTTTATTTTACATTTTATAAAAAAAATTATAAAACCCTTTGAAATTTAAATTTAGAAGTAATATATTTGAATAATGTTGAGTAACAAAATATTAATTTACTGATAAGATGCTAAGCTTCACCTCAGCAATCGGCTATTTATTGAAAGATGTTTTGTGTGGGTTTTTTAATAAATATATGGCGACGTTTATTTTTATTTTTTCTCTTGCGATGAGGTTCAAAATGCATTGAATAGGACGAAAATTTTTGGGTTTTCGTATGTTCTACACTACTTAATCCGTTCTTGATTTGTATTCTTTAGTATAGTAAATGCAGTCAATTTTTCTTCAATTAACGGATTAATGCTTTAAAAAATAAATCTTTACAAAACCTTATAAATTACACTTCACAAACTTATTGGACCATAAGAAGTACATTATGCCCACTCTTAAAGCACCTGATATGTCAACTAGTCAAATGCCGTTCAACTCAAATTCTACGTCGAAAATGTTTATTTTATTATTTATCTCTTCAGAATAAGTGTTGCGACATATAGTGTCAAGTCATGTTAGGTAACACTTACAAAAATGCATTTCCTTTAAAATAACTTCGTCGACAAATGTGTTAGCGTTACATAAGTAGATTCTTTAATTATTATAGCCAACTATGTGTTGGCAAAAATAACAATCTCGAATCCCCTACTGAAAATTCGCAAGAGATTGTACAATACAAGCGGTGTTTATATGCGAACTTACAGCAGGCTATTAGAGATTGTTATTTTTGCCAACACATAGTTGGGTATAATAATTCAAGAATCGACTTATGTAACTGCTAATCCATCTGTCGGCAAAGTTGCCTTACTTACAAAAATTTACTAAGTGGATAGTATACAACAGTTAATTATGCATTATGTATATCAAATGTAAATGATTTAATTAATGATTAATTTGAAAAATGCACTACATTCAAAATTAACCTATGAAGGAATCAGACTTTGTTCTATTCGTAGAGTAATGAAAAATTATCAGTTATAATACCGAAAGGTCAATGTCACGCCGGTAATTTTTGTGTAAGTGTCATTCTTATCAACGGCGCTAGGATATGCATTTGATGAGTACTTTGACAAGTCGAATTAGAAAGCGCTGTATACATTGGTGACGCCATCATAATGATTATCACAACATCGAAAAATTTTCTGTTTTTTCATTTCTTTAAAATTATCAGATCAATCACTAGTGAAATTGTCGATCTAATCCAGTAAACGACCTCACCCTCTAACGTAAATTGTGTTGATACCATATTTTGTATTACCGAACTAAATTGGTAAATAGTTATACTCATTTTATACTAAATTTTAATCTAAATATACCATTTTTTCTCAGTAAAGGTTACAATATTTAGTGTACTATGCTTATTAGTTTTTTTTTAAAAACGCAAGTTTAGTGTATAACTTTTATTCAGGATATAATAATAGTATATTATTCAACGAACTTATAATAATGGCTATTATATATACGAAGACGAAGTCTGAGTAAATAGTAGCCATTATATGCGAGTAGAATACTATACTTTGTCCACGACGACCATCTCAAAATAATAGTTATAAATATATATTATAAATTTACAAAAAGAAATAGTCTTTTTTTTCACATTTATCTAATACAATATTATTTATTTGTTAATTATATTAAAAGTAATATTTGAACAATTTGTCAAATTAATTGAAGGAATGGAACCGAGATCAAGATTCATATTTTGATTACTTATAGAAACGCTGTTATTGAATTCATAAGTTTCGACAGTATTATTTGAAAACTGGCAAACTAATCACGGAAAAATTAACACTTGGATTGGATCATAGTTTTAAATATTGTCAACAGTGTTTTTTATTTGTATCGAGTTTGATATTTTCTTGGCAGTATCTGTTTTGTTTCTAATAGAGTCGTCTATGTAGCCTTCTGCTACTGCAGTCGACTTCCATCCTCCGTGTCGTTTCAATGCTGTTATGTCCCCACCGGCGTCAACAAGCAGTGTTGCAGAAGACCTGCGAAAACTGTGTCCAGAATATTTTTCTGGGTTTGGTAATTGCAAAAAAATAGCAATGTCTTTTCCCATCTTGGTGAATTTATTGATTCCAATTCTCTGGGAGGTGCATTTACCGTTTTGATAATTTAAAAAATATATATTTGTTAAGATATGTGATGGTCGACAGTTGATGTACTTTTTGCATATTGTATAAAAATTGTCGGTGACTGTAAATTTTCGAGTAATTTTCGTCTTGGTGTTGGGTACATTTACTAAAAAAGCTGACCCAAGATCCTGCAAATAATTAATTTTTATGCAGTACATCTCATTAGCTCGACAGGCACCCATAATTCCTATTATTGATGCAACCTTAAAAAATAGAAACATTATTTGATTAAAAAAACAGTTATTTTAATCTTACCTTTGTCGCAAGATATTTATCATCAGGAGCTTTAGTAAGAAAATCATTAATATTTTCCGGAGAAAAAGTGCTGGATTTTTTAGGTTGAAAACCTTCACATTTGCGTTTGAGTAATGCTCGCAATTTCATATAATTTTCTATATTTATTCCTTGATGTATGTTGATAGTACTTCTGAGCATGGAATAATGGGACCACAGTGTCGACGGCTTATACTTTTTGGACAGTTCTGTAAAATACACCAACAAAACAGATTCCGAGAAGATGGATTTATTTTCCTTTCTCCATTGTAAGAAAGATTCATATACTGTTGTATAAAGCTTTCTTGATTTCTCAGGTAGTAAATTTAAGGAGGCTACTTCTGCGGCTTCTTTAATACTAGTTGGTGTTGAAGATCTTTCGTTCTCATCACTTTCGGAATGCATTTTTTTATCAAATAACTTCAAAGCACTTTTACACTTGAATGGTTTTGACGTTTTAATTTAATTAAAAAAATGACATGTCGCCAACACGCTAACTACCTACGCGATAAAATTTGAAAAAACAATGAATAATCGTTAATCACTGCTAAGTAGTGAATATTGGTTACCTTTATAGCTAAAAAGACACATGTATAATAACTATATTATAATAGAGTCGTGGACACAAATATTTTCTAAAGATGCCAATAGTACTTTTCTATAATTTTGCCAGTCGCTTTAAATTATGTCAAACGACAAAAAGGTAAAAGAAGAAACAAGGAGTTATGGACACCCGGCATTGTATATCAGAGTGTTTTTAAACATTTGTGCCAAAAGGGGTGCAAAACTACAAATTTTGATAAAAAGAACCTATGCCTAGAAGTGCAGCTTTGACTAGTTACGACTCTTAGTAATTGTGATTCTTTTGCCACAACTCGTCAATGTACACAACATTCGTAAATTTCAACCCCTTCTAATTTTTATAGTTTGTCGTAAAGGTTTGCGTACATCTAATTTTTTCTTCAGTCAGTAAGCTATAGAAAATATTATTTTTTCTTGAACAACAAGCATTTTTTCGGAACCAATCAAGAGTACATTTTATGTTTGTAAATAGTAGCGTAACTTAATTGTAAAATAACTCTCCCCCGTAATAAAAACAACTTTAAATCGTCATAAAATTTCGAAAAAAAATCGTAAAATATCACCTCAACTACCTTTAACTATGTACCAAATATCATTATTATGCCTTGAATATTAGCAAAGTTATGCCAAAAAATGGACAGAAAGACCTAACTCGTGAGGAGTACTCTTTTGGGCATAGGTTCTCTAAATCTATACCCATAATTTTACACCCCCTTTGCGCTACTAAAGTTTGGCATAAGTGTTTAGATAGTTATGTATTGGGTTGTTTTTACAGCACGTAACATTAATTAAAAAATATACCTTTCATTTAACGATTACACAGATAATGTGACCAACTGAATAAAACAGTAAGTTAATGAAAATATTGTTAAGTGTTTCATATTGTTTTAAAATACCATATTAAAATAAAAATAAATAAATAAAAGTACAACAAAACAACTATTACCACAAGAATTTAAAATTTTTGCAGGAGCCGCGCAGCGCCGAGTAAAGGAACAAATAAGTGTTTGAAGGCTATTCTGTAACGAGTATTGTCATTTTATATCACTTTATCAACAAAAAGTAAAATCTTTGCAGCAAAGTTATTTGGTAGTTTAAGATTATCATTACTTGACCATTATTTGGTTGAGCTACGATGCACTGTAGTTCCTAAAAGTCACTTGTTTTCTTCAAAAGAACTTCCTCAAATCTTTAAAATTTCTTGGAAATACTCAATATCGGCTTCAAGTTAGACCATCGCATTTTTTTTGATAAATTTTCGAAAAGAAAAACTTTGCGACCGAGATCTATTCTGTGGATTCTTATCTTGTCTAGATTGATAATTTATTTATTCGTATGGTACATTATTTTTCATTATTGTATTGTGTAATGTATGGTTCCCCAGAAGATCAGGATAAACGTGTATGCTGTAGTGACGAAACCGTGTGCAACTGTGGATTGGTTCGTCTTGGCAAAACATTTACTTCAATGTTTAGAAAACCACTCAAACCGTTGATAATTAAACAAAAATATACATTTATTTGTTTATTATTTTAATAAATGACTCCAGTTAATATGATTAATGTTAAGAAGATCAAGCTAGAAATTAGAAAGATACATTTTACGACACATTCACGAAACGCGTTTAATTAAAACTATGAAATTGTATAATAAAATCAAATTAGTTACGTCTGTGTGCCTAAAATAAAGTTTGTTTAGAAAACGGGTACTATCGTTCAACAGACATTAATTTGAGATCTCGTTTTCAATGAAATAATAACTCGGTTTGTATAAATAGCACAATAGTGTATTTATTTCAGTATAAGTTCTTTATAGAGTGAATGTCAAAGTCAGTAAGGCAAAAGTAATTCAGATAAAACCCCTCATTAAGCACATTTCATATACAGGCCGCACGTGACGAGTGTAGCGGACAGGCAGTGGCGTGCACTCCTCCCTCATAGTTATGATGACACGGTCAAAGATCACCTCAATGTTGATGTAATATTTACAACTGTTTGAATTTCTAAGTAATCGATATATGTCATTCACGGATTACATTTACTATCAATGATGCAATTTAAATGACGCCATTAGAAAGTGCAATTTTTATATTGTTATTAGATTTTTAAATAAAGTAAAAATCAATTTTTTAAATTGTCATTACGCAAAATCTCAAATGATAAGAAACAGTGGCTTTCTAGCGTCGTTTCAAATTTCACTCCCTCGTTTTCCGTCAGATACATAATAATGTAATTGTCCCTCTCGATAAAATTTTGATAGCTTATGTCATCGTCAGGACAACACAAAGAGATGACTTCCTTCAGTCTAAAATTATTGCCCCCAAACTTTATACGATATGAAAATAAGTGCATATAAACTATACAGCAGGTTTGTTTGAAGTCTATTGCTAAAAATGTTAATACCTACATTAAATGTTAAAAAAAAACATGTTTTTATAAAATTGGAATTTGGATGTCAAGATTAATAAATAACATAATATTGCAAGTTTTTGTTTTTAACTTCATTGTAAACATTTCATAGGATATAGTAGACACACATATCCAATTAAAAAAAAAGTTATTCTCAATACTGAAGTCATTATCGAGTTATTGTTTTTGTAATGTTGTGATGTATATTTCAAGAATTATATTCTCTATATGAAGGGTAAATGCATGTAATGTAATGTAAATATACAGGGTTATTCACGTTATGCGACGCGAAAGATTAAGATTTTAAGTTTATTTTTGTGAATTAGATAGGAACCATAGCCATAAACTTTCGTGTCGTATAATGTGAATAACCCTGTATAATCTATACGTTGTGTTCCTTCTAAGTGAAAGGCAAAACGTCGGAATTTATGTATATTTGTAAGACCGGTAGTTTTCTTACTCGACCACCTGGAACGAACACAAGTTATAACTTCTATTAATTTGGAAAAAAAATATTCTTAATCATAACAAAATTATGAGAGTAATAAGGTGTTTACGACATCTAGTGCCACTCATGCTAATGTAGCACGTCCGAAAGGTAATCAATATTAAAGCAACTTTGTCGACAGATGTGTAAGCAGTTACATCAAGTCGATTCTTCGATTATCTAAGATGAGTGATTATCAGTGTTTGTTGCTACTGTTTTTATGAAAACGCTGGCGATGATAATCGAATAATCGACTTATCTAACTGCTTAGATATCTGTAAACAAAGTTGCTTTAGTAAAGAATAAACGTAAAAATAAAAGGGATACACTTACGATAAATAAAAAGTCGCGGTTTAAAATGTACAGTACCTGCCGTAAGTTTATTAAATACAGTATGTACAGAGAAAGATTGCTTCGGACGCGTAGATCATGTTCGGGTATTCGGAAGCGATCGGCTTGTAAACTGTTTTTTTCTAATAATTCTGAAATAAATCAGCAGGTATGTCAATAAATACATTTTGGAATGCATTTAATTATTAGAAACAGTGTGTAAGTGCCAATAGTATTAGTCATATCGATACTTAATTACTAAAGGTCAGATCAAACTGCAGTTCAAGTAGACATAAAAAAGAGTACGAGGATATATTGAAAAATTCTTAGCCTACTATAGAACCAAACAAAATTTCAATGTCAAAATATTTTATTACTCAACATATTCTCCTTTTAATTGGATACATTTATTACAGCAAACCTGCAACGTCTCTAGACCATTCAAAACAAAATTTTTCTTCTTGCTCTGCAAACCAGACCTCCACAGCTTCTATTACCTCCTTGTTGGAAGAAAATGTACGACCTTTTAAACTTTTTTCAGTTGAGGAAAGAGGTGATAGTCGGACGGAGCCAAATCGAGTGAATAAGGGGGTGTTCTAGTAATTCAAACCCTAAATCACGAATTTTTGCATGGCAACATGAGATTTGTGTGCAGGGGCGTTGTCCTGCAAAAACAAAACACCTTTGGATAGCTTTCCGCGTCTTTTCTCTTTAATATTTTCCCGTAGAGTGGTCAGTAATGTCGAATAGTAATCTCCAGTTATTGTTCTACCCTTATCCAAAAATCAATCATGATTACTCCATGGCAATCCCAAAAACTGAAGCAAGAACTTTTCCAGCAGATTTTGGACACGAAACTTCTTAGGTCTTGGAGAACCAGAGTGTCGCCATTCCATCGATTGTTGCTTTGTTTCTGGATCGTAGAAATGTACCCAAGTCTCATCCATAGTAACAATTCGGTTTAAGAAGTCTACATCGTTTTCAAATCGAGCACAGATCGAACGCGATGCTTCTACCCTTGCACGCTTTTGGTCAACATTCAAACATTTGGGGATCCATTTTGCAGCAATTTTTCTCATGTCCAAATTGACGTAAACCATATGATGAACGCGTTCGTATGAAATATTCAGTGCTTCAGATATCCGTTTTAGCCCAATTCGACGGTCTGATAAAATCATGTCATGAACTGCATCGATATTTTCGGGGACTGACACAGAAACTGGCCTTCCCG
The DNA here is from genome assembly GCA_030710515.1 of Abscondita cerata. Lineage (NCBI taxonomy): Eukaryota > Metazoa > Arthropoda > Insecta > Coleoptera > Lampyridae > Abscondita > Abscondita cerata. Next base: position 122,042 of record JALBCR010004782.1, on the reverse strand, counting down.
ATCGGTCATCATCTTCAATGGAAAATTTACCTCTTTTGAAGCTTGCATTCCAATTTTGACGGTCGCATACGAAGGACATTGATCACCAAGGGTATTAAGCATATCTTCGTAAATCTGCTTACCTCTTAACCCTTTTAAATACAGGTACTTGATGATGGCTCGATACTCCAATTTTTCGATTTTCACAATTTCGGTGGACATCTTTTTCATTTAATTTATTGCGTGACTCTGGTTTACTTTTTTGACGTCAAACTTTACACTGACACTTCTAATAAGTTATTGTTCGTTGCTATGGTAACGCAATATTTTGTTTATGCAAGGAACTGGTCTAGGCTAACTAGATATCAATACATCCTCGTACCTACGTCTGAAAGATGTTAACCTGAGACAACATACAAGATATTCCTTTGAGTAAATTAACATTTATTTTAAATTCATTTTTCCACGCTCTATTGAAAATTAACTTATAATTAATGAAAGCATATGAATCATTCCAAGATGCAAATATTTTACACTTGTGTAACTTGGACAACTATAAACTTTGGCCATGGTCTGCAAGAGAGCCAACATTTTTCTCAATTGAAACCTAACCAGTGTCGTTTTTAGTGTTATTAATAATAATAATAATAATCAAAGAAATGAAACACTAAACTGCAGCGTCTATTTAACAAACAGAATAACACCAAAAACTACACCAAAAACTTTACTCGGACACGTGTTTCAATAGCTAAACTATCATACGGATACATACACCGATACTAAAATTAAAAAACAATAGGAAGCTTATATTAATTAAGAGGGTAGATAATAAAACGAACTTGATTCTTGCGAAAGTTTGGAAATTTTTAAAACAGAAATTTGCTTATTAATTATGATGATAACGGTCCATTAGGATTTTTGGAATTATTCAAGCTTATCTAAGAATCAATTAAGTGTAACAATGCGTGACACGAAGATAGTATATACAGGGTAGCTTTTATGTATGGAACCAAGGCTCTGTAGCCAAAACGGTTGAAGGCATCATTCTGGAAATTTTAGGGATCAAATCTGAAGCTATTTCACATAATTTGACACAATCAAAAATTTTTTGCTCGATAATTTTTGACACGGCCGCCATCTTGAATTTTTTAAATAACAAGATGGGTCATGTGATATATCATTTGAAAGCTTATTTTATTTACTTTGTAACTGAGTTTGAATATTTGAGTTGGACATATTATGGTTTAGTGCAAGCTGATATGCTGATGTTTTGGGCTGATGAACTACATCCATTAATACTGCCAGTGAATTATCCTCTGTAACTACTGTTGTTGGTCGGCCACTTCTGCGACGGTTCTTAACACTCCCAGTGATATTATACCGTCGTAAAGTCTTGGTCACAGTAGATCTCACTATAGGATTCCTATCAGGGTTTTCAGCATTGAAGAGTTGGCAAACTTCTTTATGCGTGCGTTTTCTATCGCCGTAACCAACCATCATAAGAATTTGTAATCTTTCTGATTCAGTTAGCTGATTCATTTTTACGAGACGGTTCTAATTATTGAATAATAATGAACTAGTAATGAGAATAACTGATGTTTTGACGTTATAACGTTACCTAGGTAACGTCACCTAGGTAACGTGTCAAAAGCATCGCCACCTAAATTAAAAAGGCGATAATACAAATAATTGCAGAAATAATTATTAGAATAAATTTTTAGGTATTTCCTCCAAATACAACTTCAATGTTTCTAGTCAGTTGTAAAGTAAATAAAATAAGCTTTCAAATGATATATCACATGACCCATCTTGCTATTTAAAAAAATTCAAGATGGCGGCCGTGTCAAAAAATTATCGACAAAAAAATTTTTTGATTGTGTCAAATTATGTGAAATAGCTTCAGATTTGATCTCTAAAATTTCCAGAATGATGCCTTCAACCGTTTTGGCTACAGAGCCTTGGTTCCATACATAAAAGCTACCCTGTATAAGATTCCTATTGTTTTTAATTTTAGTGTCTGTTCGCTGATGATGATAGTTTAGCTATTGAAACACGTGTCCAAGTAAAGTTTTTTGGTGCAGTTTTTGGTGTTTTTCTATTCGTTAATAATAATAATAATAATACATTTATTGGTCTGTCGACTGGTAGAACGGACGGGTTTTGGAGCTATGCTTTATGTATTGATTATTTTGCAGGCAAAACAGAGGGTTGATTAAGACTCAGCTGCATAAGTTGTAAAATTGAAGAAATATTATTTTGGGATAAACAAATCAAGAAACTAGGTACTTATGACATAAATGAAATAATTGCAATATTTGAGAAAGATAGGGGAAATTCAGGAAAAGATTTTGGAAATCAAAAAATAATTTGTCAAAACCCAAATATCCTAAACGTGGGGCAAATAATAAGTTGTGAGATTATTAAAAGAACTACAAATGCAACTGTGGTGAAATGGGTTTAAAATGTGGTGAGACAAATACAAGCAAGGATTGAAAGATTACTTTAGGAAAAAAATCATCTTTCAATCAATTAAGGAGAAGAGTGACAACAGAAAACGTAAAATGTTTAAAAGAGAAAAATATGCAACAAAAAAAGCTGTTTACCTTGCCATTATGTAGAATTTCACTAACCATCTTTCTCCTGCCTTAGAGTGTGACAAAGAGTCCTATTTTAACAAAACGTTTGTGTAGAATGTCAGAAGTCATACTGTCAAAGAAAAAGGCACTGGATTGGATGTGTACAATATTCAAAAACTATACAAATTGACGACTATTGAAATACACTGCGGTGCAAAAATTGAGTTTCCATTCTTCGAGTGATGAAGCGGGTTTGTCAAGTTTAGATTAATCATAGATTGATAGATATTTTTATTAGTTTGTCTAAATTAGCATTTTACAAACGGTTCGATTACCCTGTTAACTTAAACTACATCCCTAACAAACTCTCTAAAAACTAATATTAATGCTCCTTCCTTAAAACAACTCTACACCAAAACTTAAAATGTCCTTCTTTCACATAAAGATTTTCTTCTTTCTAATACTTCCCTCATCCATTCCTCTCCTTCCCCCTTTTTTCCTAATATTACTTGTTTTTTTCTTTCTTCTCTTTTGATTTGTTCACACTCTTCCATCAAATGCTGCAAGTCCTCCCATCCCTCTCCTCACATTCTGGTATTTCTTTTTCTATCCTTTAGCCAATATCTGTTTACATTTTCTTTATTTCCACATTATAGTCTCGCTATCATCCTTTTCGTCTTTGAAGTTTTGTTTCCTGTTATAATATTTCGGTACTTTCTCGGTCATAACCTTTCCATATCCTTTGTTATATTTCCCTTTCTTTATTTGTTTTTCTTTCTTAAATTTGCGTATCCTTATTCCTTTCCACTATGTCGTATTTTCTTTATTCTTGTCCTAATTTTATTCTCTGCTTCTTTACTTCTTTTAAACATTCTTTTGAATTGTATTTTTCTCCCTTTTCTCTAACTCTTCTTCATACCTCATTGCTATCTTACCAGCTTGTACTCTTATCTTCTCCATTTTTATTTCTTCCCCAACTATATATGAGGGGGTTTGTTTTTTTAGTCCTAACGTCTCCCTCCAATACTTTTCTTGTATTTTTTTCAATTTTTCCCACTTCTTCCATCTCCATACCTCCGCACCGTACATCATAACACTCCTCACTAATTTTTGAAAAAGCCATTTTCTTTTTTCTATGTTAGCCCCAAACACTCTCTCTCCTATTTCCATCTTTTGGTATAAATCAACCCTTTCTATCTCCACCAGTGGCGGCGCAACAGGAAGCAACTTGAAAATTTTAAATGGCAATGAGGATCAAAAATTACATTTTCAAAAAAACATTTTTATCCTCTATGCAGCAATGTAAGTATCTTCAACATCGGTCGATTAGAACAGGAAAATTAAAAATATTTTTCAGCATTAATATTAATGTCTGCTTGTATCTTCTGTTAATAATAATCGAAACAAGCAATAGTTTTCTGAAATATATATAAATTATACATTTGTATCCCAACCAGTGGCGGCGTATCGTGGAGCAATTTGAAAAATTTGAAAGACAATAAAGATACAAGGTTGTTCTAATCGCCCAATTTTAGAAACAATTACATGGCTAAATAAAAGATAAAAAGATCTTTCCGAAAATGTAACTTTTGACTACTAATACCATTTAAAATTTTCAAATTGCCCCCCGTTGCACTGCCACTGGTTGTGATAGAAATGTATCATTTATGCGAATAGGTGGAGATTTGTGTAATGCTTTCAGGGAACTGTTGTTTGCGTCAATTTATTAATAGAAAATGCAACCAGAAATTGTTAGTGTAGAAAAAATATTAAAAGGTTACTTTTTTTCTGTTCTAATCTACCGATGTTGAAGATGCTTACATTGCTGCGTAGAAGACAAAATGGTGTTTCCAAAAATGTATTTTTTGACTCCCATTGTTATTTAAAATTTTCAAGTTGCCCCCTGTTGCACCGCCACTGGTGGAGATAGAAAGGGTTGATTTATACCAAAAGATGGAAAATTAAAAATAAAATTTGACCTCTCTTAGGAAAATTGCATAAAAATAAGGATAACAATTTAATAAATTTTATTCCATACTTTACACTCACACTGTATATAGATTTTGAGTATATCCTGGTTATTTCCATTCGTTCACTCTTTCTATCATTTCTTTTCCCCATTTCCATTTTTTCTCTTCTCTTTTCTTTCTTTCTTGTTTTTTTGAAACACTATTACTTTCGTCTTTCAACATTTGCCTTCATTCCCTTTCCTTCTATATACTTCTTCACTACTTCTATTGCTCCTCTCATTTTCCTCACTCACCATGAAATCGTTTGCATATGCCAGAACCCATACTATCTTCCTTTCTATTACCACCACTCTACCCCTTCGTTTCCCTTTCATTACCTCTACCATATAGGCCATGTATGGAGCGAATAAGCTAGGGCTTACTGAACATCCCTGTTTAAATACTTTATTGGTCCAAAAAATTTCCCAACTTTTCCTTCAGTTCTTGTTTCATTATATAACTCTTCCAGTGCTTCTATCAGACCTATCAGGTTTAGATTAATGATAATAAGTAATAAGTTGGAAAAGGTGTGAGTGAAAAGACAAACAAATTACGAAAATGAAGTAATCGTGTGTATACCAATTGAAAAAATTAATTTAGAAACAGTACTAAAAAATAGTTCCAATAGTCTTTCAAAGTTTCAATTGCTAAATATATTTCTTGCCAATCTCGGAAGTTTTAAGTGTTTTAAATTGTAAAACTAAAATCTTAGCCAAAACCAAATAATTAAAAACACTTTAATAGTAAAGGAATTTACTGTGTATGATAATTGCGGGACAATCGCAAGCATTACAAAAATCATGTTAGGAGTTACATACAAAATTTTTCAAATTTTGAAAAAAAATGTACAAAAATTGATTTAAACGCATTATGAATTCAAAACTATGAAACATGTTTAATTTTCGTAACCAGTGAAAAAAAGTTGACACTTTGATTATGAATCCTCACTTGTTTATTACAGATTCAGTAATAATTTTTGGTTTATTTTAATGTAAATCATTCTATAAGTAAAATGAAATTATAATAAAAGAATAAGTGCTTATATTTTTATTTTGAAAAGTTTCTAAGAAATTGCACAATAAATAAAGGGTTGTTGGGTGTATTTAGGGGTTTACAAGTTGCCATTTGGGGATATTATTAAAACATATAGCTACCCGGGGATCATTTCATTACGCGGCTGATGTGATATTAAAACAATTTTGCGCTTCCACAATTAAAAACACGTTAATTAAATTACTTACACTTTAAAATTTTATAAAATATTTTTAACACTCGCGCATATTTTTCTTTAATTTTATTTGCTTGTAATTTATCGTCGACATTTTCACCAATTACAAGAATAAGTTATTGTTGTTTTATTCTAATTTCCATTCTTATTAGAACGGATTCTAAAGCAATGTTCTTAAAATACAAAAAAAAAATGTGAGAAAGTTGGTGCTACATAAATTAAAATTATAACAATTAGTCCAAGTTTATACACAAATTAAGAAGGGCGTCGAGACGGCTCCAAAACCAAGCGTGAATGAAAATATGTCTTATAAAACATCTTGTTGTTTACTTTGTTTATATCTTCTTCACGTATTAATATCTTTAAAAGGTGATGTATTGTTTTAATTGCTTGGTATCAAACTGTGTTTACTATAGTTAATGAATTTTACAGGTTAATAATTAAGGTGTAAAGTTTTGTACGTTGTTACTTCATGGAGTTTTATGACGATGAAAATACAGAAAAAAATCTTTTTATAACTGCTTTAATAATCAAATTAATGATTAATTAATATGAATTTAAGGCTACTGTTTGTAATTTGGTAGTTGCAAATTAAAATGTATTTTTAAAAGTTGTAAAGTCATATAAAAATACTTATTTAGCTGCTACTAAATAATGAAAAAATGTTAAGAAAAAAATCATTGTATCGATTGGTAATATTTAGGTATACTTTACTTTTTGTTTTTAAGCATTAAAAGAATCAATTAATTATTGTAATTTAAATTTTATTAAAAAAAAGATTACTAAAACGTTTCAACCAACAAAATTTATTGATAACACTGAAACACTTAATTAATAAAGTTTTGATTTCTAAAAGTCACCATTGATTCCATAATCAATGATGTCACTTACTGATCTAAAAATTCAGTTTTTCAGTGTTAAACAATAGATGTTCATTGAAACACGTATGTAAAAAGTGTTTAAATTATTCTGCTGGTATCTCAGGGGCGGCTTAGGCGCGGGCGCCCGCCAGGGGGCGCCGCAACGGGAGGGGCGCCAAATTGGCGGTGAAAATTGAAAAATCAAACAAGAAAAATATTTTTTTTATTTCAGCGTGAATAACATACTACACGGTAGAGCGTAAGCTACACCTATCAAACGTCTATTAGATTCCCTATACCTATCTTCACTAGTTTAATTGGCTATAGGAATTGTGATTTTATTTTTATCAACACGCGATTCTTGACGTTTGTGGCACATATGTTTGACATAAAAAAGCATTCCGGTACATTTTATCGAAAACGAAAATCACAAAAAGCTGCTGAAGTAGAAAAACAAGCGAGTGCAATGAAAAAGTTCATGTTTAGTGGAAGCGCCATCTATAAATAGAAGTAATCAACAGTAAACAGCAACATTTAGAATAGTCTCAATTGTATGTCATTTGTAGGGGTATTTGGTTGGCATATCACAGTTGCCTACTTCAGGTGTTGAGTTGAAAGAAAAACAAATCAGTGGTGAGGAGAATGAATCACATTCTGATGATGAAAATCAACAAAAACTCATAAAAATGACAGAATCACCAGTTAAAGTAAAGAAACAGTGATAATAGGATGAAATTCATTACTTTAATTCAAAATTATATTTTAATTTCTTACAGATGTCGATACCTTGAGAGGAATTGTTGGTACCACACGAGCATGGGCGATATACATTAGAGACAACATTCGTCAAATTTTTGTTCAACGTGGACTAGAAAAATGACAAACATTGAGTTTCCCGTGAATAAAGACGGCCGCAGAACTTAACTTACGTAGGTATCTAACGAAGACATTCCGCGCGCCTGGCTAATTTATTCAATCTTGAAAGATGTTGTTTTTGTTTCTGCTGTCACCTTTTAGTACAATTCGGTCTTCTTTATCTACTAATGCAGGTTATTCTGATTGGAAACATTTATCTGAACTCTTATCAGAACATGAAAAATCTCCAGGGCACATGAAAGCATTTCAGTCATGGACAGAATTTCGTAAGCGACTACATTTGGGCAAAACTATTGACAGTGAAAACCAAAGGATCATAAAAAATGAAGTTGAACGCTGGAAAAGTGTTCAAAAGATTAATTTTGATGATCGAGTTTCTTGGTTCACAGAATTTGGCACTACGCGGTAGAAGTGATAAACTCTACTCACAAAATAATGGAATTTTTAAAACTGTTGGAGTATGTGGGAAAGTTCGACCCAGTTATTGCTGAACATTTAAGAAAAGCTACCTCTAAAGAATCGTATGTTCATTACCTGGGTAAAAATATCCAGAACGCGATCATTGAAATGCTACATTTGAAGATAAAGGAGCATATTTTGAATGAAATAAATAAGTGGACGTACTATTCCATAATTTTAGACTGTATGTACACCTGATGTCAGCCACACCGAACAGATGTCTGCTGTGAACCAGGAAAAGAACCCCGTATTAAAGAACATTTTTTAGGATTGATTCCTGTTGAATGTTCCACAGGAGAAGCTTTGACAGAGACCCTTTTATCACAATTTGAAGATTTAAAATTACCTTTGACTAATATGCGAGGTCAAGGGTACGACAATGGGGCTAATATGAGAGGGAAACATGCAGGAGTTCAAAACAGAATTTTAAGCATAAATCCACGGGCATTTTTCGTTCTGTGTAGCGCACAATTTCTTAACCTAGTTGTTAATGACGCAGCTTCGTCATGCAGTGAACAGTTAGTTTTTCAATTTTACAAGAAGTATATAACTTTTCTATTACTGTATTGAAAGAACATGTTCCATCGTTGACCTTGAAGCCTTTAAGTGACACCAGATGGGAAAGCCGTATTGACGCAGTAAAACCTTTTCGTTATCAGGCTGGAGAAATATACGATGCATTACTTGATATATCAGAAGACTCTAGAACTGATGCATATGGAAAGAACGCTGCTCTTGGAATAGCTCGTAAAATAAAAACTTCAAGTTTGTATGTTTCCTAATCATTTGGTACGAAATACTCTTTAGGGTAAATATTATCAGCCAACAACTTCAAAACGAAATGACACATATAGCAACAGCAACTCAGATGATTGAGAAAATGAAATGTCATTTTAAGGAAATGCGAAGCGATAAAGGTTTCGAAGAGATGTTAGTTGGCGCAAAAGAAATTGCAGAGAATTTGGTAGTTAAACCGACTTTTCAAACTGAGTTCGTGATAAGACGCAGAAAAAGCAAACGTCAGTTTGACTACGAATCCGAAGATAAACCAATTTCAGACCCAAAATGGCTTTTAGAAGTTTTTTTATTACTAATAATTTTAAAAAATTTTTCAATAACACAATAATATTTTTGGGTTCATATATGATGACATAAAATCTGAAAATAAAAATACCTTGTCAAAACATTGCTCTAATTTACAATTAGCACTAACAGACAAAGACCACTCTGACATAGAAGGTTGCCAACTTTACCAAGAATTGTTGGTGCTCTTTTCTTTATTGCCTGAGGCTAGAGGGCGTGGGCCTAGAGTCTTACATTACAGCCAATAATCTGAGTGATAGTTTTCGTAGCTCTGCAAATTGCACTCACACTTCCGGTTAGTGTTGCATCAGCAGAAAGAACATATTCGAAACTAAAATTGATCAAGAACTACCTGAGATCAACGATTTCACAAGAACGACTAGTCGGATTAGCCATGATGTCAATAGAACATGAACTATTACACGAAATAAATGTTGACATATTTATTAAGGATTTTGCCGATAAAAAAGCTTGCAAATCTTTTTGTAGATAATTTTGCGATGTGTTGTTATTTGTGCTAGTGTACGATTTTTTTTTTTTTTTTTTTTTTTGTAATGATTGTTCACCTTAGTGATTTTTGTTTTTAAGGGAAAGGTGGGCGCCAAATTACCGTTTCGCCTGGCTGAAAATTTTACCTTAAGTCGCTTTGGGTATCTCATATATTGTCTGGAAATTCCAAAGATTCCACATTTGTTCTGGGTAAAAAATTATGTGATGTAAAATAAAGAAATTAAATGTGAACTTAAAATTAAGAAATTCTTCGTAAGAATAAAATTCATTTATTGCAACGTTTTTTACTTTTTTCATTAGGTAATACTTTTAATTCTTCTGGCAGGCAATTATAAAACTTTTTAGCAAGCCCACTAGAGTTTTTATAATTCTACAAAATTGAATTCCTACGCTTTCCTTCCCTCTAGTATAATATTGGTGAAAAGTAGTTTCATACTTATAATTCATAGAATTAACTTTTGCATAGCACATACATTCTTGAATAAAGATAGATGGCATTGTTAAAATGTTAAGATTTTTTAATGTATTGGGCAATCACAAACACTTATACAGTAAACAATCAGACTATGACATACATATAGCGTAATATGCATATTTTTATAGATACATTATTGTGTAGTTTACGCAGTACAAATATGTTTGAGCTAAGTTTTGCGCCAATAAAATCTACGTGGGCGTTAGAAGATAATTTTTAGTCTAAACAGACACCTAAGAATTTTACATAAACCGGATTGTAATAGTCAAAACGCCTTAACGATAATACTAAATTTTGTGTTTTAGAAGTGTTTATTTGCAGGCCATTAGTTAAGTTCCAATGCTTAGTCTTTAGTCTTTAGTGATTACGTTGGGGCACCTTTTGATATCAAGGTGGTGTCATCGGTATACAGTAAGCATAGGCATTGCTCAGAAATAAAGTAGGACATGTCTTTAATGAATAATAGAAAGAGTAATGGACCAAGTATGCTTCCTTGAGAAACGCCCCTAGTTAAAGATAGCATTGAGCTACATTCCTTGTTTAGATTGATTAGAGTCGCCGTTTTTGTGTAATATCCCGAATGCATTATTGTCATCATCTTGTCATACGCTCTAAGCGCTGGTCAGAACCATAGTGATCAAATAATAAACAAAAGTTTGTTTACGTCTTAGATAACCGACGCGTTTAGATAAGCAAGTTGTGTATTAGCAAAAAGAATAGGCTTCGGCGCCACAAGTGGTTGCAGGAGAACATAAAGTTGAAGCGCTGTTAATTTAATTTTTTTTACACAATTTTTAGTAGGTAATCGAAAGACGTGTAATTACCATTAAATACTCCATTTCATTGTTGAACTTTCAAATTGTGCCAATAAAATATTGAGTAAAGCATATGTAATTGCCATTAAGTTTAATTTGACTTTGTACACAAAGTTTAAAAGTAATAATAATAACTAGCTGACATTTCAACAAGATTTCAACGTGTTAGGTTAACGAGCTTAACTGTCAGTAAAATAATGCAAACTGACATCTGTGATTTGTGCTGACATCCTCATAACTTAAGATTTGGACATATTAATCGCCGTACCCTAGCTTATTCACGAGCAACGCCATAGAACGGTTGATGGGAAAAGTATTAGTATTAAGTTTCTCATCTAAACCCGGTTTACGTAATAAGATGAAAAAATTTCAAAAATGTCTCGATTTGAAGAAAGTTCTTCGAAAAAAATTTATAACTGAATTAAAAATGCTATACCAAACAATACACAACGTGTAAAATGTCAGACAGTAGTCAGAATTCTGTAAAGATACAAACTCGACACCAGTTGAGGAATTAAACATTATCCTAAATTTAATATAAGACCCAAAACGGAGAAGATCACAAAGAAAGGGTTGTGAAAGTAATGCGGAATTCAACCACTATGCAGCTGCAGAAGCTATATTACAATTCATACAGAATACTATTTAATCCATTTGATAATCTCGAGTTTGGTTTTCCAAGAGTTTCAAGAGATGCTAAAAGAAAAACAGTGCAAGGGGATCTCTCGAAAAGAGAACCAAGTTCGTCTGCCGTAAATGTTAAAGAATTATACATAGTAAAATTGTACGATGAAAACACTCCTATGGGTCTTTAACGAAAATTGTTCTTAATATCTGGATATAAACTTGCTTGGGGTAGAGGAAAAGAGTGCAACTAACATTGATGAAACTTTTGGTCGTCTGGAATGTAATCCAGTATTTACCAAAACAGCTGGAGGTCGTTCTAAAAAATTAGCAGATAGCAAATCAACGGGTGTAAATAGTAACAACGTAACTCGATTTGTTACAAAATTAAGATTTCTTGCAAAAAATCGTAAGACAATACTTTTGGAGTTTAAAGAAAAAATTAAGCATTTTGTAGTATAAGACTAAAAAGGCCCAGTTACAATAGTTATGTAACAAACAAGTGTATATTAATAAGGGCCATCAACAATCGAGATATTTTATTGAGGTTGTTAATTGCCGTTTAATTCAAGAGTTAGTTACACAACTTTTCCGTCGATCATACTTTGAAATTTTAATAAAATTATAATTTAATAATTTTAGAGAAGAAACGCTATTGCAAACGCACCTCTAGAAAGTGCAGTTTTGTGAACTCACCACAATTTTTGAAATATGTAACATAACCTCTGACATAACCCAACTTCATATTGTTTCTACTTTTTTGTGAGCTTTGATCATTCTTTACCTTTTTGTCTTTTGTATGACTATTTGCCAGCAGTATTTTAATTAAGGTCTCTAAGTTGATGGAGAATTAAGATACTCAATTCTAATTGTAAATAAATAAATAGAATAGTTTTTATCACAGCAAAACAAGGTGTATTACATTTTTTTGTGAGAAAGGATTGGTGCTTAATCAAAATAATGATGACCACACCAGAAGAGGTTGACAATGTTTGATAAATTATGCACAAAACCCAAGTAGGTACATCTCTACATTGCTTGTAAACAAGTTGAACTTTCGATAGTGACTGGTCACATCATACCGAACAAAGATATTCATTCATATCCTTACTGTGTGCAAGTGGAAACAGGAATGATTATCCTGCATGTGTTGTGTTCAATAAATGGTTTAGCAACATTTTTATCGGAGACATATTAGCTTAAGATTCTTTAACGATGAAGCTTGGTTTCACCTTAATGGTTTTGTTATTTCACAAAACATGCGCATGTGTGAGTTTATAAAAAAAAAACATTTTATTAAAGTGGTTCCATTATACCTGCAAAAGATATTTTTAGAAGTCGGAATGGTTATCGGACCATTGCTTTTTTATAGTTTTTATTTTCTCTTAGAACTCTACTTTTGAACAATGAGTAAACAATATTGGAAGAATTGCGTGAGAGAATAGTTTGTAAAATAGATGAGCTGAACATCCTTAAATGTTATTATCATTGGAATGTTGCGTACAGTACAGAAATGTCTCAAAATTTGTGTGAAGAAATTGAAGATTTATTACATCTGTAGATTAATGTCGATTTGTTATTATTAAAATTTGCTTTGCTACAAATTATGACAGATTTTTATTTATATTTTCATATTGTGGTTGATTGATAGATAAAAATTGATGTACTACGTATGTATGCTTAGTTGCCTATACCAAAATTGTTCTTTAATAGAAAATCGTTCATTAATAGGTGTCATTAACGATCAATTATATTTACATTAATTAATTCATTTATTATATGGTACATTTTAAATATTGTATTGTGATGTGAGTGTTATCTATGGTGCCCGAGAAGATCAGTATAAACCTGTAATGTAAGTCATAAATGCAAGGTCGACGGAAAACAAAATTAAAGTTTTATAGCATGCGAGCTAAGGCTTTCTTCAATATGCTCAAAGAAGAACACGACAACGACTGTCAAAAGAACTTATATGAATTAGTGTATTATAAGCAGTCAGCTGTAACTGTATAATTTTACGGTTGTAAAGAAATGATCACGCAGCAACCTAACCTTTAAGAATGTATTTATACACACTTGGTATGAAAACGAAAGTCCTAAGTCTTCCAGTCAAAACTCAAATCTTATCTTGATGATAAGGTTACGAAAGTTCTCCTGATTTCTGATGATTGAAGCGGCCAGAATAAGAAAAAATGGCGTAATATAGTCGGATTCACCGTATTTTAGGTATGACTCATTGCAATAAAGTATGATAATCGACGTGACATAGTTTTCTGTTTCTGTAAACAAAATATCAGTGAAATGCAATTGAGAAACATATGTCGTTCCGTTTATTTCATGTGCAAGCAATGAAACGTATGTCGAATAATTTTCTTTGTTTACATTGACATAACCCTACATTCTGTACTTCAAGTTGCCACACCGTTTTTTAATTTTTCAAGTTTTTTATTCAAATCAGTTTTTTCTACTTATTCATCGAAGCAGATTAAGTAAGTACATGATATTAACCAAAAATTCAATATTAATACGATAGCATATGAATAGTTGCGATGCCAAAGAAATTGAAGCCGAGGCAGTCAGAATGAAAGTAATGGACTATTTTAACGTGACAACGGTGCTGCATTGTTGCCTTTCACATCAGTTATGCAAGTATTTAATGAATTAAAAGTACTATTTTATCTTAGAGCTTAATTCATTATAGTAAACTATAGACGCATATGGCATTAACTTAAATACTGTACCTTCGATTAAGAAAAGATATGAAGGGAGAACGAAGAGCCTGCAGTGCCAAAACAAAAACCTAGGAAGTCAAAAGTCTTGTGATGTTGATAATTTTGTGAAAGATGTTAAACGAACAATTTACAATATGCATACTAACTTGGATATTTAGTTGAGGTTCACCTCAAAAGGAGTTGGCACGATGCTTCTAAACAAAGCATAAAACCACTTGGAGAAGGCAAAAGTTTGTCCCCGATTTTATACTTACAAGTAATAAAATTAAATTTTAGGTTTATTGTTGTACATGCAGGAAACAGCAAAGGCTTTATTTCTAATGTAAATTTAACAAAACCTAGTTTAATTATATTAGACAACGCAAGTACCATTCAACACTAAAAGAAGAATACCCAATGCTTCATCGACGAAACAAGATTTGTGTACATTTTATTAAAGCATAATGTGATGCATGATCAGAAAATGTTAAAACGTAAACTTTACAATTAGTTAACAAAATTCAAACCCGAAAATTTATGAAAAGATGAGCTTGCACTCACGAACATGTATAAGACGTGTAGAAACAATCGCTCCAAAGAATAGATTGTACATATTGGATGAAATGCATTCAACATGCTGAAAAGAAATGAAGAAGTCGTGGGATATTGAGCAGCGGTTTGAACTTGTGGAATTATATCGGATGCTTTTTTTAATTTTTTTATGTCATTTTGCGTTACAACCCAGTAACGACTCTGAGTGGATGAATGTACATTCGATAAAGCGGTATTTAAATCAAACAATTGTTAAGATTCAGTTAAATAGGTACTTCAAAACTAAACGTTGAATTTAACACTAAAGTAAAATTATTTTAAGAAGTTTTATACGTGGACATCTGGGTCATATACATTAATTTATCATAATATTATAGTTTTGCAACTGTACAAATATATAAATAAATTATAATTATTATAAGTTCCCAAAACCTTTATTCAATGACACAATTTAAAAAAATGAACAGAAAACCAGAAAATTTTTGGTCAAAAACAACACATTTATGATTACTTTAATTAGTTTGAAACAGCTGATCTAACTGGATTGACAGATTGTACAAAAATTGACAGTAGGAATTATTTATTAGTTACGACATACGAACGCCTGAATTGATGCATACGATTTGTAACGATGAGTCATACCTAAAACCCGGTGAATCCGACTCTAGCAATGGTTTCCAAATGGTTGTCTAGCGCACCGAAACATGTCCATATGGTCAAGCTTGTTTTTCTTTTTGCCTCCTTATCGAGTATGAGCATGAATAAAGTTGATGAAGGAGATATGCATTTAGCAGGGTTATTATAAGATTACCCAAATTGGGTAGTTTCCAAATTAATTTGTCAAACATTAACAATAGTTATTTGTCCAACAAGTAAGGAAAGCGATTCTTTTCTCACTCGAGCTCGAGTTATTAGAGTGAGAGTGGAAAAACCTTCCTCATGTGTTAGACACAACATTTTTTTCACGACATTCCCCAAAAACAACCTAATAAAAGAAGTACTATTTATTGTGAACGTAACTTATTGTTACAGAATTTCGTCACATTTTAGTACGTAAAATCAAAAGTTGATAATAGGTGGGTCCTAATAGTTTTGCTACAGTATTCTGTAGTATCGGTGTAGTCTCAATCTGTCATAGCGTAATTCTAACCAATAAATGTAGGGTAGCAATTTTTAAGAGGCGAAAAATAAGATATTAAATTAAACAAACCTAATTGAATACTAAAGTAAATTGTTTACTAGGCGCATATAGTTCTAATGACACATTCTTACATTTTTTAAAGAGGCATTTTTGTAACACGACATTATTTTTCTCGCTAGTGAAGTGAGGAAAAACCAATTTTAATCACTATTTGTAGAGAAGAAACGTCCGTTTTCTAAGTATGTCGTAGAAAAATGAGAAGTGAAGTTTTACATGTTGTCTAGCCAATCAGGAACATTTACTTCCATGCACTAGTGCCCGGAAAACGGACAAAAGCATTGGTATATTTAGATTTTTAAACAATAATAGTACATTGTAATTTTAATTTTTAGTTGTAAAACGCTTTTTCCAGTATTTTTTAAAATAAAAACACATAGAAAAAGTACAAAAGCAATTAAAGGTTATTAAAAATTTACAGTGCCATCTATGAATTCAAGATTTAAGCTGTCAATTATATTAACTTTTTAAGAAATATTAGCTCGTTACAAAAAATTATGTACAAATCTTTTCGGGAAGATATTCTAGCATTCGCGCTATTAAAGCACTCGCTCACCCGTTCGCTCTTGCTTCAAATGCGCTCATGCAGGAAATTCTACTTCCCGAACTCGGTATGTAAATAACTATTTTGTTTTTGCTTAAACGAATTTCCAAGCAAAATTTTTGTTGGAAAAACCTGATAGGTATTAATAAAATAAATTAGCGACATAAAATATCAAAAAGTACCGCACAATTTTCCACTAACCTTCTAGCTTTTGATTAGAAAGTTTTCTTTTTATATAAGGTAAGTACATCCACATAACGTTAAACTTACCTACTTGATATCAGAAGCCTCGGAAAACCTGCACGCTGTAATGAAAAGAATACATGTTATTTATGTTAAACAAAACCTTATTTATTTTGAGTTATTATACTATTATTATACAGGTTTATACCGATCTTCTGAGGCAATTTATTTATTTATATAAAATAAATTATTAATTAATAATCTTACTTACTTTTGCCCGCTTTCTGAAGTTACAATTGTTTTGACTATCCACGACTACTTGATTTTCCATAACTAATACTCACTGCGCTAACAGAGAAATTTAGAAAAAAACTGCGTCATCCGACTTATACATTTAGGTGAAAAGAACGTACGTATGTTTAATAAAATAAAATTCAAAAAACATTTAAATTCGATACGGTTTTTTGGGCAGTATTTGTTAAAACGGAATTACGAATTCAAATGTACACGTCACGGCCGGTAACTGTCGTCGGCTCATTTTGCGCCTAATTTCAGTATTGTAAACAATAAGGTACCTGTAATATCGGTTTGATACAATATATCTTTGCCTAACACCAGTGCCGTAACAAAAAATTGTTGAAGTTACTACAATGAATTTCTAAAAAATACTGACAGCGATAAAAGCAAAGATAATAATCAAATAGAAAATTGCATAATTTTCTATTAAAATACGCAATACTTTAATGAAATATATTTAGATTAAAAAGAACAGTACCGGGTACGTTAATTTAAAAAAAATCTAAATTAATTAATCTCATTTACCTAAACGGTATCATATTATCACGTTACTATTTAAAATTTGAATTAAAGTATGAGCAAAGTATTCACGACACTTTTCTTCCAAATTACTATTAAAACGTATGCTTATAATTTTTTAGTGTGTCCTATGAATTTTTGGGCAGTTTATACCTCGATAACTACCTTACCTACGATATTGAAATTTGGCAATTATAAGCAGTGGGTAGTTATGCCTATTAAGTAAGAAATAACGTTATTGAATCGTCACATTTCGGGCACGCGATATCATCTTTAAATTTTTTAATGGCACACCCAATAAATTTTTGAACTATACTGTAAAGATCTTTCTAATGTGAATTCAACAATACCTATGTGTCAGTATACTACAGAAACGATTAATGTATCTTTATGAAGATTTATTTTTATTTAAGTGGCCAAGAAAAATTACTACATAAAACAAAACGTAACCCGAAATGTAACATTTCAACAACTTCATTTCTTACGTACAATTGTCATAACTACCCACTGTTTATAATTGTCAAATTTCAATAACGTAGTTTCGATAATATATAAACTGGCCAAAGCCTGATGGGACACACTGTATAATTTGTGGACAGTTTTTTTTTTATTAAAATAAAATCGATTTTATGGTTTCTAAATTTTAAACGTTGAACAAATCAACAAATTTTTGAAGTAAAGTGTTGGTGAACTAACGGTTGTTTAAATAAAAAATTTTCCTTGACATTTAGTAATTTGTTTAACAAAATATCTGATACAAAGTTTAAGTTATAATTTAAGAAGGTATCTAAGACCGATTTATGAATGGCCTCCCAGAATCCATAAATAATGTACAAGGTGTCATTTGAAAAATAGTTGACTGTCGTAACTTTGCCATACGACAATATAATTTTGACTTATGTAGCTCATCTTATGTGGTTTAACATGCCATTTACAAATATATATAATGTTTATAGTACTTTTTCCTTAAAACTTAAAAGCCCGCTCACCAAATTGAATCACCCCGTACCTATACTAATTTTTGCTATACTTTAAATTTACACTGCATTTATAATTCGACTTTATTCCCTTAAAAAAACTAAATACAAAACTTAATACATATTACTAAAGTGGGCCCAGAAATTGTTAAGGGAGCAGATTATTCCTTTTTTTCCCAAGCAAATATGACATTCTTAGTTTGGTCTTAAGATTTTAGTATCATATTTTGAATTGTAATGTGACTTCTTTTCACGTTTACTTGATAGTTTTGACATTATATGGTAATTGCTTATAAAACTTATAAGCTTGTAGTTTTTGTATTATTTCTACCGATTTATTACACCGTTTCAAAATTATCATTTATTTTAAGGGTATCTGTAAGTCAAGAGTGACAAAAAATTTATTTTTCTATAAAGTACATAAATGTTGTTTTATTTTTTCATGCTCTTGATTTTTCTAAGATTCCACAAAACCATTGTTTTTTGGATTAACAGTTTTACAAGCACTCAAAAATCACAAGATATATAAAAAAATTATAAAATACAAACTTGTCGTCCTGCGTTTTAAAATAATTTAAATAAAAAGAAAAGTTAGGGGATTAATTTAAAAAAGAATAAGATTTTTCGAAGCTACTGCAGTTTAATAAATTTGTGAGTGATTTGTTTTCCTCTTAACTCTCTCTTTAACATCCAATTCTGCAATGTCTCTTCTTATCAGTAGATATTTTTAGGGAAGATTACCGGCAGCAGTTAATTTTAACTTATGTGGCTCAAGAGTTTCAGAATCACAACTGTTTTAAACTTTTAGAAATTTTTTAAAGTGGTCTTAGGTACGCTAATTTATTTTCCATATTTACCATGCATCTGCAAAATTCAAGTTCTGTCATATGAGACAATGAGGTCGTATCACATCTCTCATTTCCACGTTTAGTTTGAGTAAGTTGATAGCTAAACAATCACTAATAAAGGAAATTTAGTACTTTTAGTGATAAGGAAAAAGGGTGATAGTAGAGGCAATACCCGCATTCACATAAAAGCTCTAGGTCTTCAGGACTTCTTTCAGTTTAGAATCTGGCCTGGTTGACAATTAGATTACTTGAGTTTTACCGGTCTACCTTAAACTTTCGTTTGTTTGTTTGAAGTTTCTGAAGTACGGTTACTATTTTGACACGGTCTCCCGGAAGACTTCTTTGATGACTCCGGTCGTGAAAACTTCAACTTGACAATTTCTCATAAGTTACCGCTTTTGGTGCATGTTCTGTTTATTAAATCTATTATCCTCTTGTTGTTCAGAAATTGGTACGATATCTC
Source organism: Abscondita cerata (assembly GCA_030710515.1). Taxonomy (NCBI): domain Eukaryota; kingdom Metazoa; phylum Arthropoda; class Insecta; order Coleoptera; family Lampyridae; genus Abscondita; species Abscondita cerata. The sequence continues at coordinate 102,256 of JALBCR010004782.1, read as the reverse complement.
CATTGTTCTTTTAACCACCAGTACCTATTACTGCTTGGACTGTAGGAAAGCTTTGGATCCGACATGGTATGACATTTCCACAAAATTTTTATTTGAATTAACCATTCGTTACACAGATTTTGGGCCTGATTGTTAGAATTTCTTGATGATTAGAGTTTAATGTTATGAACCATCTCTGTTCAACAGTACTTATATATTTTTTTCTTGTTCAAAGACTCAGTCGCATTCCTCTTGCTAAAATTCATATTGATTTTTAAATTTCCATCTGTAATAGTTTGGATAATATTTCGAAAAATTTTTGGTTATGAATCATTATGTATTTTTCGGACGCTGATTAACAAAAAAAATAGCATTTTACAATATCTCAAACAGTTTTCGAGATATTCAAACCAAACTTACATCCAACTAAGCCGTATATTAGCGGCTTTTTTTTAAATTAGGATGATGTAAAGCCAGTGCTTGACCAACTCTCCGCACACGGACAGATGCTGTTACACAAAAACCACCCGATGTACTAAAAATCGATCGCGTTGCATAAAATTACAGAACAAGAACCAGTAGTCGTTGAGGAGATAAGCCATCACTCATAGAACTTATTATAAACACAACTATCTATCCATGAATGTTGTAGGTACCGGTTATTTTTTTTTTTTTTTAAAGCTTAATTTTGGTGATTTATCATGGCGTTACAATACACCAATCAAGAATATACCGATATGCTATTGGTATTTGGATTTTATGAAGAAAATACTCGAGAATTTGTTAGGGTGTGGGCCTGAAGGTTTCCAAATCGTCGAGTACCAAGTCACCCAACGTTTGCTGCCGTTGAGCGACGTCTTCGAGAGACCGGTCGCTTTGCTCCTGCAACGGCTGATTATGGAAGGCAGCGTTTTGTAAGGCGTTCCTGAGTTGAAGAAGAAATTTTAGAACGTGTTGAAGAAGATCCCAAATCTCGTAAAAACCTGTAAAATGACTACTATTAAGCAAAAACAAAATCATTTTTCCACGACATACTTGGAAAACGGACGTTTCTTCATTACAAATAGTGTGGTTTTTCCTCACTAGCGAGGAAAATAATGTCGTGTTACAAAAATGCCTCTTTAAAAAAATGTAAGAATGTGTCATTAAAACTATATGCGCCTAGTAGTTTAATTTAATATCTTATATTTCGACTCTTAAAAATTGCTACCCTACATTTATTGGTTAGAATTACGCGGCTGCGGTATGACGGATTGAGACCACACCGATACTACAGAATACTGTAGCGAAACTATTGGGACCCAATTCTGTAACAATAAGTTAACTATTTCAAATTTTTAACTTCAAGGCCGCACAGCGCCCTAACTAAGCTACTTTTGACTAAGGTAAGTTTACTTAAATCGGCTTATTTTTGTCTAAGGAATATGTGGTAGGCTTGTGTAAAGACTTCTTACAGACACCCTGTATGTTGAATCAGCACACTTTATAAAAAAATCCGCCGATTTCAATTTCACACGTTAGGTGAGGCGTTCAAATTTTTAACGTAATATATCAATTCTTGCCAACCGAATAAAACAGTAGTCAGTGATAATTTGAGAATTACGAACAGCACCTGTCTTTTTTGAGACTCATTAGTGTGATTTCATATTTCATTCAAAAAGGATTAATTTAAAAATTATAAAAATAATTTTTGATCTTCCGTTCATAATCACTGATTTTGCATCACTCAACAGCGGCCAGAAACACCCCTTTTTTGCCCCGGCCGGCAAAAAAGTTACTAAATGTTGCCAATATCACATGATACTCATGACACTGAAATCAGTACAATCATCATGCTGGAATACGTAAATAAAACATTGCAGTACTCTTTTAGATCTTATTTTGAAGAAATTTATAAGCCTTTTAAACGCAAACATTGAAAAAAACCACGTATTTTAATATATGCCAAAATGACATCATGTTGACAGCTGCCAAATGGCATTATCAACCGAAAATGTTTTGGCATATAGTAATATTTGAAAATTTAAGTTTCAACAAATTTGACCATTTGTCAGACCAAAAAATTCTGTGTATAACGGTGGCCAGAAACTATTTTGCCATCCCCGCACTCGCAAAAGGTCAGTTTCTGGCCTAGTAATACAAATAACTACTCTGTTTTGAATTTTATTAATAAATATCATATTTTACAGTTAATTTAAAATCTTTTTCTTTTTGGTTTTTCGCTTTGTCAATTGCATTTCTATATTTGCCATATGAATTTTGACTCTATGTCAATTATTTAATCAATTCTGAATAATTTTTCGATTTTACTAATGAGTTTTGATATTTTTGTTGAAAAATCCTACAGTAATTACAAGAATATCTATGTTTAAAAGCTTTTAATTAAATTGACAGACATAATTCTTTTCTAATTATCTGCTAATGTACAAAAATAAATCGACAAAAATTTAATAAAAACGTTCATGTTTACATGAAATTTGTGTTTTCGAATAATAAATTAAATCTAAACGAGAACGTTGTAGGTCACGAAAAATATTTTTTTTATTATACCCGATTACTTGGTTCTAATCCGCATTGAGATAATCAGATGTGTTTACAGTTCGGGACGAAATTAAAAGTGCCCCTCCGTCTGATTTAATTAAATTATTTGGTGGACGTGTTTGTTAGCTTTCGGCTTAGAGGATTTGACTTTGTCAGGTTACGGATGGGGTGAATGATATGGATTTTGTTCACAGTGATAGATCACTGTATTAAAGAGTTATTAAGTTTGTATTTGGTATTCGTATTATACAGTAATGAATTCTATTTGGGCATGATCAGTAACGAAACTTAATAAAGCGTTAATTTTATTATCGACTTATGCATGCGACAACTTTAATTTAATTTGTTGCAAGTATTAAGAGGAATAGTAATTGCAAACTAAATCGTTTGTTAGAATTATAAAATAACTTTTAAAGTAATGTTGATTTAATATCGAAGACAGAATTGTGTTATTATTTCTTTTTAAATAAATTACCAAACAAACATAGGTAAATACTGAATTCAAAATTTGATAACACATGTAACGACTACACCTATTAATTAAAGTCTTCACATTATATATTTTATAGATAAAGTGGTCAAAAAAGGAGGTGCAAAGGTATCAATCTTGAGTTTAAATTATTAGCGTCTCTAAAAGACATGTGATCATTAGGTGTGACCAAGGAAGAGGTACACTGACGAAACGATTTTTTTTATTGAAATGATGAAGCTACTGTAAAATTTGTCAAGACAGAGATAATTGTCTTAGTGAAGTCTTTGGGTTCTTCTACCCTATCTCGTTTTTTTCTTCTCATAAAACAAAGGCAACATAGCTTCTTTTCGACATAATCTGAAATATAAATTGGCGCGGGGAAGATAAAAATTAAACACTATGTTAGTCAAAAAGAAATAAATGCAGGAGAACTATTGAAATAGTACGTTCTTATATTCTGGTAGTGACAAACGAGAAGCTGGTGTAATAATGCACAGTTTACCTATGCACCAACAAAGACAAATTGGAGGCGTTATACAGAAAAAATATTCTATTGTTGTAGATTGCAGACTGAATCGGTTGGGAAGCAACGTTTTAACATGACTACGCCAACGATACTGCACTACATCTATTACCATTTGCAGCCCAGTGGCATTTTTTACATTTTCGGGGCCCTGGGCCATCCGTACTTGGGGGCCCTTTCTCCCTATAAAAAATTATTCAACAAAACAGATATTTTATAGGTTTATTATTTTTAAGTTATATAAATTATACAGGTTTTCTTCGAGCTTTTTGTAACGCAAAATCTTCAATTACATCGTTAAAATCAATTTCTTGCAAAACATCATTTTCGATGCTCATCAGAGATAAACATTTTAACCGCTCCTGATTCATGCTGTTCCGCAGTTCATTTTTATTAGCTTCAGTTTTGAAAATGATCTTTCGCCACTGGCATTGGTAATCATCAAAGACAAGAAGATCCGAAACGCAATTTCCACGTTGGGAAACGTCTCAACAAGATTGTTACCTTTTATAAGCTTATACATATCGTAGATAGATATGTGAGTGTGATCACCAAGCATTTTTTCATATAACAAATAATGCTTAAAATGCTCACATTCCACCAGCAGCTCTTTTTCATTGACATCGTTTACATAAAACTTGGTAAAAGTTCGACAATGAATTTCTAGCTCTTCTGTTCGTAAAACACTTAATCTGGAAAAGAACCCGAACAAATTGAGCAGTTGATCGTAAGCCTTTGAACGTTGTTGGAGTTGAGTGGTCAATGTGTCGATGATTGGAAGATAAACCTCAATTCTAAACTTTTCGCGGCCCTGGAACTGTGTATCTTCTGTAGCTCTATCGTCATCAAAAAAAGTTAAACGGGAGCTCCTTTGTCTTAAACGGATTGTATTACTTTTGTATTCGAAGTCCGGGCAGATCCGTTTTGAAGTAGCTTCGTAGATTTCGAACTTGTCGCGTTGATCCTTTACAAACGCAGTCAGAGAGTTCACCAACTTGAGCGCTACATCGAGAGGAACACTGTCACTCTGTAGACTTTTCGACGTCTCGTTGCACCTGATTAAAATGTTGCTCCACATCTCGGTCAGCAAAACAGTGTCCAACGTCTGCATTTTCTTCAAAATGCCCCGAGCTTCGTTTCGCGTTTCTGGCAGTTCTTCTTGGTTATCCATACTCATCAGAGCCCTGATGATGCTTGGATAACTCTTCTGTAACGCTGATACAGCATCCGCGCGTGCAGACCATCTGGTATCTGAAAGACGTTTCACTACTATGCCTGATCCGAGAGACTCTTTCAACACGTTCCAACGATGAGTAGAACTTGCAAAGAATGTGTAAAGTTTTTGCAGAAACTGAAAGTAGTCTGTTGCCTCCATGACGCACCCAGCTGCCTGCCCGACGACAAGATTCAAACTATGCGCCAGACATGGGACGAAAAGAGCGGATGTACAGTGTTCCTTAAGCTTCGCTTGCAACCCATTATACTGTCCTGCCATGTTTGGTGCATTGTCGTACGTTTGCCCACGGCAGTCCTCTAAATTTATACCTTTTTCTTTAAGAAAAGATACAACGGTATCGGACAAGTACGCTGCTCCATGCCGTTCTATTGGTATGAAGTCCAAGAAACGTTCTACTGGGGAACATTCCTTCATGTACCGCACGACGAAAGTGAGCTGATCGACATGAGAGATATCAGGGTAGAATCGACGCTTATCGAGTAGTACTTCGCTTCCTTCAGTTCTAAAATAATTTTGCTTAATACGTGCTGTCCCATTATAGCTATAAACTCATTGCAGATGGAAGCTGACAAGTAGGAAACGTGTCCTTTACCTTTATTTGCATAATTCCGCAAATGGTCGGCAAGAAATGAATCAAACTTGCTCCGAAGATCCCCAAATAATTTCCGTTATGTTGCGACCCGATGACTTGATTCTCGCCGCGGAACGCCAGACCTCGTGATGCCAAGAATTTTATGACCTCGACAATCCTTCTCAACACCCGTTTCCAGTAAATCATTTCGTCGTTCAGTTGGAGAGCGAGACGGTCACTAAGAAGACCAACGCTTTTCTTTCGTAACAATTAAGTCAAGATGGCTTGTCTATGTCCCAAACTGTTTTCGTGTTCCAAAATGGAAGCCCCGGAATGTTTCCAATCGTTGAAGCCTTTTGAAGAACTGAAAACAGTACACGCGGGCGAGAACAGACGACACGGAAAGCAGAACAAAACTTTCTGTGTTGGAGAGTATAAAGCCAAGATCTGTCAACCGTCTCACCGTTTTGCAGTTTACGAGAAAAAACCGATGGGTTCAGACAACTAACTTTGACTTTTCCATCGTGTTCCGTATAACTTGTTACCGAATCAGAATAATCACATTTTTTGTTCTAAAAAAATTCAGGTCCTTTACTAATTCAGATAGAGCGATCTTCCTCGGTGAATTGTAACCAGTTAGCAGGGTCGTTTGAAATGGGTGTTTGTGTCCGGTGAGTTTCGTGTAGGTCTCCAGTTTGAGATTGTTCAAACTCTTCATAGTCACGGGAAAGAGTTTTTGGTGCGGCAGTGTCTGCCGAAGTCGATGGAGTTGCATCTTCTTGAGCAACATGTGAGGCGGCAGTTGCAAGTCTTCGTTGGAATCTGCCGGAATCGGAGCAGCAGATTCTCAAACTGTTGGTGATGAGAAGTATTTGGGATAAATAAAACGAATTAACTATAAGAGTGTGATTTTGCATTATTCTTACACTTACCTTTAATTCAAGCAGTAAAGCGACTAAATCGTGTACTTCGATGCAATGTTTGTCAATTTTAGCAGTTCCCCTTGTTTTAGTCAGAATTTTATAGAAGATTTTTACAGAAAACTCGCGATCAACGATACTAACGACAGGCTTTTGTGGATTGAGAAGCAGCCAGAGTAAATGAACTGTCAATGTCTCAATAGTAGCGACAGCGGCAAATCATTACCGACCGTTGTTGCCACGTTATATTCATTTCAAGATGATTACTAATAGGTCGTTATTGGGAATTAGACCCCTCAAGGTTAAAAGATTTGTCTTTATTTTAAATATTTATTATTATATTATTATATTTAAAATGGAATAAAAAATGTTATATAATTACTTACAAGAATGGGGCTTTATATAGAAAATATGATTTTATCAAATTAAGTTTTCACTTTTACCATTACTCAACTATGTAAAAGATAACCAACCCCTTTCTTCTAAGTAATTAGATAACATTTTTTATTCTATTTTAAATCAGTTGCTTTATAACAATTTTTTTAATTGCTGATGATGAAGGTAACAACTAGACCGAAATATTGACGATATTTTTGTTGTGACTTTTTCAACCGCACAATTTAGGGGCCCCCAAGACCTCGGGGGCCCTGGTGGCCCATGCCTAAAAACGCCACTGTTGCAGCCGAAACATTTTAATTGATTTGTCTTCCAGCAAGTATCAAATTTTAAGGAAAACCTATAAGGAAATGACCACAGAATGTTGACTTAATTAACACTGATGAACGTTTGTGCAAACATTAGACCGGTCTGAGGACAATACCCAAAATTGGATAACAATTTCGATCAAGCTGGTTTTTAGAAAAGATAATTCATTTAAGAAAACGAATAGTTTTTATATTTATTGGTTTCATCTGATTTACCTGTTCATTCATGACCTGCATTGCAGGAGAAAGAATATGTGTTATCCATCTTCTACAAGTAGCATTATTGCTCAATTGGTTACGTCTACTTTTGAAATCGTATATCCCATGATTTTCAAATTCAAACAAGGAAATTTTACTACTCTACTACTTATTAATGATGTGGTCAACACCATAAATTAATTTAGAGTCGGGATTGATGAAACCAACTAATTTATTAATTTATTCGTATCGTAGATACATTTTCATTATTGTATTGTGATGTAAGTGTTATGTATGATGCTCTATAAGATCAGTATAAACAAAGTATAAACCTGTACCTATAGTGATTATAATTATATTGTTTGCTGTCAACAATCTCAATGAGGCGCAGAAGCATAACTGATGTTTTCTACGACATCTCTAAATCTTTTTCTCACAACAATGGATCACAGCTAAACATACATATTAATGTGGTCCAAGTTTCAGTCTCTCGGTACTTGGAATTTTTCAGGAGAATAATATCTACGCAACAAGACAATTCCACCCACATGTGATCAACAATAACCAATTTAATAACAAATACAAAAACTTATACATTACGATGGATTTGCCTTGATATATGCAGGATAAACTCAATAACCGGTTTAAGGTTTCCATAATCTCCTCTCGCAAAATGAAATTTAAAACTGTAGATTTTAACAAACAACATCAAAGAAGAATATACAAGAAACAAGTAAAATATATTAAAAATTGAAGATTAAAAATCAGGACGTGACGACCAGTGTATGAGGCATTTTCTTTTTTGTTAGAACTAAATTAATTAATTAAACGTTAAAATTTAAATAATTATTTATTTCATCTCAAATATAATCAAATTTTGTATTGACGTTTGCCAGTGAATACAGAAATTAATCCATTGTTGTTTTTTTTGCCATTTTGAACACTCGTGAGTCCAGATAGAAGTGACTTACTCGTGCGTCAATTTGCCCCCGCCGTTTTCAACTCCTCATTTTTTTCAAAACCATTGACCTTATGTTTTTCTGTAGTTATTTCCAGCCGACATGTTACATTGTGCAAGTTTTCTTTCTCAGAAGTATGATTAGAAAATTCGTAAGTGCTTTAAAAAACCATATTGCTCAAAGAAGTTCTTTATTTGGAACACAGAAAGTTTCTTTAGCATAGAGAATTGTAACGGAAAAAGTCAGATTATTCCATAAAAAAAAGATTTAATTTCTGATGTTTAAGGGGAACGGTGGATTTAAGGGTTGAAAGTGCTAGTGACAGAAAGAAAGCTGTTCCACAATTTCACGCATAGATTTTAAATGAGAGATATCTATAAACAATCTTTAACGCGGATGAATTAGGTTTTGATATCAGTTTCTACCAATTAACACTATAACCACTTCCACACCAATACACCTCTGGATCAAACGTGTAAGCGGCAAATTACTTTTATGCTCTGTGCAGATTCTACGGTCAACCATAAATTACGGTTTATGATCAAGAGTAAGGCTAAAAGGTGGAAGATCATTTGGATTTGTGAAATTACCGTTGTTTTATTAATATTACAAACAGCATGAACCGACAACTTGTTTAGGTGCCTTTTTCTTTGAACAACTCGGCTCCATTGATTCAGGTATATTTCTAACTACTTGTGGCAACTCTGACCATGCTTCAATCGAAGGCATTGCTAACCTGCGCCCTAAACCTTAAGATGTTCGGCGACTATGCGAAGATTTCCTTATTGAAGGATTGTTTTCAGTGTGAATTATATAACTAGCTAGACACATGCAATATCGACTATATTGTAGAATAGAGCAAAAGAGGCTATCTAAGAGTCCTACTTTTCTTAGAATAATGAGTTTACCAGTTTATCCATATTGTTATTACACTACCCTTGATGGAATTGTAAAATTGGATAACCTTAGGTTTTTCCTTTTTGCCACTGACATTATTGTCGATGTGCATGGTAGACATAGTTAAATAAGTAAAATAACTTATTTGTTTTTTTTTGGTACATATGAACAAAGGGTAACTTTTTTATCTTCACTGAACCCAAAAATGGTTCTTTATTAGGCATCATCTCAGTAGGAATGCAAGCTTTATTTTTTTTAGTGTACCTACAACAGTCAAATTCCATGAGAGTAAAAGTCGTGCAATTGCGGTAAGGATGTAAAAAAAATGTCCATTGTGACGTTCGGCCGTCCTTTTGTGTCGACTTGCTAAATCTTGGACGATCCTTTCACCTTGACTTCTCTCTCGCCCCGTGTTTGGTTTTCCGGTTGTCCTGTTAGAGGATATGAGGATTTAGCATCACATTTCCACCAGAGAACGCTCAAACACCCATAAAATTCTTGTTCAGTAAAAATCTGCCACTGTTTAGTCGGTTTTTCTGGATTGTCCATGTTCTATTTCTTGTACGCTTTGGAGGCATTTCTATTTGTCTCTCTTATGGTAGTAGAACACATTGCATCAGATATGCATTTGAACTTTTCAATTAAAGAAAGTTTTGTTGAAGATTTTATAAGTCCTGACTTACGAAAATATATTAAGCTGTGAGTTTGAGTATGAGGTGGTGGATTTTGGTTCCACGCAGTATTGTCTTTTCCGCGTAATTAGCTTATTCCCATTAGAATCTTTATTAGGTTCAAGTTCATTGGCATTATGCACCTCATCTTCATCATCTGAATGCAATGTTGAAGGCGTCATCTTCCTAAAATAAGTTAAGATTAAAATTAACGTCCATATTGAAAAAAATTGAAAACAAATATAAAAAAGTGATTATTTTGTACTCAACATTATTCGGAAAGTAAGGTACCTTAACGTCCCGAACACTATTGCCTTCACTGGAACCCAATTATCGTCAGCATCTCCTACATCATGAATATCATTCGCCACGTCACTTTCAAAATCATTTTCATCCATAAGAGAATGCAAATAACTGTTGTTCATAGCTCATACTAGAAATAAACGTAATTCTACATTTAAAAATACTTAAAAAGCACGATAGGCCTACCGTTTGTATTCTGAATTCAACACTTCTTTTTTGTTGTTCATTATCAACAATAACTACTCAAATAACAGTTAACCAATTCACAATTTTTTATAACAGAATTATAAGACTATAATCAGTAACAGGTCTCCGTAAAAGAATGTACTACATACTCAGTACACTTGTACTGCACTGTACTTCAATTCATGCCGTAAGTGAAACTCATCTGCGTGCCCAAGTGATTGAATTGTACAAATTGCGCATATGTACAAACGTACCTATTCGTAATGGTATAATTTTTATCCGAGTACACAAGGGCTAGATAATGCGGACTGAATACTTGATGACTTAAAGAAATCCCTAGAGTACTGCCAAACTGCATGTCTTTAATTCAGTGAACAGACCAAAACGTGATTAAAATGTCAAAATAAATTACAAAAGACACACTAGCTGATACAAGTTTTTTCTGAACAAAACCCAACTGAATGTTTAATACTACACCATCCTTTTCACTGGCGCAAAGTTAAGATCATGTCATCAAAAAATCATAGAAGCTTCTTCGCCATGAAAATAATTCACTGCAATCAAGAAAGTGATGAGTTTAGTTTTAAAGACGGTCCTCCGCTTTTAAGGACAGGTGGGTATGCAGAAGAAACATTCGCATTTCCTTGTCAATCGGCGAACAGGAGTATCTTTCACAGAATCTATAGGATGATGAAATATTCCAACTTACGAAGAAAATCACGAATTTTATAGACGCTTTTCTGTTACGAAAATACGACAATCACAAGCAGCACTTAAACAGTTGACAAAGATGACTCTTCGCTATAGAAAAAAAGAAGCGTAATTTACCGGATAAAGTTCGGTCAACAAAATAACTAACTAGACTACAATGCATAAGATTATGATTTCGTAGTTTAAAAATTCATTAAACACTAGGTAATTGATTTTCTCCAAAAAAGTCAGGAAATTAGGTTTCAATTTGTTATGCAACACACATTACAACTAATCCATAAAATATTTTAAATTAACTATCACCAATCCAAGCAATCATCCTAAACCTATAAGTTACCATACGAATAAATAAATAAACCTATAAATCTACAATTTCTAATTTCATGGTACTAACTACTTAGAAAATTAAGTAAAAACATCTTTGTAGTTCAATAAAAACAATGCATAATATTTTGTTTTAATGTGATATAAGATTATAAATGTAATTAAAATAAATCGGCAGTTCAACGTAATATGAATGTTAACAGATATGCCAAAATCGTCAATCCAAAAACCATTTTATTCTTGTGTACTCTATTACATCTTTCGCGTTCGAGAACAATAATTCTCCGATTCAGTTTCTCAGCTTGTCTATGCAGATATGATACATCTTCAGATTGAATGTGTTCAGACTCTAAAGTAATCAAAAGTTATTAGTATAGCTTAAGAAAAAACAATTCGCAAGATTGGCAGATATGAGAAAAATGAAAAAAAAATTACTGAAGCATTAAAACTGAAAATCCTTTCTAAACTGCCCCAAGCTGAATGGTTACTTTAAACACTTGAATGAATAATGAATGAAATTATATGCAATGGTCTATTACTAACGAATCCGTAGGATTCTTATTTCTACATTAAAACAAGACGCCTCTGTGCCAAACACAATAAAAACGCACTCAATTTTGGTAGGTAATACTTTTGACAAATACAATTAAGGATAAAGAAAAATATCCATAGTTAAAAGCTGTTACAAATACTAACCAATAAAATAATCTATAAAGTACTAAAAATAAGAAATTTCAAAAAGATCACTCATATTTATGTAAATTTACTTTTTTTACAAACATACAATTATACGGCAATCTATTTTTGTCCATGGAAAAAATTAAGATACTGTTCAGCCGTTCTCTGTTAAAGGTCGTTTATTTTTACAATACAGAATGTAAAATAATCAATCACTTCTAATTTTAACTCTATCACAATTAGAATATTCAAGTACAATTAAATAGTAAAAAATGTAATGGCAAAGTATTGTTAGTAAAAAAAATTTACACTAACTTTTTTTGCTTACTACTAGAAAGGCTACATATTATGATAACAATTCAGTCAGAAACTGAGAAACAGTTTTAGTAAAACTAAAAAAAAATAGTAGGAAGTTACAATAAATCAACAACTTTGTTGTAATACCTTGAAACAAGTATGAAAATACACAAGGTTCCTCACAAAATTCTAATAAGATCTGTTCAACCAAATAATTGTTTTTAATAAGAAATACCCAATGCCTATTCCATATAAGATCTTTTCCTTTTGTAATCGATTTGAATTCTCCAATTCTAAGGCCATTACACGTCGATTTAACTTTGCAAGCTGCCGACGAAGATGTAAAATCTCTTCTGAACCACTTAAAGGTTCGCCAGAGATATTTAACGCAGGAATTGATTCGTTATGTATATTTAAGGGTTCTTTAGAAAAATTGGTTAAGGCTTGCGATTTTGTTTTTTCTAAAGTGTAAGATTCTGAATCATGTTCATGATCAGATTGTTCATTTACACCAGGAAACTGATATTTGTCTAGGGTTAATGTTCTTGGAGGTGTGGCTACACGAACGTCTCCTTTGTAAGGATCTTTCGGCAATATAGAATTGTCATAAACTATTTCGCGAGGTGGGGCTCTTGTACCTAAAAGCCATTAGATTATTAAAGTAATGCAATCGTGTTATATAAGCTTCTTAGTACCAATGTGCTGCTCCTGACCTACAACTAGAATTCTTTCTGGTACATGCATGTTAAAGGTTTCATTAGCATTTGTCCAGTGAGTCGGTGTTACACCATTCGATACGTCTTGATTAAAACTAATTTTGCTGGGTACTTTCATTCTTTGACCTATATCAACTTTAAAATTTGCATCTGACAAAAATTATCTTCGACCTCTGCAAATTGTAACGTGCTCGATGACATTCTGAACAATGTGATGTTCTACGTGTCTCGAATTTAACGATAGACTTTTAATTATTAACGATGTTACAGACACTATTAAAAAAAAATTAGGAACTTCTGATATTTGACATATTTGGTATGATAAAAATTTGTTAACCCTACAACGTTGCCAAATGTATTAATTATTAAACGTAACTTTTTTAATAACCGGTATTAACTTTTAATAGCATTACATAAATTATTTAATATATTGTAAAATAATTAAGCATAGTTTTATGTAAACAAAATTTTGTAATAAAAATGTGTACTGACAACAATTAACTAAAGAAAATGTTCTGTAATTGTTTGTTTTATTTACCTGTATCAAATTTTTTGTCATGAAGCAGAATAAACTAACTTTTTTATGTTCTTCATGTTTTTTTTAATAGTTTTAAAATTAATTTTTAGATTTGCTCGTCACTCGATCCTTTTATATGACATCGACAACATGAATTTCGTTCTCCTTTGGTTAAATATCTTCCTTAAAAATGCTTCCTACAATCATAATAGTTTGGTTTTTAACAAATAATAATTTAAAACTTTTAGTTTTTGTGAATTTAAACTGTAATATTTTACAGTTGGCATCGTAACATAATGGCTAAAACGAAAGAAGTGTGACAACACCGTAAGTAATTTATTACGATGGGCTTAATAGTTTATAAACATATAAATAAACAAATAATGTAGCTCTAGATGATAAAAACAATGTTATCAAAACGTATGAAAAATTAACTTTAGAATTTTGGCAATGCAATAGCGGTGAACATTATAACCTAGTCAAAATGATGTCCAGCTTATTGTACGAGAAAAGGCCCCTGAAAAAGCCTAGAATTGGTCCACCTGATGTATATCCACAAGAACCGAAACAGAAAGAGGACGAGCTGACAAGCGTAAATGTAAAACATGGATTTCCTACGATGACACATTTGAACGATGAATTTGGGACAGCACGAAATTGTAATGTCACTGCTGGGAAGGTAATTAAAGTGTTCTATCAATAGAAAGTTATTACTAATTGTTTAATTTAGATTGGGGCCTACTTTAATGCGATAATTGCTAAAAAAGAGGAACTAAGTACCTTACCCGATTCAGGCCGAAAACGTCAACAAATAAATCCTAAAGATAACTTTTGGCCTGTGACTATGCGTACGAAGAATGCTATAGAAGCTTGGTTTAAAGATTTGGCTGGAAGTAAACCTTTAACAAGTTTATCAAAGAAGGCACCAAATTTTAACAAAAAGGAGGATATTTTTATAATGCTATGTGAATATCAAGTACCAATGTTGCGAGCTGCTTGGTTTATAAAGCTGAGTTCTGCTTATACAGTTGCTGTATCTGAAGCTAAAATTAAGAAACGTCAAATGCCAGATCCCACTACAGGTACCTAATTCTTATAATGATGAGCATCACTCTTAGTTGTATACTGTTTTAGAATGGACAAGTACTTTAATTAAATTTCTGAAAGATCAAATTCCTAAATTACAAGAATACTATTCGCAGAATGAGAAGAGTGCTACAAATGTTGTTGCACCTCCTCCCGCAGTAGCTTCAGGTGATACTGAGCAAAAACTAGCTATTAGGCAATGGACTTACTGCGTTCAGCTTCTCAAGTATATGTATGAGGAAGGTAAACTTTATTTATTTGAATTACCTCTATGTAAATCCATCTTTGCTTTCATATAGTCTGAGTACATATTGCAACTGTTTGCTTTTATATCTTCTGTATTTTTTTGTACTTTTACAATTTTTAGAAAATAACACTATTAATTTTTATGTCATAAAACTGCTCTCTTGATGTAATCATAATTATAATCACTGATGTCTGGACCGAATTGATTTTTTGGAAAAGTTCTCCAAGGTTTTCAGTTGGAACTCATCTAAATACATTTATTCAGAATATAAGTATAGACACCTTTTTGAAAAACGTTTAGAATTTTGATGGTACTAAAATGGACTTTTTTGTTTATTTGGCACTAACTGCTTCATTTGCAACGATAAAAAATAACTCAAGTAGGTTTTTAGTACTATTAAGTCACAACATCAAATTTTGTATCTGTACGTTTCATATCACATCTATATTCTTTTAAAATACGGACATGGTAATGTTTTGCCTATTCCGTTTCTTTTGGCTGCTGGTTCGCGACCATACTGTGTAAATTTAGATTTGAAAGAAGTTGAAGCAAGTAATTGGCCTATATATATTGTTGGGATTAGACCGACACAATTTTGTAATTTGTAAAATGTTAATTTTCAATATTTCGCCAATGAGATATTGGTTTCTTCAGGAAAATAAAGTTATTACATTATATAGTCGCAATGAATTTAAAATTAATTTTGATTAAAAACATATTCACTGATGAATTACTTGAGAAAATTTTGTGAACGAGTTGTTCATCAACCTTCTAATAACCGAAATTCTCATGTTAGTAACACTTAAAAATCGCCCAGCAGCATAAGGGCGTGCAAAATTATTAATTTCGATTTAGACAACCCGTGCCCAAAAGTGTTACCCCTAACGAGTTACAGGAGATTTTAGATTTTTTTTTCTATTTTTGGACACGACTTTGCAGATTGAATAATGAAACAGTACACAATTAATAGTAGTTGGGGTGATGTTTTGTGATTCGAGGTGAAAAATAAATCGAACTTTCAATTTTTTTATTTTAAAAAAAGTAACCCTACTATTTACGAAAATAAAATGCATTAGTTCTAAAAAAATGCTCCTTTTTCAAATAAATATAATTTTTCCGCAGCCAAACCCTCGCGGCAAACTAAAAACATAGGAATGGAATTGAAAATTACGAATATTTATAATGAGTTGTCACCTCTGACGAGAGAAAAGAATCACAATTACTACAAACTGGTCAGGGATGCACGTTTAGGCATGGGTTCCCTATATCGAAATTCATAATTGTGCACCCCTCTTCTGCTGCTAAAGTTTGGCACAAGCGTTTAGAAATACCTTGTATATACATGGTGGCTCATAGCTCCGTGTTGCTTCTCTTACGTCTTTGTCGTTTGACCTAAATTTCAGTTTTGCGTTCAGTTGCCTTAGCGGCGAGATGTTTTGGCGGTCAGTTTGTCTATTCCGGTGGTACAATTCTCTATAATTTTCAATTTCTTTAATTTCAAATGTTCTTCTTCTGCGACGGTGATGCCACGACGAGGTTAAGCAAGTTGTGTTTTTTTATTTATTTATTAATCTAATTATTTTATTTTTTCTTTTCATGACTACCTCTTTCCAGTTGCGAAGTCCAGTACCTTTTTTGGAATTACTCTTTCCCTTACTCATAATTCTTTCTTTATGACTCTTTCACTTTTTACCGTTCTTGTGCATCCCCACCCATCGTATTCTTTGTAGGTACAATTAAACAGGAAAGTACCGGGTGTTCTATTTTTTATGCAATTGGGGGGGTTTCAGGTATTTCGCGAATTGATAGGGAAAAACCGTGGTCGGGAGCCTTGGTCCGATTTTTGAGACAAATTTAATGATCTAAACAGCACTTCGATATCTCGACTCTTTTGGGAGTTACAGAGTGTTTTGCGTTTTATGCCGTTTTCTGTAAAGTTTCATAACTTTTTTGTTTGTTAATATTTTTATTTTAACGAAAACATTTTTTGTGCATTTTTTTATATGCAATTCAATAGCGTACTCGAATTTATTCTAGCTTAATTCGTTTTTAAGCTACAGACCAAACATGCATTTTTTAAAAATAGAAACTATAGGTGGCTATGACTCCATTGATTAAGGATTTTTTTTAACTAGTCACCTATGAGTCTTTGTTAACTCCGCGCATTTGTTGCTAGTTTTTTGACACTTTACGCAGTTGTTTCTTATAAATACATGAACTGCATATCAAAAAATGCACAAAAAATGTTTTTGGTTAAAATCAAAAATATTCACAAACAAAAAAGTTATAAAGTTTTAAAGAAAACGACATAAAACGCAAAACACTTTGTATCTCCCAAACGAGTCGAGATATCGAAGTGCTGTTTAGACCATTGAATTTGTCTCAAAAATCGGGTCAAGGGTCCAGACCATGGTTTTTCTCTATCAGTTCGCGAAATACCTGAAACTCCATAATTACATCGAAAATAGGACACCCCGTATGTAATCTTTATTTATTAAACATAAATCATTACTCCAACAAGTTTTACCAAACACTAAAAAAAATTGAAAACGTTTTACTAAACGTTCAAATGTTTATTTTTGACAAATTGAGTTTTAATTTTGATTCGACCATAGAAATTTTGTAATCTTAATTTTCTTGCGCATCTTAAATTTTCTAATAGATAACTTGTAGGGACTACCATTGACGTGGAATTATAAAAAATTCACAAATTAGACAGTTTCTTATTGTTTGACGATGTATTAGAGAAAGATATCACAACTAACTTTGGAAAGGTAATACCTAGTTATTAGACCTATATTTAAAAAATATTTAGATGCATACAGGGTGATCCGCAAAAATGCTGACCTAAGGATGTGTTTTTTTAAAATGCACACACCGAATATTTTTTCAAAAATCGATTTCTCATGACATTTACAAACAAAATGTTATAAGGTTTTAGGTACTTAAATGCAACCGTTCTTGAAATATCGTTCCTTTAATGGCGAAATCTGGACAACTTTGGAACTGCGGTGCTATGGCTTTAATTTTTGTCATCGGTTTTTGATAATCTTTGACTTTTAAAGTACGTACCAAACTTTTCCAAAAAGCTTAGTGCTATACATGGTGAATACTTTAAGCGAAATGTAATTATTCTTAATTTTTTCAAATATCTTTCAAAAATTGATTTCTTGTAAAAGTATATAACAAATTATATAAGGTTTTATAGCCATAAAACTACTGTTCTTGAGATATTAACACTTTTGTGATAACATTCTAAAAACTTCTAGTTCAAAAATTAATTATCACGTAGGCCAATATTACAATTTACTAGGGCATTAGTATTGTTTGATGTTTGTCAAATAATTAGCTGATTTTTATTATTTTGTTCCACCTTTATATTAAACAACATCAGGTTTTAACGGAAATAGATTTTCAAAATCGTGAAGCGTTCTGTCATTGAATAATTAACAAAATTTCCAATTAACCGGATTTTTGTTATTAACATTTTACGCATTAAGCAACTTTTCATTATAATGTAAACTTTAATAAACATAACTATCATTACTATTCTGATAGTAATCCTCACACTTTAAGAGTCGCCGGCTACCAGCATCGATGGTCCGTCAATGTATGATGTGGCATATTTCATTGTACTGTCTTTTTTTCTTTGATGAAAGTCTCACTGGTGAGAAATATTTACGGTTTTGGAAATTAATTTACTTGACTTTTGGAAGATATCGAGCTAGAAAGAATTCCAACATGATGGTGCTCTTCCACACTATTCGATAAACGTCAAGCGATATCTCGATAAAGCTTTTAGGATGAAGTGGATAGGACACGGTGGTGTAGAAAACTGGCCAGCTTGATCTCCGGATTTTACGCCCCTCGATTTTTTCCTCTGGGACCACATTAGGAAAATAGATTATAAAGATATTCGTACCACGAGGGAAAATATGAAAAATAGAATACACGCTGCATTTGAATCGATTAAACCCAAGATGTGAGATGTTGTCACAAGTTAAACTTTGTTTTTCTGACCGTATTAAAAAATGTTTGACTAGGCATGGGCAGCATTTTCAACATTTACTTTAAATTTGTTGATTGGTTTCGTCCATAATTTCTCTTTGAGTTCTTCATTGGATTACTTTTAAGTTTGTTGCATTTGGATTTATTATTGTTACTAAAGTATTAATATCTCAAGAACAGTTGGCTTAATGACTATATTAATTTGTTATCTACTTTTTATCCAGTTGTCGTCATTTAAATTTCACGGTGTAAAGTTGTGTCTTAGCGCTAGTAATATTAAGTGTGCAAGATTAAGAGAAGACCATAAGGCAGATGTACGTAGCGAGGACATTAAGCAAATATTTATTTATCTTATCTACTACATTGTATTTAATAAATTGTTAACATTCAATGACATTTGCTGGTAATTATACAAACATGCAATCGCCATTTTCACAAATTCCATCTAATTATGAACTGAATTCACAAACACAAATAAACCAACAACCCGGCGTCTATTCTCAACCAATGAATATGCAAAATACAGTATGATGAATGATCGGCAACAACAATAGCAAACTGTAACAAATCTCCAGTTTCCACCACTGATTATACAAATTGAGAATGAGTGGCAATTAGTTAACCGTAATTCTAAGAAACGAAAGAAGTTAAATAAACCCATCCCAACGTATAATAAATACCAAAATTTGTCTATAGATGATGACGTGAATCAAAATAAAAACGAACAGTAACAAAGAACCAAAATCACCACCGCTCTTTATATCACGAGTACAAAATATTAAACCACTTATAGAATTACTAAAAAGTTTAGCAAACGATAATTATACCCTCAAATCAACCAATAACGACCAGGTTAAGATACAACCAAAAACACAAGAAAAATACGGTGCAATCATTAAAGCTTTAAAGGAACTGAACACTGAGTTCTACACGTATAAATCTAAACAGGACAGACATTTTCGTGTTGTATTGAAAAATCTCCATCCATCATCAGATATGAAATCACTAAAAAAGGAACTAGAAAGACTTGGTCACCAAGTACGCAACATATGGAATATAATACACCGTGTCACAAAAAACCCTGTATCAGTGTTTTTATCGATCTTCAGGACAACGAAAACAAGGAAATTTACGATGTCAAATTATTAGAAAACTATGTGGTGTTATTATTGCTATTAACCGTACAGATGCGTAAAATGTCTATGGAGCCACTCGACAGATTGTCCAAGAAAAGTAAGAAACCACGAAGTTAAGTGCGTTAATTGCAGCGGAAACCACCCTGCTAATTACAGAGGGTGCTGGGTATACAAACAATTGCAGCAAAAGCTCTACCCTGCACTACAACAGAAAACTAATAAAATTCCTACAAGAATGGTTCAACGTGGAGTAACATATGGGCATAAATGAGTGGAGGATACACCAGCCAACTGAACCCAAACAATTCACTTCAACAAATAAAACCAATTTTGAGAACTTCAGTCTATGATGAAACACTTAATGGAACAGATGAGTACAATGATAAATCTGTTGTAAACAAACTTTGCATAAATGGCTAAATCACTTAGACTTGCAATGCCAATGGTTTGAGCCAACACGCTCAGGAGATCTTGTACTTTCTACTAATAAATCAAATCGATAGCATGTTTATATCAGAAGCACACTTCTCAGGTAAAACCCACGTTAAAATACCAAACTATTGCATTTACTACACAATACATCCTAGCGGAAGAGCACACGGAGGAACTGCAATTATTATCAGGCAGAATATCAAACACCATGAATTAGAACAATACCAAAGTGAATACCTGAAGGCTACAAACATTGCTATAATAGACGACATAGGATCGTTGGTCGTTTCAGCAATATATTGCCCACCCAAGTATAACAACAAAAGACAACAGTATGAACAATATTTCCGTACATTGGGGAACCGATTCATTTCTGGTGGGGACTTTAACCCCAAAAACCCAGTCTGGGGTTTACGGATCATTACAACTAAAGTCAGAGAATTACTAGCTGTAATCACGAATTACAGCCTACAGTGTCTGGCAAAGGGTGAGCCCACTTACTGGCCAACGGACTATCACAAAATATCCGATGCCATTGACTTTGCAGTAACAAAAGGTATTAATCCCAAACAATTTACGATGAAAACATCACTTGACGCAGTTAGCGATATAGCTAAAGCCATACAAGATGCTGCCTGGAAAGCCACTCCTGATATTAAAACATCACAAATTATAGAAGCATGTTCGACAACCATCAAGGTCAAAATTGCAGAAAAACGTGCAACGATGGGAAATAACGCAAGCAGCAGAGCACAGAAGGAAATTCAACAAAGCAGCACAAGACCCCAAGCAAATGCTCTGAGACATAAAAAATCAATCAATACAGGAGTACCTAAGTAGTCTACCTCAACAGAAGGTAACGATTATTCCTTGTGAAAAGCCAGTCGAAAAATGAAACGTACACACCAAACAACACCACCTATAAGGAATGAAAATTGTACCTGGGCAAGAGACGATAAGGAAAAAGCTTAAGCCTTCGCAAATCACCAAGAAAAGATGTTTATTTGTGTTCCCTCACAACTGACGGCAGATGAAGAAAGCAAAATTAACATCTATTTAGAAGCTCCGTTTCAAATGGAACCAATCAAAGACTTTGCAACGCGTGAAATCAAACGAGAAATTCTATTTGAACTTAATTCCAACAAGTCACCTGGTTGGGACCTTATCACTGGCAGAGTACTACGAAAAATAACTCTTAAAAGTCTGAAAGATCTAACATTTATGTTCAAGGCTATTCTATGAAAAAAACATTTTCCTAATCAGTGGAAACTGGCTCAAATAATCATGATCCCAAAAGCTTGGAAAGAACCAATACTGAATCGTAAGACCCATAAGTCTCCTGCCAGTGTTATCCAAATTGTTTAAAAACGTATTCTTAAAACGACTTCGACCAATATTGGCTGAAAAAGAAGTTTGGACTTCGAAATCAGCATGGTACAATGGAACTGGTACATAGGATTGTAAACAAAATAAGCAATGATCTAGAATCCAAAAGTTTGGTACGTATTTTGTAAGTCCAATATTATCAAAATTCGATGGCTCAACTAGATTTCAAAAAATTTTAATTAGACCCATAACAACGCGGTTCCAAAGTTGACTCGACTTCGACATTAAGGCGGTGGGTGACGGTATGAAAACTTGTAAGTTCTCTCCATAGAAAAATGGCAACCCAAATTACACCATTATCTATTCTATGTAAATTTAACGCTATGTCACAAAAGTCTACGTAGCTCAAAAACGTGTGCATCATTTTTACCTGTGAGGATTAGTCTATTGACTCGTAAATAGTACAAAAGTTTGTTCATAACAACAAGTAAGGATTAACTTGTAAAATATTTATGCACGACCAGTCACTTTACACCCTATTATTTGCTTGATTTTAGTTTATCTTTATAAATCATCATATTCTTGCTCTAAAATTAGATCAATATATATTACACAAATAAAACATTTTCAATAAGGTAGTATTTTATTTAATTAATTAAATGTGCTCAAGGCAAATGCATCTTGTTTGAATAGTTACCAACTTACGCAAATGCTTTGAATTTGTTTGGGCGTGCATAAATAAATAAATCAGTTTTGCATGTGATTTTTGATAAACTTTTATACAAATAATTTTTAATATTACTTTCAAAGAATAATAGTATTTTTGGTTTGATTAATTTTTAGAATATATTAAACTATATTAGGTTTGATTTTTAGCAGTAAATAAAACATAAAAATTAAACATAATCCGAATCGTTATGACTATTTGATTAAATTAATAAAATGAACAAAAGCATATAATTGAAAATAATGGTAAAAATAATAAATTATAAGATAGGTACAATAGTTTGATCAACAATAAAAAACAGTTTTACAATAATCTATGAATTGAATTATAGTATATTGAGTAACAAGTGGGAAAGTAACCAATTTCTCACAAGTGTGAAAATGGTGGCACGAACCGTAGTCGAGTGCCGCCATCACACGAGTGAGAAATTAGTATTTTCCCACGTGTTGCACACTATACTTTTCATACTATTTGTTTTCACACAGTCTATTTTATTCTAGATAAATTTCAATTTAATTAAACATCAGAAAAACATACAACTGAATAACCTATGAAAATTTTTGTCTGTCGCAGAAATCACTTTTTTTCTTCTTTTCGCTTCTACAATTGCTTCTGAATCTCTTATTCTCATACCACGTGGTACACGAGGATCTGCTAATTCAGGTAATATACAATTGTAGAAAAAGTTTGTTAACTTGGGTAGCATACAATTTTGCCAAAATGGAGTATCTTTTGGTATCCTTATAATTTGTAAGTCATTTTCGGTAAAATTATTAAATCACAATAAGTACGTTTTGCAATGTGGAGTTGTCCCTGTATTTGATAGAAATAGTTATGTTTTGCCGTAAAGCAAGATGACCATCAGAATAATAAATGCAGATAGGTTTTGTTGACTCTTTTATTGCATCGTTAATGGTTTTACTTTTATTCGAATACAAACACTTTACTTCGACAATTCCTTCATTGTCAATTACTCCATCTGGAGAAGCTGCCAAGAAAGGATGTTCTTCTGAAATAAACAATCCACATTGTGTAACTTTTTTTGAGTTTGTTCTTCGTACAGTTTTATTGCTTTTTTTCATTAATGCGTCCATATATTATTGCAGGCGTGTGAAGTTCTTTATGACTTTTATAGAGCAAATTGCGAATCATATTATGACAAGACGTAGTAGGTAGCATTTTACAAACTCTGCCAAAATTAGATGCAGTGAGACGATTATGTCTTGCAGATCTCCATGCTAAATTTTCATGCTGACCTCTTGTCATTATTTCTATTTGGCTTACTCTATTTACGTCGTTCCGCAATTGAGTAACAATGTTGTTTTTCTTTATTTCAAATAATTCTATATCCATATCTGTTTCGGCTGCATCCGGTCCATATTCTGCATCAGAATGGGTACTTTGTACATTGTTACCATGTCTCTTTCTGATTGTCGGTTTCTTTTTTCATTCTGTTTCTGTCTTTTCTGCAAAATTTATGGAAAATAGAATTATTTGGCATATCTACTACAGTAGAATGCCAAGAAGGACCATTATTATACGACAATCCTGCACCAACACATCGTCTCAAATACGAATTGCGCTGACAAAGATTAGTCCGTTTTCCCCCAGAAAATTTAGAAACGAGGGACATATACCGTTCAGCATAATTAGTGGTAGAATTAGTAATTAACCGGTGAGCCCTACTAACAACGTAATCCAAAGCGGAGCAAATTTCAGAAAAAATTTGATTTTGCTTCAGTAAAACGACATAATTTGTTTCATTTCTGTCCTTTCGTTTACAATAATCATCGAGGCAGTTTAAATGACTTCCAAACACATGATACGGCCCATTTTTCAGTTCTTCTCTCAGTTCTTGTATATTTGTGCTATTACAAGAATTTCTTCTTATTGCAGAACGAACTGCAGTACTAAGCCTTGGAATGTGGGATTTCAAAATGCGCCTTGTTTCTATCTCATGGGATGTTTTCAATGAAATTTTATGCAGTTGTGATGTATAGCATCTGGTGACATGATTAGCGCATTCAAGTTTTACAACTGATCGTCCATATGATACAAACTCTACAATTCTTGCATAAACGCTCGAGTCCCCGTCTCCTACTACATACTTGTATCGAACACCATGATTTTGTACGCTTTCGTTAAAACCTTGAACTATAATGTCCTGCTCCATGCCGGTTGGAGATCCTGTATAATTCTTATAACAAATGTGAGATTGTATTTCCGATGGCTGTTTGGTTGAACATACGCTACAATATTTGTTACGAACTCCCAAAACAAAAGTTTTCCTGTTCGTTTGCCGATGATCACTGCAACCCCTGATAAGGAACTAAAACCATGACCGTAAGAACGTTTTGCCCATCCTCCATCGATCACAACCGTTATAAAAGGGATTCCTTCCTCAAAGTCTCCCGCATCGACAGCTTTTTGTTTTTCTTCTTTACCAGCTTTTTTATTTGTTTTGCAAAACTTTTTCCCATTCTGTACCTAATAGATTTTCCGTTTTCCGAAAATACCTAGGACTCATCATAGGTACATTTAAAATGCTCAGAAATTCTTCCGTTTGGGCGTAACCCATTCCAACTGAATTTGCACCCCATGCAACCATTTTATTAACTTCACCTTTCTCTTGTGGTGGATGGGAATGTATTTTTAGACTTTTGTCGCATGTTTCACATGAGAAATTAAAACATGAAAACATACCTGTCTTAATTTCATTTTTGAATATCATTTTTCCCATTGTGCACTTGTAATCATGTTGCGTTATTTGTCTACATTGTTCAATGAAATATCCCACGTTCACTATCCGGTTTCCTGATTCAATTTTCTTTGGATGCCAATTAATGTCGGGTTCTGTCTCTAATGGAGGTAAGTCCATATAGTCATTTGTAGAACTAGAAATTAAGTTTGATTACTTGAAGAGGTTTGAAAATTCAATAACACAATTTTAAAACAGTGAATTCTAGCAAAAATCTAATAAGGGAAGATAAACTTGAGGTCGCTAAAAAGTTTCGCGGTCATGGTATACGTAATATTTTTTACGTAATTGCGAAAACTATTAAACCAATGAATTACAAATTTAATTATTGTTTTATAATCACAAGCTAATTAGCTAAGCTAATTAAATTTATTTAACAACTTTGTTATGGAAATGACAAGTTAAACATGTTACGATTAATAAAAAAAATTACAGTACCTACACTGAAAAATATAAAGGAGTTTTACTTACTTGAAATAATCAACATGACAATCTTCTTCGACATATTCGTCAGATAAACATTTTTGAGAGATTGTTCTCGCTTATCACGCAATCTTTTGATGTAGACGCTTTTCCGCGTTTTTGGTTCTAGAATACGTTCGCACCATATTAATAAACTTTAAAAAATTAAAATTGCAAAAGATCAGAATGTTCAATATACACCTACTATGCGGTTGGTGAACTTCAACTGTGTATACAATACAGTACCGTTAAGGGTTATAACAAACAGGTATAGATTGTATTCACAGGGATTTACCACTGTAAGACATTAGGTACCCAAAAACTTTATCGTCGATCCTTTTTTTTTCAGTGTTTGTCCTTGTTTCTCAATTTTGTTTCATAGAAGTTTACACTAAAAAACCTAATTATTTTGTTTCTACTATTAATACTGCTTACTTTTTTAATGTAACGAAATCTGCAATACTAGATGCAGAGAATGACAAAGTTAGAAAGATTAAAAGCAAATAATAATATGGAAATATTGACATAAATAATTGAAAAAAAATTATCCGACTTTAAACAATTTAATATAATAGTTCTATTTAAGATAACACATTAATAATTTGTCATTCTCTGAGTAACACTTGAAACAGTTGATCTGTAAAAAAAATCTACAAAAAGTATGAAGAGTATGAAAAAATTAGGTAAAACCTAATTTGTTTACTAGTTGATAAAAATTTATGGGATCTTCATTATTTCATAAATTTTATTGATTAGAGAAGTTTCCCTTCATATATTCATAATATCACATTAATTTTCATCATAAATTTAAAAAAAACATGTACGTTAAGAAAACGGATCGCACCGCCTTAAAGGACAATATCTCCAGAACGGTTTTTTAGTTTAGTTTAGTTTATTCATGTTAATAATATAAGTATTTTACATTCGTCAACATTAGAACATAGACCTTCAAAAGGTAAAATTTAGAAAATCTAATACAGAAAAAGGCGTATTGATAATGAGGTACTTTTTAATTGCTGCTTTAAATTGCTTTATCTCTAGTGCTTTTATAGTTTCCGGTAGATGGTTGTAAAACTTTATTCCATAGAAATTAGTCGCTTGTTGGGTTTTTAAGACGAGTGTAAGGTTGATACAGATTACGGTTTGATCGTGTGTTATGAGAATGAATATTTTGTATAGTTTCATATTGTTGCTGATTTTGTTTTACATAAAGTAAGGCATGCAGAATATACACTGCAGGAAGCGTCAGTAAATTTAAACGTTTAAATAAAGGCATAGTGTCATCGTGATATTTGGCACCACTCAATACTCTAACTATCTTTCTTTGTAGAGCAAATATGCGCATTGCAGAAGTTGAGTGCCCCCATAGTAAAATACCATAAATCATTTTTGAGTAGAATAGTGAGTAGTATGCGCACAGCATTACTTTTTGTGAGGCATTTATATTTCTAAATAAGAAGATTAACGAAGATAAATGTTTGGCAAGTTCATCGCAGTGATTAAACCAAGTGAGATTTGGTTCAAAGTATACTCCTAAGAGTTTACATTTATTTAGGTTTTGATGGCTTCCAATGTCTCTAGTACTAAAAATTATAGTTTGCGTCTTGGACTCGTTTAAAACTAATTCATTATATTTTAAACATTTGTTTATCTGTAATTTACTATTGCTTACTTTTTTCCGTAGTTGGTCTATGTCAACATCTTTGTTTATTGACGTTATGTCATCGGCAAATAAAATTAATTTATCGGAAAGAACAGAGCTGTCTAAATCATTAATAAAAACTAGGAAAAATAAAGGTCCCAAAACTGATCCTTGGAGGACACCTCGATTTATTGGTAGTGTACAGGATTTAACGTGATTTATATCTACATACTGTTGCTTGTTTGTAAAATAAGATTTTCAATTTTATACCTCCGCAGTTTTTCTAATAGAATCTTATGCGAAACACAATCAAAAGCTTTGCTTAGGTCTAATAATAAAGCACTCACGTAATTACCCATGTCAATACTACTATACAGAAATGTAACAAATTGCAATAATGCGTCCAAAGTGCTTTTGTTTTCTCGGAAACCAAACTGATTAACACTAAGTAGCTGATTGTGTTCAAAGTGATACAATAATTGTGATTTTAAAATGTATTCAAAGATTTTACTAATTATTAGAATTATTGCAATTGGTCTATAATTGACTACGCTTGACTTATCACCTTTTTGTAAATTGGCAATATCTTGGTTATTTTTAGTACCGTGGGAAAAGTTTTCGCATCGATACATTTGTTGTATAGTTTTGTAAGTATGGGTACTAAAATGCTTTTGGTTCTTTTAATCATTGTGCTGTTTATATTATAAACGTCTGTACAATTTGAATTTGAAAGTTTGTTTATTGTATTCCGCATTTGGACCTCAGAAACATAATTTAAATGAAAGTAATTTTTGGGCGTTTTTATGTCTTTGTTTTTTGAGGTAATCCTGTGAATGCATAGTCTGTATTTTTTAGAATATCATCAGTAATTGTTGAAAAATAAGTATTAAAGCTTTGGGGAGAAATCTTGCAGTAAAATTTTTTCCTAATTTTTCTTTTATTGTTTAAGATATTCCACATAGCTTTGCTAGTGTTCTGTGAGGATTTAATATAAATGTCGTTGGATCGTATTTTACATTTTTAATTTCTGATTTGTACTGATATTTTAGTGTTTTTAAACTATCGCCTAATTGTAATAATGGATATTTTTATGTAAGTCTGCTATAAAGAAGAGGTTGTCACGCATATGTTTTAATTTATCTGTGAACCAATTTGTCTGTTTAGTTTTAGTACCTGTCATTGAGTTATTTTTATAGGAAATGAAACATGAACCGCATTTTTAATATAGTAATAAATTTATTAAAAATAATTTCAAGATTAGTATCATCTTCAATGATAGACCAGTTTTTTGAATCTAGAATGGAATAAAGAATCACAAGCCCTCTCTCGGTAACTGGTTTACTGTAACTAATGCTATTGACAGGCGGTCTATAAAGATCTAATTTTATAATTTGGGCTAAGTGATCACTTAAGCCAGCGCTAATTACATTCGTATTGTGACTTACATTATTTAGTGTAATGTTATCTACAAGAATATTATCAATACAATGATTTTTATGTGTATTTTGAGTAATTTGAATTGTATAGCCGAAAGAATTTATTAGATCCTTAAATTGTGTTGAATGAGCATCATTTTTTCAAAATGTATGTTAAAATCACCAGCTATTATTGCGGAAGAGTGTTTTAAGGTTTCCATTACCGCAGAGAATGTTCTCAGAAAAATACTATAGTCACTGTTAGGTACACGATAAACACATACTATATTTAGGTCTATTTCTGACATTTTTATAGCTGATAGCTCACATACATGTTGTATAGACAAATTTTCAATTTGTTTTAAGTTTAAACACATTAAACCTTTCCGCAATAAACGGTTGCATTTAAGTATCTAAATTTTGATTGTAAATGTCATGAGAAATCAATTTTTGCAAAAATATTGGCTCAGGATTTTTTTGCGAATGACCCTGTATCCACCTAAATATTTTTAAAATGTAGATCTAATAACTAGGTATTACCTTGCCAAAGTTAGTTGTGATATCTCTGATAGTTCAGGAGCAATCTCCCATCCACGGACTAAACACTCATCCTGTATATCTACGCGACCAGTGTTATTATATGAAAAAAGAAAATTAAATATTGTTCAATTTGTGCCGAGTTAAACATTTTAGTCAGATTTCTTTCGGTGAAAGCATCACTTAAAAAACTGTGATGACTATAACCTCGCAATCAACGCCACTGACGCCTAATCAATAATAAGATTGAAACCAGTTTTGTATTGATTCTTAAAAAAAATTACCAACAACCACCACCTGAAGGCGGATGTAACCAGAGGATCTATCTGAAACAGAAAAGAAAGCAGCCAAAACTCTTCAGGAAACTGTATAGGAAGAAGTGTTTTCGACAGCTATGCTATAGTATTGCCTTTTTGGTTTTTTGATAAAACAAAGAAGTCCATGTATTCAGTGGAACACAATTTACGTTAATTTTTTCAAGCATAAGACGCAATTTTCGCATTTACGATTATTAGCCTACGATGCAATTTAAGTAATAATCGATAATTGGGGCACAATTAATATTTAGTTTATTCGCAAGTTTAGCGTGGTACCTTGCATTAACTTTGTTCCATTTCATTTTATTTTTGTTATTGACACTTCTATTAGTTTAAATGGCTTGTTTTTATTCAATGAACCTTAATTTGACGCGATTTTTAGGCTTACTCGACTGCCAAGAAGTATTAAATTGGATACTCGAATTGTTAGAAAAATTACGCACTCACCCATCGGATGACGGAATATTACGTCTGTATATGCCACTTACTTTGCAATATTTGGATCAATTTGTTCAATCCGAATTACTTTCGCGCAGATTAGCTTATTTATGTACTAAAAAATTAGGCAACATGCTGACAAACGTTGCCGAAAGTAATATCATTACGTCTCCGCAAAGTGAAGTGAATAAAATAGACCAAAAGGAGAATGACAAAGAGAAAAAAGAAAACGCAATAGCAAATCCAATACAAAGCACTATGGTTGAATATCAAAATTGTCCGTATCATCGCGACTTGGGTAATTTAATGTTAACTTTTTTCGAATGCTTAATTTTTTTTTTAAATTTTAGTTTTGCAATTAAGCACAGTTATACAAACAGTAACTTTAGAGTGCTCTACTAGCATTGTGTGGTGCGGGGCAGGTGTAGGTTCAGTTTGGTACGGATCTCCGTTAGATTTACTTCCACTTATGCCTTCTGCTCTACCTACGCCTACGCGAGTAAATACAAGCGCTTATAAAAAACAACTGCAACAATCTGAAAATAACATAAGAGAAAGAAGTAAAAGAGCTGAAGGGCGGTGGTGTAGCGAAAAATGGCAAGCTTGCACTACTGGTAAGTTTGAGATATTCGTTTTGCTTTTACTAACTGCAACAAAATGTTAGGAATAACAACAACGTGTGTACTGGCTGCGCTCGATGCACTGGATCGACATCGCTTTGATCGCATGGATGCCACGAATTCATTGGACAGTCTTTATAATAAGGTTTGTATAATCACATCCATACGATATTTGAATAATCTTTTCGTAGGTTTTTAGCAGCGGGAACGATCAAGAAAGTGCAGTTGTGAAACTGTTATGTGAGTGGGCGGTATCCCCAGAAAGAACTGGAGAACATCGTGCACTAGCAGTAGCAGCTTTATTAGACCGTCGCCAGTCGGATGTTTCTTCTCCTAACGACCAAGATACAATCATGGATGATAAAGATTCGAGTAGTTCAGTACCAGGTGGACCACCAATGTTTCAATCGTTATTGATGAAGTTTCTAGATACAGACGCCCCAATTCCGTCTCTAGACGATTCACCTCAGGTAAGATTAAATTAATAATACTAAAATTACACAAAAATGGTATTATTTTTTTAGAAAAAAACCGCGTTTACCAATCTAGTGCACTTATTTTCCGAATTAATTCGTCGAGATGTTTTTTCACACGATGCTTACATGTGTACGTTAATATCTAGAGGCGATCTTTTAAGTCACGAGGAGAACACCGATATGACACAAACAAAACTGGAAGTAAGTAGTAGGAATTGAATAAATAGTTTTTAATGTAAAGTGAAGCAGGATCATTCACACGGAATGGATTATGACGACTCCAAAATAGACGACGATTTAGATAAGATATTGCAAAACATCAAAGAAGATCAACAAAATTCGATGGATATTCCCGACAGCCCCAAAGATCACGATCACAGTCATCAGCAACAGATTCCTAGTTTGATGGGTCTCGCGCCGATGGAAACCGATCACAACGGTCACAAATTAAAACCTTCCCGTCATTTACTGTACACAATTCATTTTCCTCTCGCCCAAGATGACCCATTTTCGCAACACGACTGCAATCAACGTCACGTGCTCTTGTATGGAGTTGGAAAAATTCGTGACGACGCTCGTCACATTGTTAAGAAAATGTCTAAAGAAATTTGTAAGCTGTTTTCGAAAAAATTTAGCATCGATGTTGCCGAAGGCGGTAAGGTCAAAAAGCATTCCCGCAACGAATTTAATTTTGAGGCAACCACTCAAAAGTGTCAGAGCTTAAGTTACTTTGACCAGCACGTTGTTACGTGGCAATGCAGCGTTACTGTGATCGAAATGTTGAATTCGTTTGCAACCGGAAATTCGAATTACTTACCTGTGCAAGAGCACGTTGCTTTTTTATTCGACTTGATGGAATTGGCTTTAAACATTTATGGTTTAATTGATGTCTGTATTCAAATATTAAAGGAATTACCCGAAGTTGAGGCTCAGCTTTTAGCGAAAAATTCTATATTAATGAAGAGTTACACAACGTCTTTAAGCTTGTACATAGTGGGAGTTTTGAGACGTTACCATTGCTGTCTGTTGTTGTCGCCCGATCAAACATCCGCCGTGTTCGAAGGGCTTTGTCGAGTTGTAAAGCATGTGTCGAATCCGTGCGACTGCAGTTCTGCCGAACGTTGTATCTTGGCCCATCTCTACGATCTTTATTCGTCTTGCAATTTATTAAAGGCAAAACCTCACACCGTCGAACCTTTTGGAAATGCTTATCCGAAAATACGTCAAGCTCTCTATACCGCGTTGCAGCCTATGCCTAGCAACAATTATGTGTACAACTCGCAGTTTATGCAAGAAGTTTTTAGTAATCCTAGAAAGGGAGGAAAAATTGAGAGCGCTTGGGCGAGGCAACTAAGCGAAAATGTTAACAATAGGTAAGTACTTTATTATTTTGTCATGATATAGTATTAAATATAGTTAAAGCATTGATTATAAACTTCGTAATAAATGGTTAAAGATAGTATTAACACTAAGTGAAAAGGGTCAGAAGCATCTAACGTATTATGTTTATTTGAGCTATTTTACTACCAAACGGAACTGAGTTTCTTCTTTCAGCGTCTGCACATAAGTTAAAATTAAGGAAATGTCACTTAGGCTCTTTTGCTATGACCCCTTCAATTTGTAAGCGGAAAAAGTACGTTCCACTTCACAAACCGTTAATAGAGCAAATGGAAACGTATTTCTTATAGATGATTCTAACCATCATCAATGCAAAAATTCTTAAGTTTATATTTTTAATATTGCGCAAAAATCTTTATAAACTTGCCGTACATTCTAGTTAAAATTGCTGCTTTGCTAACTTAATAAAACAGAAAATGTGAATATACGAGGAGTTTTGGTTAGAATAGAAAAAAGTAGAACGTGCATCGATGTACAAGAAAGGCAAGACAGAGGGCTATTAAACCTTCTAGATACGTATTTAGACCTGGAAGATTCGTGAGTTGCAGCTAAAACAAATGCAAACTACGTTAAATCAATCAACAGAATAAATGTGTTTAACCCTATGAGAGTGAATGACCTTGATGTAGTGAAACGAAGATATAAAGCACCTACATGAGAAGCAACTAGATAAAATCAGCTAATCCTCAAGAATCTAATGGATACAAACCTATAAGCAACAAGAAGATAGACGCAGTTGGATGCAGTTATAGAAAATCTAGAAGGATAGATGACCTACATGGTACTGTAATCGGAAAGGTTCTGATGACTTGGATTAAGTGTGAATGGCACCCGAAAACTCGAGTTCCCACATGCTAATGACGTGTTTATTCTAGACGAAACATGAATAAAAGTAAGGTTAAGGAAGACATAGTTATAGACTATTCCGAAGAAGTAGAACACTTAGCAATCATTAAATCGGCGAAAGCGTGGTGGCCAGGACACTTAGAACGGCAACTAGAAGAGATAATCTTCAAGAAGCTAATGGATACAAACCTAGGCGAGTAATGAAGAACTGAAAAGATATACTGGTTACTTGCAGTTCAAAAGATATCGAAGAAGAAGGATATTTAGCAACCAGATTGAAGCAACGCTGAAGCGTGGTTACGATTCAAACATAGGATTCTGTCTGAACTAAAAAACCAGGAAGAGATACAAGGAGATCAGCAATGGCATGCTTGTAGCAAGATACAAATATAAAATATGGAAGGTGATCAGTACTTTACAGTTCTCTATGATCAACAAAGAAAACATGTTATCCTCGAGAATCACCTCTTTGGTTTCCAGACCTGATTATCAAGATTCTCCTGGTAAATAAGAAAAAATAAATTACCATACGAATAAAGAAATAAATATACCGAGTCATTAGACAGGCCATAGAACGCATTTTTTTATGTGCCGTTGAACGTAGAATTTTCTAAGCTTTCTAATAATGCGGTTGTAGGTATCTAACTTTTACAGATTTTTGCGGATTTTGCGTTTAGATAACTACAACTTTATAATTAGAAAGCTTATGAAATTCTTTGTTTAAGGACACATAAAATTACGTGGTGCCATTTGAAAAAATCAAGTTATCCCTGAATTTAGGGAGTTCAATTTAAATAATTGATTACTCAAAACTTAGCAAGGTTGGAAAGGTGAATAACTAGCTTTAGTTAGCACGTGTAATGCATATTAAAGCTGCAAAATCGCAGTTTGATAAATTTTGATATAACTGGGTTATTTAATTTTTTCGAAAAGTCAAAACTTGTTCATGTATGATACAATTACTCAAGGAATTAAAATTTGCAATAAAAAATAGGTAGTTTTATTTTAAAAAAACATAACTTTGGTATGTCCCCGCTTTAAGGAACACCCTGTATAAACGAAAATAATTTTTAAATATGGAACTCATTGATTTGACCTTTAATTCAAAAAGTTTTTTTCTAAACCCAATATTTTCCGAGATATCGCTCGTGCTCGCACTGATGGCTCACCCTGTAACAAATACTCTACAAATTTTAAATATTCTCTAATCAATTTTCTTTCCCATTGTCGTAGTATTAAGTTTCTATATGAAGGATGAGCAAGCTCGGATTTTAGAGGAAAATGTATTTGTGAAAATTACAGTTTTCTACATCTCGACGTTTTTTCTCATTTCTTCTTTTTTAAGTTTCTGGACGAGAATTTCAAGAAAATGTTCTCAAGGTTATTCAAAAGAGATGGAGAATTCTAGTTTTCAGGAGATTTCCTTTGTGACACACAATTCTGTTGCAGGTATTCGTTTGTGAGTAACGCTATTATTTATGTATGCCGAGAAACAGATAATGAGCGCCTCAATGACCTAGCCATCATGTGTGCCGAAATGACTGCTTGTTGCAATTCCTTGGCGTTGGAGTGGTTAGGTGCTTTGTTGGCGTTATGTTGTCCGATGTCGCACCCTGGTTACTACACCGACGTTTTTGCACAATTGGACATACAAGTATTAGGCGATACTAATATCCATGTGCGTTATTTAACATTTGGTTTTCAGGACATAAGCATACACAATGCTTTAGCTGTTTTCACTTGCATTTTAATAGCTCGTCACTGTTTTTCCTTGGAAGACTTCGTAGCCCGTATTGCATTACCTAGCTTGTTGAAGGTACCCATTTTCATGAGCTTTTTGCAGGATTTAAGATAGTTTTTTTATTTAAGGTGAAATCTTTAGATAACAGTGGTTCTTCGGCTGAAGGAGGAATGCGATTAACGTGTCATTTATTATTAAGGTTATTTAGAACTGCGGAGGGTCCGCAGCCCGGTCTTTATTCTGTTGGATCTCCTCCACTAACTGCACCCAGACCGCCGTTGGGGGTGCGATTAAGTTGTGATAGGCATTTATTGGCCGCAGCTCATAGAAATATTCATGTGGGGCCAGTTCTTGCCGTTTTGAAAGCAGTATTAGTTGTGGGTGATGCCACAGCAAAAGAAGGGACTGAATTAAGTATTTCACATATTCTGGGCACGAGTGACTTACTTAGTGGTGGAGATGGACCATCTTCCGATATAGTGTAAGTCTGATTTAAAAACTCCGAATCGATTTTAACGTATTTTTTCAGACCGTCTAGTAATGTCAATGGAGAAAGTACCGCATCTTTATCGGCATTTGCTTGTCACGTTTTGAGAGAAATTTGTTCGCAACAGTGGGTGCTGGAACGATGTTTGTCTCATCCTGAAGAACTGTGTCATCCCGATAACTTGCTTGATCCTTTACTATCTCATTCGCAAGCTCAAAGACTGTTACACATGATTTGTTATCCCGATACTAATTCTGCTATAGATGAATTAGATCAGAAAAGTATGATCGGTCGTATATTAGAGGTAAGGTTTTTCAAATTGATTATTTTTGATGTAGTAAAGTTTGCATTTTTAGAATTTAGAACAATGGAGCTTAAGAATGTCATGGCTGGATCTACAATTGATGTTTAAGCAGTTTAATTCAAATTCTTCAGAATTAAATCAGTGGTTAGACACTGTTGCAAAAGCGGCCATCGATGTCTTTCAACTAACGCCGACGGGGAATCCACACAGCGAAGAAAAAAAGTATAAATGATAATTTATTTTTCATTCATTTACGATTTATTTAAGGACTAAACAACAAAATTCGATTTGGTTGGTGGCACCGCTTATATCGAAGTTGCCCAGCGCCGTACAAGGAAGAGTGTTGAAAGTATCTGCTCAAGTATTAGAAAGCGGCGGTTGGTGCAGAGAACAGAAGAACAAACAACGTTCAAGTTTAGAAAATCAAAGTCTATTGAGTCATCAACCTTTTCTTACTTTGGTACTTACCTGCTTAAAAGGTCAGGAGGAAGGTCAAAGAGAAGGTTTACTGTCTTCGTTACATTCGCAGTTGACACAGGTACTTTTTAAATGCAAATTGAACGGCAACCTCAGTAATTGCGTTTTAGTTGGTTCAACTGGCTAGAGATGGAAATTTATTGGAAATTTGCAGTAACGATCGGACGTTAGATGGCCTGCAACTTAGATTTTCTTTAGTTGGAGGAGTGTTTGAGGCTATACAAAGGAGCTCCGCTGCCCTAACAGATTGGTGCCTACTACTGGTGCAGTTAGTAACTCACGGTTTGATTGATTTGCACACTCACAGTGAATTATTTACCACCATCATCGATATGTTGGCAACTCTTATACACTCAACTTTAGCATCCGATACCCAGGTAAAAATATTACAGTTCTCGCCAATTTAAGTTCGAAAAGTTTTTTCGAAATTTTATGCAAATCTTGCTAAAATTGGTGTATTGTATTATCAATAACTGCCACGATAAGATAATGGTAATCGCTTGTGTACATCTGCTACAACTTTTAATAAAGGGTTATCAGAGCTTTTAATAAGATTTTTTTTAGTTTTTTCGAATAACTTCTGCTCGGATTTTTTGAGTTTTCTTAGCAGAAAGCATAATCAACTGTACATGATTGTCCATTTAACCAAAATTGTACCTTTATTAATCACAAATACAATCCTACTCAATTTGGGATACATTGTATTTAAATTAAAAATAAATTCAATACAACAAATTCTATTATGTTAATAAACATATTTTGCAAAAAGAATTGTTATTATTGCCGGAGTGATACTGACTCCATTTTGGTAAAAAAAATTAGAAATTTTGCGTTTGTAAGGCGTGTATGTGTGTGCTTTTTAACTTTTGTTTTTTTAAAGCCTTTTTTGTGATTGTTCAGGATGAGAGTAGAAAGATGTATCAAAATTTAATGAAGAAACTTAAGAAAGAAGTGGGCGAGAAGTACAGCGCGTCTTTGCAGCATATAAGACAACTTTTGCCTTTTCCCAGACAAGTTACCGAAGTAATAGCCGTAGAACCAATTGGATGTCTCACTGATAGCAAGGGAAATAAAATCAGTTTCGATAGCATCGATAAAAAACACGGTCTTCAGGTATGTCGATTTAAACAATGCTTCCGTAATTGTGATTAATATTCTTCATCAGATGACCGATCGTCAAAGGGTAAGTAGCTGGGATTTATTGGAAGGAATGAAAAATCCGGCACCGTTATCGTGGGCTTGGTTTGGCGCTGTTCGTTTAGAACGTCGTCCTCTCGCTTGTGAAGAAACTTTCCGACTTCTGAGATACCACACTCATAATTTACAAAGACCGGCTTCGCACTATTTGGACCCTCCCCCACTTCCTCCGGAAGATTTAGAGCCTATACCTGATAAGCCAGTAAGTTTTTCTAAATATTTTAAAGAACTTTTTTATGATTTATTTTTAAAAAGGTAGACACACCTTCTTCCGTCGATCAAAGTCCTCACAGCGGAATGTTAAGTAAAGGACGTGGTAAAGGGCAACGCAGACCTAGAAAAACAAAATCTGCTTCCGGTCAAATGCCGGTAAATACTATGGGTATGAATCAATCGCCGATGGCCCAAACGCAACAGGGTATGGCCATGCAAGGAGTGCAAGGACCTACACCTCAAGTTCCTCACATGGGATCGTACAACCAGGGTGCAGCGAATATGCAACAAGGACAACAATTCGGGGCCGCTATGGGCCAACAACAATGGTATAATCAACAGCAACAACAACAGCAGCAACAACAACAACAGCAGCAACAAAATTATTATCCTCAGCAAATGGCAAATGGTAGTTTTTGTTTTGAATTAATTTCTTGGTTATCTTTCTGCGTCATCTAGCATCTTTTCCTCATCCTTCTGTCTATCTTTTTCTGTACACTTGCTTTAAAATTTCCTCATGCTCCATTATTTCTATTACTTTTTGACGCACGTGATTTTAATCTTTCCTTGTATACATCGTGTTAGGAAACGATTGGCGAGCATTTGAATTTCCGACAGTGTTGTGTTTTGGTATTTATGGTAGGTGGGGTAGCCAACCGAAGTACATATGGCATTGATTCTATAACTATTACAAAATTCAATTGTAATACTTTGAAAATTATATAGTGAGCGCGAAATTCAAACGCCGGTCAATCATTTTCGAACACTGTATATTTCGAAATAACTCAATTGGTATAATACTTTCAAGATCTCCTGTTGGTTGCACCTCCATGCGCAGAAAGCTTAAATCGGTTCTACATGAAGGTCAACTGCAACCAGATCTTGTAGCTATTATAACTCATCCACGCTTCATTTCCTCAATGGCGTTTTTAACTTTGTTTTCAACAATAGCATATCTCTGCATTAATCTTCAAACCCTTTTCTCTTTCTTTCATAGTTTTCCTTCTCAATACATTCTTTTTTTTTTGTAGTTAATCGATTTGAAAGACCACAACAACTTAATCAATCGAAACAAGCATTATCGCTTATGTTGAAGCAGCGTCATCCTTTGAATCAATTTATGGGTCCTGGAGGACAAAACACAGGACCTCCGGGTGCGCAAGCTGCAAACTACGCTTCCATGCAAAGACAGTTTCCTAGACAACCAATGCGCCAACAACATCCAGCATCCATTCAATCCAATCAGGTAAAGTCATCGTGGGAGTACGCGATTTTTATATTTTTTCTGTAAATCAGGACGTTTTGAAAACAAATTATTTGAAATTAATGTTTATAGAAACATCATGTTGATTTAAATTATTTTTGATTCGGTAATTATTGTTTTGAAAAATGTATGACCCAGAAACGATACAAAATTATTATGTACGTATGAAGTTAGACTTGAGTATAATGTTTTAGATTTTAATTTGTTTATTATTTTTTTAGGCGATGTATCAGCAGCAATACGGCAATATGCCAAACTCGATACCACAACAATGCAACACTTATGGCACAGGCGGTGGTATGATGCAAGGTGGGTTACCAAATAATCAACAGCTAATGCAAGCGTCGCAAACCAATTTATTTGCTGGACAACAACAGGCATTCGGCCAACCTTCTAGACCCCAAGCGGATTATAGGGGAATGACACAACACACAAGACCTCAATATATGCAACAAGTACCTAACGTTACAATGAACTCGAACCTCAATAATATGAACGCGATGGGTGGTAATCAGACTGGTCCCGCGCCTCCATATTCAAGACCTGTGGGACAGGGAATGCAAGGAGTGCAGCAAAATCAATTTCAACAACAACAGCAACAGCGTTTGCGGCAACAAATGATGGCAATGCAACAGCAACAGCAGCAGCAACAACAGCAACAAGGTGGTGGGCTAGGTAACCAACCATCTCCCGCATTAGTTGCGCAACTTCAGAGGCAAATGAATCCTAATCCGTATCCGCAACAACCACCACCGTACAATCCACCTTACGGCTAATACTAATAATTTCATCGTGAAATGGTAAAATGTATTGTACGTACACAAGTTCTTCCTACTGTGTATAAATGTCTAGTTCAATAAAATTCGAATTCCTTTATTTCTATATTTTTTATCAAATGAAACTTTTTGGTAATTTATATGGAAAAGGTGCTTGTGCAAAAGAAGTAAATTTATCTATTATTTTACTTATTTATGAATAAAAAAGAATTAAGTCGAGGTACTTTTTTTAAATGTAAAAGTCTTATCTCCTGCTCCTGCCTAGTGAAACTTTCTGCATTTAGCTCTAAATTTGTAAGAAAACTTTATTTTTCTAATTAAACAAAGCTCAAAGTCGTGTCGATGTATTACGGTAAAAATTCATTTTTAGAAATTAGAGAACCTTTTTTTTGAAACCCAGTATATTATTAAAAGTGGCAACGTAGCACTTAACATGAATTTTTTAAGGTTATAGTCTTTCGCGGTATTTGTAATTGTGATTTAATTTATGAAATATTATAAAGATATTACGATTTTACCATGGATTCCTTTTTAAAATCAGGAAAATTAGGTGCAAACACTGGTGATAAATCCTCTCAAGTAAACGGTCAAGGCACAAAGAAAAAGAGATCGGTACCTTGGGTAGAAAAATAGTGAGTCTTAAAACTGTTTTAACCTACCAATATGTAATGGTTTTCAGCCGGCCACGTACTGTTTCTGATATTGTTGAGCAAACCGAAGCAGTTCAAGTCCTGCAGCAATGTATCGCAGGTGCTGATTTACCAAACTTACTTTTCTACGGCCCCCCAGGTACTGGTAAAACTAGCACAGTTCTTGCTGCTGCTAGGCAGTTGTTTGGTGACATGTACAAAGACCGTATACTAGAATTGAATGCATCTGATGAGCGTGGTATTCAAGTTATTCGTGACAAAGTGAAGACGTTCGCACAGTTAACGGCAAGTGGAGTTAGGCATGAGTATGTTTTATGAACTGTAATTAGCATATATGACTTTTTTCTTCAATATTTTTAGTGGAAAACCTTGTCCGCCTTTTAAAATTATCATATTGGATGAGGCTGATTCTTTAACCAATGCTGCCCAAGCTGCTCTTCGAAGAACAATGGAAAAAGAATCTAAGACAACCAGATTCTGTCTAATTTGTAATTACGTGTCTAGAATTATAGAGCCTTTAACCTCTAGGTGCACCAAGTTTCAGTTTAAACCTTTGGATGAATCCAAAATTTTTGAAAGGTATGTATTTCATTATATATCCTGTAGAATTTTTCTTTATTAGAATAGAGTTAGTTCCAAAGAAATATGTGTAGAAAATTAGCCTTCAGTTTAGCCTCTTATGTTGAACATTGGGGTAAATCATGCAACCCCAAAACAGCTAAATTGAACATTAATTTATAATAGAAAAAAAATTAAATTATGTAATTTTTATTGTATTTCACCTCAATATGTGAAGCAGCTCTGCTTTAAAATTGGTATATGTTTGTCGATAGTCCACAAAAATCTTCCACTGCAGAATAGGTACCGTTTAAGGTGGGAGCAAACTAAGCAAACATTGTGGAACAACAGTTGGCAGGGTTGGTCAGTTTGCGAACAGTTAGGAGACATCAAATTATACAGTTACTTAGGTATTTGTGCAGTAGTTACCAAAATGAGTAACGAAGACGATTTATTCGCTTGGTTATGTTCTTCTTAATAAAAATGAATAAATCAAGAAGCTGTAGAAAGTGCTGGTGGTCGCAAGAAGTATGTATGGAAAAGGACAATTTTTGCCAGAATTAAGGATGGAGGACCATCTGGTACAAAAACTTCACATGAATTGATGCAAACGTATCTGAAGGTCTCGTTGTGAAGATTGCTCCTACAATTGCATCTTTAATTTAAAGTTAAACTGGATTTTGTGTACAGTTTGCTCTTTTCGAGCCCTTCTAGGTGGAGGTGAATGAAATAACAACTCAATATGTTGTCAACGCCGACGTTTCGCCCCCTATGCGTAGGGCTTTATCAAGGCTAAAAAATTTTTATTTAATATAAGACATGAATGTTATACATAAACTAATACAAATTAGAAATTAAAATTAGAAAACGGTATACATTAATTATTGTAACAAGGAATTTTTTTTATACAATTAAACAAAATATATTTTTATATATATATAGTAACAAGTGACTAATCGGTCTTTATCTGTATTTTTGAAAAGTACTGATTTGAATTTTATTCATTCGTTATTTGTCGTTTGTATCAAGTTGGGTTTGTTTGTTTGTCTTTTAATTAAATATCGTTTTAGCCACAACTTATATATATATATATATGTATGACTGTTTTTTTGTTGTTTTTTTAATCCGTGTGTGACGTTCCATCAATTGATGGTAATTGAGACTATCAACTTTTTATTGTTATGAGGTGAGTCCAATACCGGTTATCTTTTTATCTTTTTTATCGCGTTTATTCTTAATAATTTTTCAAAATTCTATATTTTATAATAATAAAAAAAAAATTTTAATTGAAACTTATATAACTAAGGAATTCTTCTTTTTTTTTAATCTTGTTGGTGATTAGTCACTTGTTACTATATATATATATATATATATATATATATATAGTATTTTGCTGACAGGTATGTAAAGCAGTTACATAGTCGATTCATCATGCTTTACATACCTGTCGGCAAAGTTGCTAACATTTTCGTACGTGAACGTTTCACGAGTCGACACTAGATGTCGAAAAACTTATCATTTATATATATATATATATATACAGGGTGTCACAAGCAAGCGTGGGTCTTCAATAACTCATTTGCGGTTGGAGATATCGAAAAATGTTTCAAATAAAAGTTCCACCAATTCAACTTCTCTATACCATAAAATTATTTTCGAATATACAGGGTGTCCCGTTTTTCCTGTACGCAACCTAACTTAATTTTTTAAATGGAATGCCCCATTTATTATTGCTTTATTAGATTTCTCGCTTAATTTAAAGGCCACTTCGTTAACCATACATTATGGCTGAAATGCACCGTTCCTCAGAAAATTAGCGCTAAAGGAAGAAAATGCCGTTTCGGTACCCTGCGCCATTTTTCATATCTCCGAAACAAAAGAACTTAGAGGAATGCGGTTTTCACAGATCGCTTCTAAGAGAAATGACCTACCATTTGCACTATTTACACAAACATGTTTCTGTTAAAGTCATTCAAAAGCTACCGCTTCAAAAATAAATTGTTTCAAACCGGCAAAACTTGTTTTTTTCAAATAGAACACTGATTGATTTTTTTCAGCCCATCATATGCAGAATTTTATTTCCTTTCGTCTGATATAAGGTTGTTGCTATCAGTTCCTAACAGTTTTGAGAAAATTGCAGTTATATTCTAAATTTTAATTGAATCGGATCATCATGTACACCTTGGTCGGTGATTAGCTTTTGTTTTCTACAATGTCATATTTGTGAACTTCATAAGGTGTTCAGTAAAGTTTCATTGTATCGTTTTGTTTGTTTCATTGTAACTTTGTGTTCATTTTCCGAACTGTTCCGCTATGGCGTTGAATAAAGAAGAAATGATAGATATGGTTCTTATTCTTGGGGAATGTGAGAGAAATCCCTCTTGGCATCGAGGGTGTATGCCCAGCGTTATCCAAATAGACGACATCCTAGAGTGGAATCGTTCAGCAGGGTTCTGGAGCGGTTTCTTACTAGAGGATCAGTGGAGCGTCTGTGGTGGAAAATCCGAATGTCAGTCAAAGAGACATCGCCCGAGAAACCGAAATTGGTAGAATGTCTGTACAAAGAGTCCTGAAACAGCATAAGTACCATCCGTACCACGTTCAGCTACATCAGGAACTACTTCCAAGGGATTTTGCAGCAAGAACGGAATTTTGTCAGTGGGCCATCGAAAGAATAGCCGAAGACGAAGACTTCTTCAAATATGTCCTGTTTACTGACGAGTCTACCTTTCACAAAAATGGTTTGGTAAACAGGCATAACTTCCATTATTACGATACGGCAAATCCTCCTAACTTCCGGACGTTTTCTCAATACCGATGGTCACTGAATGTGTGGGAGGTGTTTTTGGTGATCGTGTTTTCGGACCATACTTTTTTGATGGACATTTAACAGGAAGGGCCTATTTGCAGTTCCTGCAAAATGGTTTCCAAGAAATGTTGGAGGATGTTCCTTTAGAATTTCTTCGACGTATGTGGCTACAACAAGACGGTGCCCCATCTCATTGCACCCAAGAAATTCGGAACTACTTAAATGCGAATTTCCCAAACCGCTGGATAGGAAGAGGAGGGGCAATTAACTGGCCCGCTAGGTCGCCTGATCTCACAAAATGTGACTTCTTTTTGTGGGATTCGTTAAAACAAAGTGTACACCTCTTCACCTACCACTGCCGAAGATATGCGGGAGAGGATAACTAACGCTTTCAGAGAAATTACCCCGGACATTCTGGTCAACGTTGACAATAACTTCAAACGTCGAATGAGGATGTGTATTCAAGAAAATGGCAGACATTTCGAGCAGCTTTTGTAAAAGTTAAACATCAAGAACTGGCCTGAGGCAAAGTCACTGCTCTGTGTGGACATCTTGAAAATTATTTTTGTGATTTAAAACGTCTGAACTAAAATACAACACTCTGGTTTTTCAATTGAAATAGTTTTCATTCCTAAGGTAGAAAACAAAAGCGGAAAAGCAGCTAATCACCGACCAGGGCGCACGCGATGATCCGATTTAATTAAAATTTAGAATATAACTGCAATTTTTCAAAAACTGTTAGGAACTGATAGCAACAACCTTATATCAGACGAAAGGAAATAAAATTCTGCATATGATGGGCTGAAAAATAATAGTGTTCTATTTGAAAAAACAAGTTTTGCCGGTTTGAAACAATTTATTTTTGAAGCGGTAGCTTTGAATGAATTTAACAGAAACATGTTTGTGTAAATAGTGCAAATGGTAGGTCATTTCTCTTAGAAGCGATCTGTGAAAACCGCATTCCTCTAAGTTCTTTTGTTTCGAGATAGAAAA
Source organism: Abscondita cerata (assembly GCA_030710515.1). NCBI lineage: Eukaryota > Metazoa > Arthropoda > Insecta > Coleoptera > Lampyridae > Abscondita > Abscondita cerata. Next base: position 57,512 of record JALBCR010004782.1, on the reverse strand, counting down.
TGGCGCAGGGTACCGAAACGGCATTTTTCTTCCTTTAGCGCTAATTTTCTGAGGAACGGTGCATTTCAGCCATAATGTATGGTTAACGAAGTGGCCTTTAAATTAAGCGAGAAATCTAATGAAGCAATAATAAATGGGGCATTCCATTTAAAAAAATTAAGTTAGGTTGCGTACAGGAAAACGGGACACCCTGTATATTCGAAAATAATTTTATGGTATAGAGAAGTTGAATTGGTGGAACTTTTATTTGAAACATTTTTCGATATCTCCAACCGCAAATGAGTTATTGAAGACCCACGCTTGCTTGTGACACCCTGTATATATATATATATATATATAAAATATATTTTGTTTAATTGTATAAAAAAAATTCCTTGTTACAATAATTAATGTATACCGTTTTCTAATTTTAATTTCTAATTTGTATTAGTTTATGTATAACATTCATGTCTTATATTAAATAAAAATTTTTTAGCCTTCAATAATTCCTACCATAGGGGCGAAACGTCGGCGTTGACAACATATTGAGTTGTTATTTCATTCACCTCCACCTAGAAGGGCTCGAAAAGAGCAAACTTTACACAAAATTTATAATCTTGGAGGAATACTCACCTGGTTAAACTGGATGTTGAATAAATAAATAAATAACTGAATGTTGAATGTCACTGCAGTAAACGCGCAACACGAGCACACTGAGTAAACTCGTGTTCAACAATGTCTGTTCTCACCTTTATAACTTGTACTATATTAAGAATTTTACTTCTTCCGTTTGCTCAACACTTGCGATAACAACGTGAGAAATTTGTAATGCCCAAAACATAATTTGCTGTATTTATATAAGCAGATAAGACATTCAAGAAAATTCTGGTGTTACCTAAAAAACACCTTTCTAGAATTAATCAGAGTTTATATGACTCATCTGGTTCGGTCTCTGAGTAGCATCTTGGCCTTGGCACCAGAAAGAGGATCATGGTGGTAACGACAATTATATCTATTTCAACTTCTTCGGAAGATGACTTCTAACACGTTTCAAACAATTTTCCAATCCAGTCTAGGCATCGTCTCGCATGTGTCTTGTTGTTCTTGAACTCAGTGTCCTCCTTGATATCGCATAAAGCGTTCTATAAGTTCTTGTAGGGGGCGTTCAGTAAGTTAATTTTTTAGAAACCAAATGGAACGTCGTCCTTTGCGCACTTATACGAAGCTCATTCACACATCCAAATATCTCTTAAAAACAACCCCAATCGAATACTCTACCGCTATATTGATAAGATCTTGCCTCGTTGTGACTTTGGTGACAACCACCTCTACCTTCTTAGGGATTTGTATACTACCTTCATCAAATTGCATGGAAAGTGTTGTGCATGTCATTCAATCTTTTTCTAAGTTTGCTAACATAAACTGAATCATCAAAACTGAATGTCACGTGGTAACCTAATATCACGACCAAGCATTAAGCATGCGATTGTTTCAAGAGTGAACTGAAGTTTGTAGTGCTATCAAAAATTAATGTAAATAGTGGTCCCAGTTTGTTTGATACTCATAGACTATCTTGGTTATCGTACGATTCCACCGCCGAGAGAGAAGGGTAGTCGTTCTAGCTTTCCTGATTGCTACTTTCATGCATATCTTGAAATAACCAATGCCACCTCAACGGTTATAATCTATAGGAGCAGCAAAATGAATTGCTTCCAAAATTATGTGACGCGAGTGATTGATCATTTAATGGTTTACGATGTACCTATATGCTTAACAACATCTATTAAAAGTTCACAGAACATGTAGCTAGTTTTGTGAGTTAAACTCAAATTTTTATTAGGTGGGACGAAATAGTTATAGTACGTGTCTGTGGACAAATCGCCGAAAAATGACAAAACGCTGAAAAAGCTTTTCGGCGGTTTGTCCACAAATTCGGCAGTATTGTCATACACCCTTCTGTCATTATTGCGCGTACAGTTTTCACTTTCGTCAGATGGAAGTTTTGGACTTATTATTTTAGGATGTTGCATAACCGTTGGAATGCCGGTTTAATTAAGTGGAAACTTGTATTTATCCACAATTTCTTATCACAATTACCAAAAAATTGGCCACGTTTAGGATTAAAAGCTGTGTCTCGAAATGGAATCATTTTCTGATCTACGATATAACAACTACCCCTCCCTTTTATGAACCCCAGTACCCAATTCTATGCGTGACTTTTCTGGAAGTTTTTTAAAACAATGTCATTTGCTAGCTTTTTTGTAATGCTTTTGTATTGCTTGTCCGTCTGCAAGAGGTCGATCAATTTTTGGAACATAAGTTCAAACCATCTACAAATGAAATTCAAAAAACTGTTGACGTCTGCTCCGTGTTGTGCTAGATCAGTTGTTAGGTGAATTGCTTGGAGAGACCAATTAATTCTTGTTGTGAGGATCTGCACCGAGAAAAATATGATATTCGGTAATTTGTATTGATATCGAAATCAACCGAAAGTTATAAAAAATTGTTTTTGCAGACAACGTTTCGTGCAACGAATGCATACTTCCTCAGGCATTTAAAACAAAGAAATGGCCCGTCACTTAAAATAATATAAAAACCACATGGATATTCAACAAACACAAAATAAATTAACGATTAAATGTAGGTAAATAAATATCCCTAATAAAACACGCACTCTATAGGTACGTAGAAACGAACAAAAACGGCGGACCATTTCTTCGTTTTAAAGGCTTGAGGAAGTGCGCATTCGTTGCACGAAACTTTGCCTGCAAAAACGGCTTAGTGGTTTTTTGGTGCTCCTCTTCAAAGAAGAACAAATCATTTAAATAAAACTTATAGTAGGAAATATTTACCTATCATCATTATCAAACATATTATATCATAAAATTTATCGTATACAGTTTAGAAAGTAGTATTTTACATTCAATTAGATCGAAAATTCGAATTTACGAGTAATGATGACAAGATTTCAATTGCCAATGCAAAGAAACTAAACTTGTTCATATTTTTCAATATGGTTGCATAGAACTTCTGTTTCAGCTATCTTTTTGTTTCAAATACTCTCTATTGCTTACAATATCATTAATAGACCCTAATGACCTTGTTAAGATGTGCATACTGCGATATAATTCGTTAACTATCTTCAAATTAGCGGGTGTAACAATCGTGAGTAATAAATCATGGGCACTCATGTTTCTTCATTTTGTATGGAATATGTATACCCCCATCCTCATCCTCTTGCCCAGAAAACGCTCAATCATTTGACGGTAAGTCTTATCAAGAATGAGGAAAAAGCAGGGAAACAAATAAGGAACTGAGAATATGTTTAAGAATCTACAACTAGGATAATTCTGAAATTGTCGAAAAGAAGTACTTGGCTACAATCATCAATTGTCAGAATAATGGGTTCTTGGATTCAACGATCGTAGATTAAATATTTAAAATTACCAGATTGAAGCTACAACCACAAGTCATAGAATGTATTCACCACAAGATAAACTTTGACAATTTTTATTTCATTGCCAATAGAAAAATCAGAGATCAGACTCCCGTAAGACGTTTAGTTTCAACAAAGAGTATCCGGAAAAACTTGATGAAACTGGGAAATGAACGTGTTTTAAAAAATAGTAAAGTTTAACAACCAAGGGAATGTTTACAAAAAAAAATTAAAAAAACCGTTGTGATATTGTTCAAAATAGTCTTAAAATTAAATGTATAAATTTTAAAGAACATGCAATTACTTGTTATGCAGAAAAACTTAGCAAAAGTATCGGCATTTATGCATTTACCCAAAACACTCTCTCATTGGCTTGACGTCATAACCTTTATCGTGAATGTAACATTAGGCATTACATTGTGGTTTTCATTTATATTTACTGTTTAAATTTATGTTTAGTTTGGGAGTTTGCCACTAGAAAACAATTAAAGTCAAAGTTTTTTAAAAACCTAAACTGCACATGCGTCGATAAAGGTTCTGACGTTATCGCTCAGGTTGCGTTTTTCAGCCTCTTCAAATTGATGGATTGAAGAGTTGATTTTTCTAGTAATGGGCATATCTCTTACGTCTATACCGATTTAAAATTAAAAGTTTCGATATTTGATCTAAATGTTATTGTTTATCGTACATAACAGGTCTAGCATGATTTTATCCGGACATACATAGAACAAAGAATGAAATAATAATTAGTGCAACAGAGCGAGAAAGAATTTAAGCTACTTCTTTGTTTAGTTGAATAAACTGGCATTTCTTTTCTTCGTTTTTATAAAAAATAATCAATCTCTTATATATTTTGTATGTCCGGATAAAATGTATATTACATGGATTTTTTTACAGCTCTGCTAGGTATACGAGAGACAAACTTTTATGATTGTTAATAATTTTTGATAATTTATTGTTTGATTATACTTTAGATTGATTTCGGTTGGAATACTAACTTATTTACCTTCATCAATATTTATCCATTGCAATTGATCATTGTAAAACCATTCAATTTCAATTTCTAATTTTTTAATAATTTCAATGTTTGCGAATATGGTGTTAAAATATGCGTAATTTCTGGCACAGACTGAAACTCATTTGCGAAGAAGAAAAACTTCAAATAAGCGACGAAGTATTAAACGTTCTGGTACAAACAAGCGGAGGAGACATGCGTCGCGCCACCACATGTTTACAAAGTTGTTCCGTTTTGAAGGGAAAAGACGCTACAATCAACATGAATGACGTATACGAAATCACTGGTGTAAGTTCGCAGCTTATTGAAGTACCATTTTTTCCTAAACAATTCCTAGGTCGTTCCTGACGAATGGATAAGGAACTACCTGTCAGTTTGCAAAGAAAACATATATTCAAAGTTAGAGGAGTACATAGAAAACTTTATTTTAGAAGCTTTTACTGCGGCTCAGGTATTATTCGAAACATTTCAACTCTTACTTAACTTCTGTCGTTGTAGTTTTTGAAACAAATGAATGAAATTATTATCAATTCAGATGAGTTCAGTGATAAACAAAAAGCGGTAATAGGTGATAAGATGGGTGTAAGTACATTTTTTATGAATTTGTTGGTTAGTTAGTTCAAAATAATTTTTTAGACCGTTAGTTATCGATTGCAAGACGGGGGATCCGAGTATATTCAATTACTAGATCTGGGTTGTGCCATCATGATTCAATACTCTAAGAAAACATAATCGTTTTGTATTTTTTTTTAAATAAATAAATTTGCAGGACTGCGATCTTTTCCAAATTATTAATAAATAATCATCTTTTGTAATCTAATATACTGGCTTAGAACGAGTAAAATCCGAAATTCCTATAGAAAACCGAATTGGATTATCTAACAAAGAAATAAACGCTATAACTTCTAATACGAATTAAGGGAACGACCCGAAAATTAATTAGTAAATTTAGACCAGTTGGCCAAAAACTCAAGATATAATTATTTTAATTGAGGAACTCTTAATGTAGTCTACCGATCTACGAGTTTAGGTATAACTTACGTGTAATAATCGTAGATATTTAAATTGATTTATTTTGATAGGTACAGGTTAATGATGCAATTAAATTTCTTTGATACAATGGTACTGCCATAGCAAAAAGTTAATTTGGCTGTGGTTAAGGTAAATATAATTGAATTAAATCAACTAACAGTTATATTTTTGCCACACACATAAGGAAATCCGTACATTGAGCGGGCTTAAAAATTAATTAGAGCTCAATTAGCATAAAGATCAAACTCTGGATATAGGATAGAAATTTTAAGCGACGTTTGATGAAATGTAAGTGATTTAACTTTTTTAAGACATTGTCTTATAGGTATTCTGAAAAATTAAATTAATTTATTTATTGTTAGGTATACTTTTTTACCAGAAAAAAAAAGAATTTTTCTTCAATGTTGTTTACATAAGCACTGAAAATGAATGCCATTTTTGTAATTTATGTTCTAAGGTGAATGAAGTGTTGTGGTTTTATTTTAAATTACGTGATTAATTCTGTTTGTTTATTAAAAATGCAATAGCAAATGATACCAAACTCTCACCTTCCACACCCTGAAAGTAAAAAAAAAACAGATTCAGGTTTTACGAAAACAATATTATTTTTTTATCCGAAACATTTTTTTTTATCTCGTTTGGCAAAGATCATGTTTCGTACTCGTCGCTTTTAATGTGAACCATGTATCGTCGAAAGTTATATATGAGAGCATTGGGGTTGTGCTTCAAGCGACCAGATTGTGCTGCCAGCGATCAAAATAATCTTCTAAATGAATTTTGCAAATGTTTATTTCTTCACAATTCGATTGAAAAGCATCCAACTAATTTCATATTCTTTATTAGTTTTACGAGTCGAGATGTTTTTTCCCATGATTTTGATCGGCCAGAACTTTCAAACTTTTCGTTTCTTCAAACCGTCTTATGGTGCGCTCTAAAATGGATCTGAAGTGGTTGTTTCGGGTTCGAAAATTTTAGTTAAATAGTGCCTTTACTCTTTTCAATTTATGATAAGAATATTTATTCTTTCTTCTTCAGTAAGATTGGTCATTACGTCGCTCATTATAAAGCGAATGACGATTTTAGAAGAGTGAAATTATTTTGAGTAATCATAAACGGAACTCTAGCAGAAAATACTTGCGAAAGCCGTGCCAACCAGTTTATGGAGAAAAGGCATTCATCACGATATGCCGATCAGAGAATGATGTCAGGGTGGACATGCCAAAATTGGTGAAAATTAGAAAATGGTTTTAGCAAACATGCGTCACCAACTAATACGGAAAAATATTAGATACTCATACTTATTTTTTGTTTTTCAATCATTTGCTTATATCTTTAGATTTGTCAGTGTCTTTGGCACGCATTTTTAAAGGAGGCGCTCAAAAACACGGGAAATTTTAATTTACAGTGTCAGATTCCATAGTTATTACTTGGAAATCCATCGATCTGCTTTCATACTTGTTTGAGGTAAACATCTTCCATTAATTTCAAGCAGAGAAGAACTCTCTGAAGGACAAAGGTCAGTATGGTTAACTGGGCCCTAAATTTACAACGCTAAAAGTTTATTAAAGTATATAATTGTTAATACAGCAGATTTGGATGGTTTTATTTGTTCATAAACTAAAGGGACTTTGCCTACTGAATGGCAACGAGAAAATTAAACAAGGCTTGTAATTCTTTTTTTGGACAATTTTTTTTTAATTTGGTATTATGGTCCAGTTACCCAATATTTTGTGGTAACTGTACCAGTGAGGTGTATTTTCTAAACTAATCATACGGTAAGTTTTGTTGAGGAACTGGAACAACAATCAAAAGTGTGAGAATATCTGTTCCAAATTTCATTATAATCGAATCTATAGTTTCGGAGCTATGACAGTTGCAATAAAGGGGTGACAAAATAGATCTCAAAATATTTATTTGAAAAATCAACTAATGTTATATAAATCAAAATTTCCATGAACAAAAACTAAAATATCGTTGGCCTAATGTGAAAATTACACAAGTCCCAAAACCTAAATTTTACAGGAGAGCAAAAAACTATTTTATTTCTTTAAAAATAATTAATAATTTGGGTGCAAGTGGAATTTGGATTAAATAACATTAGGGAAATGCTATTAAGTATTGATTCTTTTATAATCGTTACCTGTTGAAAAATAAAGGAGTTATGCAAAATTCAGTCTTATATCCAGTGCAAAGAGGGACTTACGCAAATTTCACATAATAAAACAACGCTAGTATTTACCTACCTAAGGCATTATTTTTATTAAATCGAAAATAACTACTAATAAAACAACATTAAAGAACTTGGAAGATAATAGTACATATGTAACTTACAATATTAAAAAATAATCAAATGGTTAAATCTTATGGTTGACAAATTATTCATGTCTTAGATTGTCATAAAATCATGATAATCTTTGGCAAGTGATTTTTCAAAAACATAAGATGTTCAAACTTTTTTTTTTAATTTTCAATTGTTGTACAATAAGGGAAGAGAGTCAATTGATACATAATTTAAATTTGGTTTTAATCTCATGGACATATCTTAAAATTCCTCGGAATGTTTAATCTTAAACTCGATTTTACCATCTGGATTATACTTCAGAGCTCTAAAATTGTTGACAGTTGGATCACCAACTTTAAATCTAGGTCTAATTGATTTTATTAAATTAAGTTTACTAAAGTCTTTGAAAAAAGTATAATCCAAATAGCTCACCTCATACGGTCTAGGATTTTTTCGACCCAATTTACATAGGGAGACATAATCAGCTGGCAAATTAATGAATTGCCTCTCTATGGTAGAATGCATCGAGTCGCATTCCATTTGGGTGTGACCCTTTTCCAAATATTTCTGAATAATACAAACATGTTTTTCGAGTGCAAGATTTAACAAGGCGTTGCTTAAAGTGCAATTACGGTTTTGAGCTCTACAACCGTCACTATATAATATTATTTGTTGCATTGGCTCAAGCTGGGGAATTACATTATTAATTAAGAAGTTACAAATTATTGATGAAAAACAGTTGGCACTGAGCTCCCCTTGACCTTCATGCCAGAGAAAACAATAGCCATCTTTAGAATGCAAATCAAAGACTGTAAAATTGTGAACAATAAGCTTCGTGCGATAGTACAGAGCTGATACGTTCGATTTCGGGCACAACAGTACTGACTGGAGGTCCATTGTAAATACCCTATTTTTGCAATTTTTGTCTTCTGCTTTTGCTTCCCGTCCTTCTTCTTTCTTGACAATGTGTTCCCTGTAGACAGATTCCTCTACGTTTTTGGTCTTGTAGCCTACGCAGACATCGCATTCGTCTTTCTTTGGCAAAAACAATGCAAGGTTCAAATCTTCAAACATGTTTGAGAATGTGGCAATGGATAAGGGAGCTACATTATGTTCAACACTCCAATTATATTTATAAAGTAAATAAAGCTCCGATTTGGTTTTTAACGTTGGCTCTACATATAATTTTGTTGACGATTTGCGACAATAGTGTGATTTAGGCAGTTCTTCAAAGAATTTTTTCAAATTTATCCTTCCTTCATCAAAACGTAAAGTTTTTTTTTAAATATTTTTGTCACTATTCTGTTCTTCTTCACTTTTGGCAGGGCTAGACATTTCATCTTTTATCCACGCTGATATTGTCCTCATAGAAAGTCCTAACGTATTGCAAAACATCAGCTTACAAACCCTAATTTCTTCGCTTTTGTTTTTAAGAAAATACTTTACGAAGTTGTCCTTTGGCTAACTTCCGGATCCTTTCTATGCCTTGACCTTTCCGTTTTATTCTTCAAGACTTTTGCAGAAATGTAGATCTTCTTTTCAGGCCACGACAGGGACCAAAACTTCGCGAAAATTAACTTTCGGTCTTCATCCGTCAACTTGTAACACTGAATTGCTATTTCTTTACCGGTTTTCAATGGTTTGTTTGAACACAGGCATCTCGTTTTCATTACTCTCTTAGTTTTCTTTCTGTCGAATTTGTACCCATATACTTAACCCCTTTCTCTCTATTTATTTTATTAGTATTATATTTCCATTCTGCAGGATTAGAAAATCTTCTTTTTCCTTTTTGTGTAACTTCTTCACTGGACTCGTTATTTTCTTCATCAGAATGTTGTTCCCCATCATCGTCGATTTGATATGTAGGGTCAGTGTTTTCATTATCTACTTCTTCTGGGAGATTTGTTGCATCTTCTTCATCATTATCTTCATTTCTAATATTTCCTTCTCGTTGTTTTTTTTAAATCCAAAGGAGTTTCTGATGGCCCGACAATATTGTTTGTTGTATTGGCATTGAGCATCTCATCGGAAAAATAAAACTATCATAGTTTGTAATAATATCCGTTTGCTCTATGCCGGATATTGTTGCATCGTTGAGAAAGCTGGATGATAAATCATTGTTTTCCCTATGTCTAAAATGATTTGTGTTCTATGAATTTCTTTTTGTAATTCTGTTAGAGCTGCCTGCAGATTCTCCTCGTTTTCTTCTGCAAAATACTTTTCATTTTCCGCGCTCTTTGTATCAGTATGATTGTCTTGGTCTTTTTCATTGAACAGTTTTATTGTCCTTGTTTAATTCTACAGAAGCACTAGTTAATGTTCCAGAACTACCGTTAGTTATGTCCTGCAAAGCGTTGGCCGGATGTTTTGTTAAACTCAACAGTTTGAAACCTCTGCTTCTACGATCCATAGCTGAAACAAAATACTTATTTATACCTACCTTTAGACACAAAGTGTAAAGCCACTGGTAAAACGACCCGGCAATAAAGCCGCCGGTAAAAACGACCCCGGTATTGTTGGGATGTTTGACTTATGTTTTTATTATTATCAGGGGACTTTTTTTGGAATAAATTTTTTAACGGGGGCTTTTTCACCGGAACGTTTTTTTACCGAGGTTTTTTTACCAGGTACCAATATTTCTAGCCAAATTTGTTTCTTTTTTTATACCAAAAGGAGAGTTTACTAATACCTCAAGATTTGACAAGAATTTCCATCTACGCGAACTGTTAAAAACTTGTAGGTAAGGCAAAACAATGTGAATTTCTCATCATTCTTTGCAGTAATTGGTATTCAAAATGCTTTGAAACATGCATAACTCCCGTGAGTTCTAAATATATCAACAGTGTGAAAAATGCACAACTCCTTAAGTTTACAAAAATGGCATTAATCCAGTCTAATGTATGATAACACAGTTAAACAGGTTAAATTTACATAGTATGTACTTACCTAAATTATATTGAAGCTCGGTCTGATACAATAACGGCTAATTTAAAGTCTGACAAACTAAAAAGCACGACACCAAACATTTACATAACCCCAACGTACACTTTTTAGGACTTATGCAACTTTCTTACTGATGTAGAACGAGTTGGACTTACGCGCACTTCATACTTTTGTTTCTAGCGCCATCTAACTACTTTTTGCATAATTTTTTTATTTGGATGTATAGATACGCTGCTTTTCTAACAGATGGAGCTAAAAACCAATTTTGTGAAAAATTGGACTTATGCAATTTTCACATTAGGCCAACGATATACATTCTAAGATGAGTAAAAAACAACGTGTGGAAATAAAAATAATTAAAAATAATCTATTACTTAATATTTACTTAGTGTACGAAGAGTATCTTTTTCATTTCTGGTATTTCATATGCTCCTCTTTTATTGTATTGTTGTGGTTTACGTATTATCTGAATTATTTCTGATATATAATGAGAGTATATCTGGTTTTGTTGGCCAACGCTAAGAAAACATTCTACTTTTTCCATGTGTAAGATTTTTACTTGTCTATCTTCCGTAGAAATTACTTTGCCGGGATATGGTTCTGAATTATATGATATCTCCTTCTATAACTGAGATACAATCGTCAGGTTCCTCTTCTGATGACAACATCAATTCGTCTCCAGAATATTCAGAATCGTCACTATCAGAATTTGATGGACTATCAAAGTTTTTGTCTTTACCTTTCCATTCGCCACTTGTTTTGACGTAGTTGTAATTTTAGTTATATTAGAGTGTCCGCACATTTGTGTTGGTAGGAGGCGCGAATGATTGTGCGAACTGTCGCCGAACATTATTATTGTACCAAGAGACTGATACAGAGTCGCTTTAGAAGCACATGCTTCTAGTATTTCAAATTTATTATAAGTTTATTGGAAATTACTTAGCAAATAAACATGCGACCGAAAAGTACAGCCCTATTTAATTTGATCTACAGTCCACAACTACAATTACTACTAACTCCATTCTATGGTCCTTCGAGCCGGATATTTGCATTTGGAAATAAACTGAATCTTTCCATTGAAGGACGTCGTTTATTCTACGGATTGCTGAATTGATGCACTACCTACATTAGGTAAGCGATTCTTCCATTTACCTTATCCTTTTTACGTTAAACATATATGTATTAACGGCTTACAAATTTTAATTGCTAAATTTTATTTAAAACTTAAATTGTGTTATAAAACTCTACTGCCCGGTACCGTCTCGAGTATATCGCACTTGCAAGTTAGCATTTCATTCATTACGTAATCTTATCGCTGCGAGAATTCAACTTGTTTTGATAAACACCTACGCTCAGCGGTTCCAAGAACGTATTTTAACCCAAACAAACTTCTCATTTTCGCGTTATTTTTAAATTTCTTTCATTATTAGTTGTTTTCGTGACCCATTATGGCGCCGAAAAAGCAAAAATCCATTGACACACTTTTATTAGCGAAAGGTAAAGGCCTCATTGAAGAATTCGAATATTTTCGAGACTTCATAGTTCTTGATTCATTAGTTGACACACAAATTACGATTAAAAAGCCCATTCGCTGCGAACTTGATATTTTTATTCTTCTTGCTGAAAGGTATACAAACTTTTTAGTTGAAGCTAATGCCGAAAATTTCGACATTAGCGAACTTCCTACGTTGACGTCATTTAGACGAAATTATACACAATTAAAAGTTGATGCAAAAATTCTATTAGACGATGCTTTGACAGAAATTTTTCTCGAAAGCCCAAGCATAGATGCGGGTAATTCCCTTATTGTTTCTCGATCGCATACGCAAGGTTTTCGCCTCCCACAAATTAATCTACCTTTGTTCTCGGGGAACCAACAAGACTTTCGTGAATTTTTTGGGGTATTTGAAGCATTAGTCGGCTCAAATCCAAACATCAATCCAATACAAAAATTTCTATATTTGCGCAATGCCCTTCGTGGTCCTGCAAAACAAATTATAAATGAATTAAAAGCCACCGAGGCAAATTACCATATTTCTATCGAACTGTTAAAAGAACGGTATGATAACCGTAAATTTCTTATCTTTAGTCATCTTGATTCATTATTCGAATCGCCTAAGCTAAATAAGGAATCCCAGTTAAGGTCATTTTGTGATAATTTCATTACCCACGTTCGAGCCTTAGATAACGAGAAAGTAACATCAGCTGAGTACAAAGACGCTGTGTTAGCATACATAACGTAATCCAAAATTGACATACGCACTTCTGAAGAATACGCAAAACTATTCCCAAAAAATCCCTTCTGTTGAAGAAACTTCCAAATTTTTAACGGAAAGATGTAACATCATAGATGAGACAAATAATAATTCTTCCAAGTCGTGCTCAACTAATCAATCTAAACCACACACGTTTAACAAAAAACTTAACTCGGAAAACAAGAGCACCTCATACGCTTTAACCCAAGCATCATCCTTCTGCATCTTATGCAAAGGTGATCACTTTTTGAACCATTGTTCAACATTTTTAGCCTTGCCAGTTCGGGCTCGCTTTGACAAGGTAAGAGCTCTTAAATTTTGTACTGTTTGTTTGCGTCATAATAACCAATCCAAGTGTACCTCCACCTTGAATTGTAAATTCTGCAAACAAAGGCATAACCAGTTGTTGTGTTTTAAAAATGCTTCGAATACAAGCGATCACATCTCGTTGATCTTCGTCAGCAGCTACTAGTACTATTCCTCCTTCTGATATCACGGAAGACGTTGTCTCTGACCTTGGAAACCCCGGCACTTCGGTCTGTGGTTTTTCCAGATCATCTGAAGTTTTATTATCGACCGTTCAAGTTAAGGTTCTTAGTGGTGACAACTACGTTACTGTTAGAGGTTTGCTTGACAGTGGATCCCAAAACAATTTTATTTCGGAACGTCTTCATGATAAATTAAAATCTAAGTACAAGACTGTTAATCTCACTTTAAAAGGAGTTAATAGTGTCGTTTCGTCGTGTTCTAAATATACTTCAGTTGAGATTCAATCTACAACCGGACGATTTAAATCGAATTTGGATTGTTTAATTGTTCCTGTCGTAACTGACAACTTGCCAAAATTTCATTTTAGCAAGGATCTATTAGACATACCACCTCATTTACGTCTCTCAGACAGCTCTTACAATGAGCCTGGAGACATAGACATACTTATTGGATCGTCGATGTTTTATCGATTGTTATTACCTCAGAAGGTTTCTTTAGGTAAGTCTTTGCCGATATTACAGAACACATTGCTTGGCTGGGTGGTCGCGGGGGATTTACCAAAACACGTTTTTGATCAGTCTTCAGACACTTATACTCTTACATTTGATACTGTTTGCTGTCACACAGCATCACATATTGAGGACTCTGATCTTGATGACAATTTACACAACTCATTATCAAAATTCTGGGATAATACCAAGCCTTCCACGAAGTTATTTTTGCTTTCTCCGCACGAGCAGTTCTGTGAAAGGCAATTCATGGATATCGTCCGCATCGACGACACCGGTCATTTTTCAGTACAGATACCATTTAATTCCAAATTGGCTTTACTGGCAGACACCCGCGAGATGGCGGAGAGAAGGTTTAAAGCCTTAGAAAAACGTTTACATAAAGACCCTCAAATTTTAAGGGAATATTTTGATTTCATGTCCGAGTACGAAAGTTTAGGACACATGACCAAGGTCTACGAAGATGAAAACCCTCCGCATTCTGGCGTTCGTCATATCCAAACAGCGGATGGCCTTGTCAACATACTGGACATACCCCACAATATTACCCGCATCACGCGGTGTTCAAACAGTCTTCTTTAACGACAAAATTACGCTTTGTCTTCGACGGAAGTGCAAAATCATCATCAGGGTTTTCGGTTAACGATGCGCAACTGGTTGGACCCCAGGTGCATGACAATTTAGTCGAAATTTTATTGCGTTTCCGCGAACACGAAGTCGCCATCTGTGGAGACATTACTAACATGTATAGGATGGTCAATATAGATCCGATCTATCGTAAATTTCAGTATATTCTTTGGCGAAAATCTCCTGACCAACCTCTGTCGACGTTTAGACTAAACACGGTCACTTACGGTACAGCAGCTGCCAGTTTTTTGGCTACACGTTGCCTACTTTATCTCGCCGAAACAAACAAAAACTCTTTTCCGGAAGCCGCATATGTTATATCGAAAAATTTTATATGGACGATCTACTCCTTTCAGTAGATTCTGTAGAGAAGGCTATTCAGCTAAAAGAGCAGGTCACGTCCATCCTTGCTTCTGCAGGATTCCAAATAAGAAAATTTCTATCTAATAAAGCGGATGTCCTTGATAGTTCTATTACCAATAATATCAACTTTGATGTCATTCCGCTCGGAGAGCGATCAGATGCTAAAACCCTTGGTATCCATTGGAATTCTGAACGAGATTATTTGTTCTGTAAAGTTGATGTACCTGATGATGACGGCACACCAACTAAAAGGAAACTTCTTTCCATTATAGCTACAATCTTTGATCCGTTAGGACTTTTTCACCGCTTACGGTGCAAGGGAAGCGTATCATGCAATCTCTGTGGCAAGCAGGTATATCCTGGGATGATCAAATTCCCACCGATCTTAGTACTAAGTGGCTCGAATTTAAATCTCAACTACGCGACCTTAGTTGCATTACAGTAGACCGTTGCCTTATCCCCTTCTATTGCATCGAAGTACAATTACATGGTTTTGCTGACGCTAGCAGACTAGCGTACGGTTGTTGTTTTTATTTACGTTGCCGTACCAGTTCCAGCAACATAGTTTCCAATCTCGCACTCTCAAAATCGAGGATAGCGCCTTTGCGCACTATAACAATTCCTAGGCTGGAGCTATGCGCTGCAGTTTTATTAGCAGAATGGTGTCCGAAAATTGTTAGCATTTCATGTCCCAACTTCGAACAATCCAGCTGACCTAGTTTCACGCGGGTTGAAGGTCGCTAACTTGCGCAATAATAGTCTAGGGTTCAAAGGCCCAGAATTTCTGTTACATGACATACATTACAATACTAATTATCTTATCAATCAGGATGAAACTGAAGAACTTCAACGCTCAGTTACACTAGTAAACACAATGACAGCAGAAGTTCCCTTTATCGACTTTCTGTTTAATAAATATTCTTCGTTGAGAAAACTCCAAAGAGTGTTTGCTCTTTCTAAGATTTGTTGAAAATTGTCGTGCAATTAACAAAATAAACGACCCTCTCAACATAAATGAACTCAATAATTCTCTAAACGTATTGACAAGGTTGTGTCAAAATTCTGCATTTGAAAGCGAAATTGAACTTTTAAAAAGAGATAAAAATACTAAAAATATAAAATTACAATCTTTGAATCCATTTTTGGATGACTTTGAGTGTCTCCGTGTCGGAGGTAGATTGTCCCTTTCCTCTTTTGCTTTCGAAAAAAGGAAAGGCATCCCTTGCTATTGCCGAAAGGTAATAAATTTACAGAGTTAATTGTTCAAGATTACCACAAGCAAATGTTACATTGTGGAGCGCAGTCTCTTCTTGCTGCAATCCGTGAAAGGTTTTGGCCCATAGGTGGTCTGAGTTATATTAAGGGAATTATTCGAAAATGCACTAATTGCTTCAGAGTCAGGCCAGTGGCAAGCCATCCACTCATAAGCAATCTGCCAAAGGATCGTCTAGAGCCAGTTTTCCCTTTTACCGTCGGTCTCGATTACGCAGGTCCTATCTTTATAAAGGATAGATGCACCAGAGGCGCACGTCTATGTAAGGTGTACATATGTATATTTGTATGTATGGTCACCACGGCCATACACTTGGAACTAGTCATTATCTACTGACGCGTTTCTAAATAATTATACGTAAGTTTGCCCTACAGTAGCCATTTTTAAAGATCTTTGACAGCTATCTGACAGCGCATTGAAATGCCTTATCTTTTCTACCATATTTTTCTTTTATAACCACAATATTTTAAAAATGTACTTACCGTAGCTTAGGCAGCAACTTCTTAATCGTTTAATGTATGCGTATCCACAGAAACGTTCGAATTAAGCAAAATTTTTGAAGCAGTATACGCGCGTAGAATAACAATACCAGTTGTAAAAGTATTAAAGCTCCTTAAAAATTCAGTTGTTTTTAGCGAATGATTGGAAGGTTTACCAACTACAAAAATCAAACATAACTGATTTCTCTTTCACGCGAGAATTTTGAATGGGTGTCCAGTTACCCTGGTGTCACAGTTAACCATTCTGGCCTAATATGTTTATCGATCAACCGCTGAACGGAATTTCTCATCGTCGCTTTCATTGATATGTTGCTTTCGATTTCTGGTTCCAATCAGAGTCTTGGTCTCATCTTCATAGCTTGTGAAGTTCTCACGGGAAGATTGAATAAAATTTGAATTTGAGAAAATTGAAATTAATAAAAACAATTTCACTTTTAGTCATTGGCCAATACTATTTTATTAAAGAAAAACTTATAATTTTTGTTAGGCCATTATCAATCTTTGAAGTAAGTAATTAAATTTGATTTTTAGTTAAATGATGGAAACGTTTTTATATGAATGACAAAATTTTTAAATGATGAAAACTTGAAGATAGGTCTTCCACCAAATCACAATTTTTATTAGCTTTTGTTCCCGCGGGGAACATTATAAAAGGATTCTTGCACATTTATGTGAATATTAGCCAATGACTAAAAATCAAATTGTTTTTATTAATTGTAACAGTCATTACATAAATTATGGATCTGAACTTCATTTCAAGAATTTGAGGTTAAACCTCATAATACCCTTGTAACTTATAATACTAGTTGAAAGTCAGTCCTGTTGGACGGGTGGTAAAAATATAGCTTATGTGAAAAACTAGGACCTACAGGGGCTTAGTCTATAAAGGACCTAACAAACAAACACAAATTTTGGATTTTAGTATATAGAATATTACCAAAGAAGCTAATGAGGCACTATCGAATGTTCAACAGATTTATATTGCAATTTTGTACTTACATATCGTAAAATCGGAAGACAGTATCAAATGATCTCATCGTAGCGGGACATTTTACAAGTCGGAATTATTTGCAATTTTGTAGCTCTGTTAAATTTTTTAAGGGGTCTGTGTAAAGATTTACGAGAAACCGTAAATACTTACGAGAATACAAAATTGCAATTTTTTACGCTACGATCGTAAGATCGCTACGATTTGTACACAGAATTGCAGGTTTCGTTATTATGTAAAAACGTTCCCTCCTTTTTCATTTGCAAGTAGTTTTAAGAGTTAGCTGAAGCATTGAATATTTTTCTGACCGTTGGTTTTACAGTTATGAGACATATGACACGGTACTATGACACCATTCCAAATTTTTGTCTATTTTTTTGTAAATAGTGGTGAACGCATTCAATTAGTACATTCATGTTTTGTTCCCTACTGCCAGCGATATGCTCGACAGTATAGCTAATTCATTTTGTTATGAACCGTGAAATGCGTAGAAAATAAATAGAGTTAGGTAGAGAATAATGCGCACGTACAAAGAAAAATAGATAGAAGCAATATTTCAGAAAGTGTCATTGAGTCGGATGTGTTAGAGGGAAGGCTAGCCATCAGAAGTGCTGCATTCAGTTATAATCTAGAGAAATCGACCTTGGCCAATAGAATAAGGAAGATAAAAAAAGGAGATTAACAGAAAATGCAGGCCCAGAAACGGGAGAAAATAATTTACCGACTAGAGATGGTAACATTCCGGAAGGAGTCGTCCACTTGACAACCAAATTGCCAACAGAGAGAGATACAAATAATCAAGATCTTCCCGCTTCAAATAATTTGTTTCAATGGCAGAATCAATCAAAATAGAGTACGAAACAAGTTTTCACCACCAAAGAAGAAAAATCATTGTGTGCTTTAAAGGTTTTCTATATGCCCGGAAGATCCAAAGAAAGTATCTGGTGAACTGGGATAAGGAAGGCAGGGTAGGTAAAGATTGGATGAAATTATTAATGACGGGATATTCCAATCTAAGTTTAAGATAACCTGATAACACTAGTATGGCTAGATCAAGGTTTCAATGAAACCAGTTTTAGAGAGTTTTTTTGATAATCTTCAAGTTGTTCTTTAACCTTGATGAGACGGGGGAGTAACGACTATAGGCACCTAAAATTATCGCTGCCACAGACCAATAAACTGATACTTTCTGCGCCATTATCAATGGGATTGATAATACCGTGCTTCCTGTATATGTATTTCCAAGAGCGAAATATAAAGCAATATTTCTGAAGGCGCGCTTAATGGTAGTCCTGGTTTAGCGTACAAATCAGGCTCTGGATGGATGGTAGCGACCTCGTTTCTACATATAATGAAACAATTTACAAAATTTTCCAAATCAGATTCAATTCTAATATTGTTGAATAATCATAACGACGAATTTTTCAAGCAGGTTTTACCGCCCCGAAACTGAATTGCCAAATGTAACATTTCTTATTGATTAAATATTGTACAAAAAACAAATCTTAAATTTTAAGTTGGTGAAGTAGAAAAGATGGTTGAAGGACAATACCAGTTAAACTTTTTGAGAAAAAAGCAAGTGGGTTTGTTTTTCCTATCGTAGTAGACAAAGATTGAATAGATTTCAAGCAAATAGAACTAAAACTCCCAAAACCAAAAGAAATTAATACAACACATCGCGCGAACTGTTAAAGTTTCCTGTAGTTTAAGCTCTAGCTCTTATAATATTTTTTATGGTCAACCGGCCAACTTCGTGCTGTTTATTATAGTTTTGTAGCTATTTTGTGCCTTTTTATGGACTAGTCTTTGTTTGTTACTTTATGGAGGCTGTCAATGTCAAACATGAATGTCAGAATAAATGTGTGGATTTTAAGAGTAAATTCTGTCAATTTGTAAACTAGAGCAAACACGACTAGATATTCGTCGGCATAACAAATCCTTTCTGCAGTTCATTTTTGTTTGAGTAAAATCATACAGTTGACCATAAAATCGTGTATAAAGTATTTTCTTTCGTCTCGTTACAGTTATGACCTCGATCCTTAGTCACTCGCCCATAATTCTGTAGCTCGTGCATAAAAATTATGGACTTGTTAGATAAATAGCTAATAAAGTTAGTTCTGGATATGATTATTTTATTTTATGGTCAACCGGCCGACTTCGTGCTGTTTATGATACAGTTTTTAGGCAATAAAGTGCCTCTTGATGGACTAGTTTTTTTTGTTATTTTATGGACGGCTGTCAATGTCAAACGTGAATGTCAAAATAAATGTGTTTAGTTTTTTTCTGTACTTTAACAAACTTGTGGGGGTGCAATGAGACAAAAACACGGCCTCGATAAAATAAAATTATAAAATTGTTGGTAAGTAATTTAATTTCGAAAACTCTAGGATTTAAAAGTTCAAGAATTAATATATCGTTTGGAAAAAATCAATTTATTTCGTGCAAAAATAACTGTGCCAGACAAAAAATTTTGTGAATCGTCCCAATAAAATAAATAATAAATAAAAATGTCTAGTCTTTGTCAAAATCGCGTAGGTGTGATTTTTAAATATGTAATTCAGTTGTATGCCCTGTCCATGGCGAGAACCGGGCAGATCGCCATCTTGGATTTAAGGTACGAGAAATTAATCCAATATGGCGGACCTAAGTAAGTAACGTGCATCTTTGTTTTGAAGTAGCCATCATAGAAAGAGAGGTGCAAGAACCGAGCTGTCACTATCACGTGGAAAAATAACAAACTACTTTTAATTCAGCATATGAAAAGTAGGTTTTTAATTATTATTTAATTTAATTTGATTAGGTTTTTTCAAATTACCGACAAACCGGCGATGCCTGTTTAAATAAAAATTGTTTTTGATTTTAATTCGGGGATATAAATAAAAACATTACAGAACGTTGTATTTATTTATACGTATAATTACTTCTATTATTTAAATGGCCACGTACATTTTAATTGTATGTTTAATATAAATTAGAGGCGCTATACAGACCTTGAAACAATCAGGTTTATCAAATGGCAGCAAATATATTTTTCTCGATTATGTAATAATTTATAAATCTAACACCAGACCCTCTAGTAGAATACCAGGTGCGAGTTCCGTTAAAATATGAACTTCGTCGAAGGAAACTTTAGACTTCTCAATTGATGATTTTTTAGACGGTTTAATAATCTTAAAGTTTTCTTTATTTTCGTCGTCATATTTTTCAATGTAGTCCTCCTTAGACGACGTTTTGTCTTCATTACAATGATCGTCCAAATCGTGCCGATAATTAGTTTTTCTCAGCATAGCTTGAAAATTAAATGGCGGGTCGTTTTCGTCTCCAGTTGCCTTTCTTCGACCTATGCTTTCTAATTCCGTTATTGGATTGACATAGTTATCTACCGGTTTAGCTTTTGGTGTTTTTTTTAAAACTGGCGCTTTTATATATTCGAAATCTTTATTAGCGGGAGCAGTTGTTATATTGTTGATGTTATTCAAATGTTCTACGTACAAGTCAGACTTTTCATTGCTATCGTCGATAATTTCGATGTCGTTTATCAATGGCGTGAAATCAGAAGCTTGACGATTAAAAGGCAATTTGGGCAACTGCATTTTTACTTTTTCCTCATCATCTTGAGAGTTCGCTGAGGAACATTCGTGGGCGTTCCAGTTAAAAGGCGAATCCCAATTTTCTTCGTCCTCTGGAATTCCACGTCCACTGAAAGTAGAATTATTTAATTATAAAAGAGAATTACTCTGACAAATCTAGAAGCAGGGCCGTCAGTTCGTGACTGTCATCGTCGACGTATTGTGATTATTTACCTAAGAAAGTTGCACATTTGAAGAGTATCATAATATGGAATGTTGTCCAGACGAAACGGAAGTTTTAAAACGGGCGGTTTTGCATATCCTAACCACGTATCCATTTGGGCACTTTCGTCCACCGCCTTTAAGTCGATTTCTCCGCAAGAGTTCAGCTCATTAATGACGTATTGATTGTAGAGGTGTACCTAAAATGTGTGTATACAGTGAATTTTTTCTATAACTGATTTGGCGTAGATACTTGTTGTGATAAGTTGTAAAGGTCTTGGTATTGCGATGCGCGATACTGTAGCAGCACTTGATAAACGGATTTGCTTCTCCATTTTGTGTAAAAGTAGCGTACCAATTTTTTTGAATCGTTATCAATTTGCTCTTTGGCACTGTCGTATTTTTACCATAATAACTTCGATAAGCTGGAAGAAGTGTGTATAAATTAGTACATGTTTGGTTGAACTACAATAGGTGCCGCCACTTCGTGTTTAACTTTCGGGATAGATGCAAAGGAGATGTAGGTTTGCCGCATATGCCAGAATATTTCTAAAAAATTAAACGTCATTCAGGTGAGGAAGTTAAGACAAAATGGCGTGCTTTTTGCTGTCTACAAGCTATTATTTGAAGATCTTAGATGTGCGAGTCTATTTAAATAGTCAACTTAATGAGGAGGGCTCTTTAGAATTAACAAACACTTTGGTAAGCGTCATTTTGAACCTGATTTACAAATTTATTAATTAATTATATCCATTAATTACCTACTGATTTTTCGCATATTAAGAGCCAGAATTGAGCAATTGGGATCGAATAAGAAATATGGACTAAATTAAAAATAATGCAACTAGAGCATACTATAAATCGAAGAAAATTGGAATAATTCGTTATTTTATGTAGAGGAAAAGTGGGTAGCAGGAGAACTTTGTAGTATTGGGGTGCAATGAACAGATAGCGCATAGCGCCAAGCTCTACTAGTATAGGCAACACCTATTAGGCAATATAAAATCCATTAAAAGGCGGAATTTTGAAGATGTGTTTGGGAATTAAGCTTTATCATCGTTTATATGAAACTTGTACAAGTATCAACCTTGAGCTAGAGGGCTATAAACCTAACCGTAGTGATTTAAGATCTGGTTGTAAATTAGTAGGTACTTTGTTGGCGGTTAATAGTTTAGAATATCTTCTAATCAACCAGTAGTGTTGACTATACAGGGTGTGTCTCGACGAATGCATGCTAGACGAATAATGAGGACAAAAAAACCGATTCAGCTGAAAACTTTATACAAATGGACATGGTCTACTTCATGAAAATATTTTCATGACGGTGTCACTTCCGGTTATACCGGAAGTGGATACCAACTTTGTTATTTTAGATACAATGTATGTATGTGTTAAGTTGCCGCTTTAGAAATCAACAGTTATGTGCTCAGATAACATACAATCTTAACATAATACGTTAACTACGTTTGCGTTATGTTTGATACATCGATTTTGCCAATATAACATAACATGACGATAACGTATATGTTAAACTTAACATAAACTATCTATCACAGGGCTGAACGACTCCTCCTTTTAGCACTAGTAGCTTGTATACACTAGATGTAGTATTGGCACAAGAACATTATCTTGTGGCACACCAGCTTTTATCACTTTGAGATCAGAGTACTCGTCCTATTGTATTAATCTAAACAATATATCGTTACATACATAGTCATGGGTACGTCTATTCGCGATCGTGTTACTTCTGAACGACTTGGTAGATTCAGGTGACATGACTAATAGCGTTTTAGACTGGGTACTTTGGAGCGATCTCGGGACGTAATTTATGTTTGGCTGTGCTATCTACTGAATTAACGAGCGCTCAGAGATTAATCTCTGTTCTCCAAACGTAAACAAAATGTCTCTCAATATGGACTTAAAAATGTGTCAGTTTTGTCAGAACTTATCTCATCGTCTGATTCTTTAGATGATGTGGTTATTTCAGAAATAGTTGGTCACATATCATCAAAAAATCAATTCAAAAGTTCTGGAATTTGTAGTTTGTTAATTGAATGATAACTGTCATATAGAACAATAACCTTAAAATTCTAAAATGCATGTTCGGCTGATGGCACCGTTCGTTCACAGTAGAACAGGAGCTCCGTAAACGAGCAATTGGAATACGCTTACCAGTCGAAAGCGCTATAAAATATATTTGCTTTCCTTGGAGATGTTAGGTTCCGATAGGTTACCTAACGGAAAAAACTATAGGTACCTCACCGAATGCTTACATTAATTCCAACAAGATTCTATTAGCGCACGTTAGGTAATATCAGTTACCTTTTGTTTTCTATTGTTTGCGACACCCTTTTCAACAGTAGTTTCTCAAATAGCTTTGACCATATTGGCAATAATGAAATTGGGTGTGTTAAAGAGTTTTATCAGAATGACTGCTGATTTCTAGACAATTTGTTTAGGTCGAGGTCGAATTCTGGTGCTTTCTTTGAGTTCAAGTTAGTTTTTATCTCATTTCTTATTTCTTGCTGGGTAGCTGGTGTGATACTTTCAGTTCTTTAATTTTTTATTTTAGTCCCACCTTGAGTTAGTTGGCGTCGGTTGGAAGTAAATGTCTCGGTCAATTGTTCAGTAAGCACTTTTGTTTCTTATTTGTTGTCTCTGGTCCATGGTTTCTTAGTTGCTTTCCAGAATAAATAATTGTCTCTAATTCTTCTCTATTGATGTGTAGTTCGGGTATCAATCATGTGCTTTACTGCACAATAACAGTTAAGAACGGAAACGGTCAAGAAATATCAAAATAGTATGAATTTTAGTTTACCTCTTTGTATGGTTACAGCAGCTTCTTCCTCAGCCTTATCGTTTTGATCCTTCTCCGAATCTTTCTTACCTAAAACAAAATGATGATACCTAAATTCAAAGTGTACGAATTCTTTACCGCTTTTCTTTGCTTTTGAACACATTCGTCTTTTAATTAAGTACGATCTAATCAACGATTGAATCTTTATAATCTTTTTCACTTGCTTTTCGTACAACCTAAAAAAATATTATTAGTAACCGTACCGTAAAATTGACTCGTACCTCGATAAATACTCTTCATTGAAGTATTTAAGAAATACTTTCGATTTTCCAAGAACCCAGTTTTCCATGTTCAACCGAATTAAAAGCAATCTGCAATTTTCTTTGTTCACTTGAATAGATTCATCGAAGTCAAACGCTAAGAATTGGTATCTAGAAAATAATTATTTAAATTACTTTTTTGAACGATGTTGCCGTTAAACCTTCTTAAGAATTCCGAAAACGTTATGCGATGCGAATACCCCCTTTTTTCTGACTAATGCTGTTTCGACAACAGCTAACGCCCTTATTTGTTGCTTTATAAGTTCTTTGTGGAAACCCTTTGGGTTGCATGTAAAATCAGAGCGCAGGCAACGCACAAAATGCGCCCCATTCCCACTAGCAGCTATCGATAATTCTTTCATCAACTCTAAACTGGACGCCTTAAAAGTTTTCGCCGCTCTATATAATTTTGCAGTTTGGGAAAATTGTTTGGAATTCTGCAATGTGACCAAATTATTTGCGTTAAATTCATCACTTGTCTCACCTTCTGCCAATATTTCCTATGTATCGCAATTATGTTGTTTTGATGCAGGTCTTCGTCAAGAGAGATGCATAAGTTACCCATTCTGTTTAATTTGTTTGTAAAGAACGCTTTTAATACTGCATCATTAGTTGAACGTAGCAATTTAACCATATCAACCGGTACCAGGTCTTGATTAGATTTTTTCATGTTGATAATATCGTACGTTACTGTCCCCGCGTAATGATTGAGGTTAAAACTGTTACCATCGGCAGCACTAACAAACCTCTGAGATTTACTTTTTATTCCGTCTAAAATGTTATGAGTAATTTTGATTCATTTTTTTGTAACACTAACCCAATATGTATCGGTTAGATTTGTTTTCTTTAGCTGCTTCCTCTATCAGTGCCAAAACGCTGAAACTACCTAATATTTCATCCAAAGCTTTTTATTGTTGTAGTACGATAACATTTGACAAGCTACGTTTTCTTCGGCCGATTCCAATTCCTCCCAAGCAAAGACGGCTTGGTTATAAAAATATTGCATTTGCTCGTTAGTGCAATTCACCAAGAACTCGGAAAAATGGTTGCTTTCGAAAGATTCGAAACCGTAAAAGTCAAGTACTTTAATCGAATATTTATCCCCGCTGCAAAAAAATGGTTAACGATTTAAAAATATTGTGTTGGATTTTTCTTACAAAATTGCGCGACCATATGATAATTTTATGTTGATAATGTTTACTACGTATTGCACTACTCTGCAGTAGAGAGTGTTGGCTAGTACGTCTCTAACATGTGCAGCGTTATTTTTCAAATTCGAAGAGTTTAACAAACTCCAGATGAATTTTTCTTCATCGACTTTTAGTAATTGGGCCACTTTCATAGCGCATTCTTTATTCTCGATCTCATCTCCTTCGTTTTCGATAAAGTTGATGTCACCCAATATTATGATTGCAGCCAAAGTGTTTAAGATTGATTGAATTTCTTCTTCCGAAAACTCGAAGTCTTTCAAAATTTCGATGATTTTTTGAAATTTTTTCACGTTCGATTTGGGATTGTCCCGGGGACGACTGTCGAATTTTGAGTCTGGTGGAATGCGCAAATAGCGACATTTCCGATCGTCTGCTAGTAAGTACTTGTTTAATTCGCCACTAGCTTGGATTCCGTCGTAAAAGTAGTACAGCATGTGAAAATTTGGCTGATTTCTACAACAAAATATGTTTGTATTAAAATTCTGAATAATGAATAAATAAATACATATTCGAAATGAATATTATAAATATTTCGCATTATGAAGACAAAGTCTTAGAAAATCCTACGATCCTTCAAACATAAAAAAATAATTGACTTTTAAAATATATTGAGAACTCAGGTTCGCTCAACCTAAAAACACCCAAATTGTGTGGTTGTGATTTAAAATTTTGATTAAACACTTGTTATGTAATTTACTATTACATCTGCTGCCAATAGCAAACGACTATAGACAAAAAGTGAATCTTTGTGTCAAAATAATAATAATGTGAGGTTTCTTTGATGTTTTAAAGGAAAAAATTGTGTCGAAAACTGAAACAATGACAATTACTGAAACACGAATTAATAGTTTTTGTGTCCAGGACATAAATGATCTAAAATGAAAAATAACTGTTTTAAATATTATAAAAACTAAAAAAACTTTTCTTTAAAGAGGAAAAAGAAAATTGTGTTTTAGAAGAATAGTTCAAATAACAGTTATAGATAATAAAATTATCAACAACTTTTTCCCACAACTTTTTTGTATAAATTCTTGGCGAATATTTAAATCTATCGCATAACTTCGTATTTTTGGTACAAACATTAATTTTTGATTAAAAACAATTAATCACCAAATTTATTTTATAATTAAAATTGTAAAACTGTATGTTTGTTACCTTTTTAATTGTTCCATTTTAATACAGAATTGGTTGTCTTTTCGTTTACTTAAAACCTTCCACTATTAAAAGGGTCCAGAAGCCGAATACAATAAAGTATAAAAACAGGAAGGAATATATCATTCGATCCATTACTTCGTCTTTTATTTGTAAAATATGGAGTAAAAAATATAAAACAAGAAAATTAGTTGTTATTGTAAAAGGGAAACAAACAACGTCGTTAAGTAATAGAATGCTCAACAATTTACCAATAACTTCTAGACAGTAGTTTAACTGTATGCTGAAGCTTTAAATGCGCATTCAAAATAATTTGCTGATATAATTCTTATCTCCTTGTTTAGATGTCCTAAATTGTCCGTTTTTAGGAATACAGTTGGTCCCAAATTGAGTGGTATATTTGACTATCTTTGTTATTAAAAAAAATACAAATTTGGTTAAATTGACAATGAGGTACAGTTTATTATGTTGATTCAGATTCTGCTAAGAAATTCGAAAATTTCGAGCACTTCCGAAGATATTTGGAAAAACTCGAAAAAATCCAATATTCCGGTTATACTGAAAGTTATGAAAAAATATTCGAAACGAAAGTTCCTTGATTTGTTGACTTGTTTCTGTTTTAGTAATTTTGGCTACAATAATATGAAAGTTTGGTGGTTAAATTAAAGTTCAAGTGAACTCATAACAATGTCCAAAAAAGAATTTCTTTTAATGTTTTTTAGGATACTATATACTGAATTTTTTTAAATGGCGGCCATCTTGGATTTAAAAATGAAAATTTCATTATTTTTACTTTCAATTATTGTGTTTAACAATTTTAGTTTTAGGTAATAAATTGCTGCATAATTGAAAGTGATTGTAGTCAGTAGTCAATTTATCATGACTTTGAAGTAAATGAAAGTTTTAGCTGTCAATTTTGTTATGTAGTTATTAATTATGAAATGGCCAGTTTCTTACTAAATAAGTAATTTTATTTGTTTAACTACGTGAGATGTATATTTACACATTTATACTTAACTAGCATGTTTAGGTTTTAGTGGTTTTCCTAAACCTTGAAGCAAATGCTTTGTCAAGACGAATCAATCCACAATTGCACACGGTTTCGTCACCACACTATACTGGTTTATACTGATCTTCCGGGGCACCATACATAACACTTACATCACAATACAATATTTAAAATCTACCATACGAATAAATAAATAAACTAGTGTAATTTAATAATTATCAAATACATAGAAATTTATTATCTGAAACATTGACTGATATTTTTTAATTATAATCCAAAATGGCGCCTATTTAAAAAATAAGGTTACTAGCACAATCTCAAAATTCTTTTTTTTGAAAATTATTATGAGTTTACTTTAACAAAACAATTTAAAAATTAAAAACTTTTTCGTTACATTCACGATAACGGCCGAAGTAGGTATTGGATTTTTTCGAAAACAGAGTTTTTTAAGTTTTTCCGAATGTCTTCGGAATTGCTGCGAATTTTTGAATTTTCTGGCCAGGAAATTATTGCCCATCTAACCAAAATTGTATAATTATTAATAACAAAGATAACAATACAATCTTACTTATGGAACTATTGTAACGTACGACCGTAATCGGGTGCCAATCCGGAACAAACACATTCGCAAAAAATGAAGATATAGTTCAATCTTAAGTTCATTATTTTTAATGATTTGAGATGTAAAATAATTAGTAGGTAGGTGGTTTAGAATTTCCCATTTAGTTTCAGCTTAGCATTTGTTTTCAAAATGGCGTGTTATTTCCTTTTTTTAACAACAAAATTTAATTTCTGGTTTTCATCTTTACTTTACATCCAAGGAAAAACTTACCACTAGAGGTTATTGCAAATTGGAGAGAATATCAATGAGTGTCAAAATATGGAATTCAAAATTGTAGTTTCTATTTACAACTATTTTAATGATGTTATTCAATGAACACATTCAAATATTCTGTACAAAAATGTAAATAAACTTAATACTTTCTAATTTTACACATTTAGTCAGTTCCACAAAAATTGAAATTAAAAAACAGTCACGATTTATTTTACAAAACTGATTGAACTTAAATAGCAAGATTAAAAACATGAGATCAATCTATTGCAATTATTTCTCACGCGTTGGAAACACACAATGTTGTACTTCTATCTACGATTGCATCATTATAAAAACGATACAATTAGCAGTAAGTGTTAACGAACAAGAACACGGATACATCGACTAATTTGGTTTTAAGTGATAAAATAAAACTTCAAAGCGATGTTACCGGTACAGTAGTTCCGACACGTTTATAATGTGTAATGCTTTTTTCAATTGAAAATATATAAAGTACTTACATAAACGCGTTTGTAATTAATAGTATACTGCATGTAATAGTATTGCATACACGTAAAATTAATTATACAGTTCGAAAAAAAAATTAGATATACACCTGCATTTACTGTAACAATTTTACGATAAATCTTCATTCAAACAGTCGGGTTCTTAAAATTATCTTTTAGTTAAAGTATTAAACCCTCATTTTAAAAAATTAAGCCACACATTCTCGGCAATTTAGCAGTCTCGTGTGCTTGTAATGGTTTTTGCAATTGCACAAACTAAAATGTGGTGCAAAAGTAAATTTTCTATAACTTTGTTTGAATTTTTAAAACCTCACTCTGTAAATGTATTACTAAAATTAATTATTTTGAGATGTGAAAACATAAGTAGTAAATTTTTAATTTTTTGGTGCTTAAGATATTGATATTGACAATGACAAGAGCACCAAGAACATACGATCCAGGTGGGAATGAAACAAATATAATTTACTAGGGTGACGTTGCAGTAATGACGCCAAAAATTTAAGATGACTTGCAATTAGCGTTTAGATTTATCTTTCAACATGAACTTATCAGATCCAAATAATAAAGTGATGACGGAAGTATCGAATACCATTAAATGTGATTTAATCAAGAATTTGTTACTGCTGTGTAGTATTGGCCTTTAATAATTTTGTTACCTTTCTAAATGTGATTGTCAGACTGTTATTGAAAGCTTTGTGCTAAATTCGAGCATTTTATCATAAGTATGATTATAGTTTTTAGCATTTTATTGCAAGCAATAAAGTCCTTGTGCGTTGTAAATTTTTTACTGTCATTATTATTGTGATATGGAAGAACGCCAGAGTTCCATTTTAACTACACTAAAACGCGAGTGTAATTGAAGAAACTTTTCTTAAAAAAGGCCGTTTTAAAGTCAACAAAGATTCTCATCGACAAATACAACAGCTATTCAGATACAAAAACAAGTAGCAGAAATAATATCACGACAACGAACACTTAGAAAGGTCGATAAATATACAGCCACTTCAAAGCTAAAATACGTATAACAATATAGGTATAACAACGCCTCTGAAAATAAGTTAATTCTTACTTCTTAGTTACCCAACTATACAGTGAAGACAAAATTATGCTCAAATACATCGTTAAATGACTGACCGATATAGCATAATCAAATTCTTCTAAAATATATAGCATGGAAACGGTTTGGCTACTCGCAACAAGAAGTAGAAAGTTTTCTAACATACAATAAAATCGACATGCTTCTTATAACAGAAACTCACTGTAAAATACACATTACAAAATTCCGAACAAAAGGGCAATAGGAGGAACGTTAATATTAATTACATTCATTGAAGATTGGTAAGGTCCAATTACCATATCTTCTGCATATTATTCATTAAATTATTGCCTAAATAAGAAACGGATGACAGAATACTTTGACTTTCTCGATGGTAAGTTCATGGCTAGAAGAAGAAAAAGTAAATCTAAGCATAGTGCCATGTTTTGACTTGATTACCGGACCACTGATTAAAGAACTACCAGTAAAGGAATGATACTCCTTACGATTGTATATAATCCAGTGCTTCGTATAGGTTTTTCTACCACAATCGAAAGTCCCAGACATTATTCTCAATGATAAACCTGGGGAATTTCTCAAGGAAATAACAGTTTATAGACCGATTAGTCTTTTACATGGTTTAAGCAAACTTTTGGAAAAATTATTACTGGAGAAACTAATGCCAGTAATAACTGACCTCTGATTCGATAACCTAAAAAAAGAGTAGGTATTTCAAACTAATTAAGCAATTTAGCAAACCAAGTTTTTTGGTGGAGGAAAATCCGATGATTCCCTGTTTGAAAATTCTACGAGTATGTTCTATGTGCCAAAAAAGGTAACAACAAAAAATTAAATATGGAGAACAAATAATAATAATAGCAAATTTTCACTAAAAATAGGAATCCTAAATACGGCTCTGGCGATTTATTTTGCATTTAGATTTTAAACGATAAAGTA
The DNA here is from genome assembly GCA_030710515.1 of Abscondita cerata. Taxonomy (NCBI): domain Eukaryota; kingdom Metazoa; phylum Arthropoda; class Insecta; order Coleoptera; family Lampyridae; genus Abscondita; species Abscondita cerata. The sequence continues at coordinate 26,208 of JALBCR010004782.1, read as the reverse complement.
AAAGAAAACACAGAAATGATAAATTTCATTATTTTAAAATAAAAAATGTATGAATTCCGAAACACAATTTATTTTTATTTGAGTTTTAAATACTTTACTGGACAAGGAAAAAAAAAATCATAATAATTTTGGACCATTGTTCAATGAATGATTCAAGTTCTTCTAGGAGCTTTCCTTTGTGAATAGTTGAGATCAGAGTGCTTTTCCCCTAACACATTTTCTGGAACGGTATTAATTTTGAGCTCGGAGAATCTTTAAAGAACAAAGCATGATAGATCCTTATAAACTCTGTTTTGATTTATGAATCTTGTTTCCATGCTTGTGTTAATTTGGTCAACCACAACATAAAAACTGTTAACTTTGAAACTGTCCTCACTACTTAAAGAAATTTCCTCAGCTCCATCGTTTATTTCATCTGACAATCTCTTTTCTCTGTACAGCCAGTTCAGTCTCGATGTTGATGTTCTTGCAGTATTTATCTAATGTCGGAGTCTGTTCAAATTTATCATTCAGCCTATTCGTCATGAATTTGACAAAATTTTTGGCAGCATTAAGAATGTCTGAGAATTTCTTTCTTGTATTCTTTAAACTTTCTTCAGCTGACGAAATCAAGTTCCAGGCATGTGCGTAATCAAGATCTTGGTTTGAAGATAGTCTAACAAAGTAGTCGATTTGAAAATAATCAAAAACATCATGGCAATAACGATAGTTTCAAATGATAAAAACTTTTGCAGGAGACTGTTTGCTTCCTTTCTTGTTTTGGGGCTGAAATCTTGGGAGTTTGCCAAGATAGATAGAGAAATAATCAATTTGACTTACACGGTTTTTGGTTGTTTTTCTTCATTGCACGTCAAATTCACCCAGTTAATGTAACGACCAAAAGCTTTGGAAGTGACGTCACTTTTGAACCTTCATCTTGTTGTTCCAGTCGCACCCAATCTGAAACTTGGATGTTATTCGAAATAAATATTTAGTCTCTTGTGGGATTCTCTGATAAACACTATCGTTTCCTGCAGTAAACCAAAAACAAAATCTGCCATAACTAAATTCAAAGCTGAGCATAGCACGTATGAACGTGGTTTGGGACCTGCTTTTGAAATCTAGCTGAGACGCCTTTGTATTGACCGCTCATGTTTGCAGCTCCATCAAACGAGTTGGCAATACAGTTATTGTTATCAAGTCCTACACCACTTACCATTTCATTAAACTCATTGAACAATCTTTCTCCTGTTGATGATTGCACCCACTTGAAGCCAATAATTCTCTCTTTTATTTCTGTTTTCAAAACATATTTTAGTACAATCACACACTGATCTATACCAGAGACGTCTGTAATTGTATCCATGAGAACAGAGTAAGATTTAGCTTCCTTAACTTCATCAGCAATGCATGACTTGATCAAACGTTTTATATTTGTTTATTATTTTATTGACTATGATTTTACTTAAAAACGTTACTTGAATTCATCTTTCTCAGTGACATCTGCATATTTCAATGCATTTTACTCATTTGATTAACATTTTCACGTGCTTGTCGAAGTTGCTGTTGTAGTTACACAGAAAGGTATGTTTTCAAACAGTTTCCATGATTTAGTGAATGGTTGTCAAGAGTATGGGCACTCTATTCTGTTAATTACATCAATAACAGCAGACACTACGTGACCTGCCTCCGATCAAATACTTCTTTTTCTTTTCACAAGCTGTTTTTCCAAAATTTGCCTATTCATAGATGATCCGTTATCGTAAGCAATTTTGGCCTTAACTAAATCTATGTGGGCCACTGTCATGTTTTTATACAGTTTGTGTTAAATGTATATATAATGATTTTTTAAAATACTTGCCATTTTCATTGTCCAAATTTAACACTTTGTTTTCTTGACAAAGAGAATAATTTTTAGTATTGTTTTGAGTAACTAGTGTGTGTAGAGATATTCATATTGAATGTTTTCAAAATCGTCTGATGTTGCACTGTTTAGTACCTACTACCGGTAGTTCGGATGCCGACGAATTCTAATTTAATATCACTTCCCTCTTGTACCAAAATATTTTCTGAGCACGAGCTGAATTTGGCAGGCTTTTTAGACTCCGCTTGTTGGTTATAGAACACAAAAATTTATTTTCGGTAAGTTTTAGGTTGCTTTTCTCTCTGTCTAGTGTATTTCTGTATATATTTTCTGATTTTCATTTTTTCTTCGGCCTATTCCTTCCGTTGCGCTCTAAAAAGTCTTTTAAAGTTTTTTATTTATAAATTACCGGTACCTATAAGTAGAGTTTATAACCTGCTCTGATAATTGGTTTGGTGCTCAAAAAGTAATATCAAAGTTATACTTACCAAAATCGTAAAATCTTAGTCAAAATTATAGAGCTTATTTTGTTATAAAACTAAACACACCGCACATCTCCGCACACTTTTATTATTATTTAGGGCCGGTGGGGCAATTCAGCACTGCTCAATACACACTCAAATAGTACCTATTAAAATATAATTGTTTCTCTATCTTTATCTTTTCCAAATTTAGAACAACTAATAAATGATCATTGTTGTCGTCACTTATTATATAAATTGATTATGTCTAGCATGGCCATTAAATTAACCCTATTAAATCTACTATTAAGTTTCTCATAAAAGCGACAGTTTGTAGTATCATCTTTGATATAGGTAATATATTACAGCTTCATTTATACTTGTAGTGGTTTTATTACTATAAAATAATTCACTTACTGATCTAACGAAGATACTCTCCATTTTTCAATCTGATAAACTTCAAAATGTGCACCAGTGTTTTTCCCTGATCCGCCATAATTGATTTCAGCATGAATCACAGCTCTGGTCGAATAATCATTTGATGGAGTCGATGCATGTATAAACGCGTGAACTAAATTGATGGCATTTTTAATTCGTTGTTGATTGATATTATCGCTCCTTCCCAAATACAATAAATGATCGATGACATGAAGAAAATTTGTTGTCTTTCCCGAAGAACTTTCACCGGTGAATATTATATGTTGTACTTTATCGTGATGCAAAGCCGCTTGGTAGGCACTATCAGCGACCGCAAACACATGCGGTGCCAAATCCGAACGAGATTTAAATTGGTACTGAGAATGTTGCTGTTGGAAAACTTAAATATAATCAATCATGTAATATCCACTGCGCTTACCGTTTCTCCATAAATATCTTGTTGTTCGTTAGGATTAAGCACGAGAAGTACGTCACCAACGTACGTGCACGGTTGTCCCATATCCATTCTTTTACTTAATAACTGCAGAATAGTTTCTTCATTAATCTCATCGAGAGTGGACAAATCTTCAACGAGCATCTCTTCCATGGGTTTGTCATAACCATCTTTCAACAAACTGGATTTTATCATTGTCTCACAGGTTCGGGTCTCGCTACCGATCATTCCAAACTTCTCGTTCAAAATTCTCAATTCTTGATTTAACTGAAAGAGATAAACAACAGTTTTCGAATTTATCGAAATGTGATGCACAATACATAATAATGTTTTTCTGGAACTAATTCGAAAAAAGGATGTTCCAATAATTCCATCATAAATGGACGATGTTCTGGATTTTTTATTAAACACCTAAAACGTAACCGTTACTTTATAGTAGGAATATTATTATTTTTCATTACTCGTCTATGAAATCCTTGAAGGTGTCTGACCAATTTCCAGGAATATCAAGCCCGGGAGGGGGATTACTGGCAATTTGAAAGATAACTCGGCTAGGATGCATTTTATGATAGGGAGATTTTCCATTTGCTATCTCAAGTGCTAATATTCCGAGGGCTCCACACATCCGCTCTGCTATCGTAACCGTTAGATTCCAAGTTACCGTGCATGTTGATGACTTCAGGCGCCATCCAATTAGGAGAACCTAAGCAAGAATACGTCTTTCCCAAAGGTGATTTCAATACATGACACAATCCAAAGTCTACTAATTTGACGTCCCCGTCTGAAGTAAGTAAAACGTTGGTCCCTTTGATGTCTCTGTGCATTACGTTATTTTCATGCAAATAGTTTAATGCCTGGATGTAACAGAATTTAGCATTTCAAACAAACTTAATTTAAAGATACCTTGACAACTTCCTTTAAAATTAAAGAAATATGTTCCTCGGCCATGCGACGGTGTAACGATACCAATCCTCTTACAAAATCCATAACAGGCCCTCCTTCACACAACTGTAATTACTTTGTATTATCATATCCCTTAGAAAAGCAAAACTTACTTCCAAAATAAACCATACTTCGGTACTATTCGCATCACTAAACACACCATAGAATTGTGGCAAATTCGGATGGTCTGAAAAATTCTTCAATATTCTATACTCTTCTTGAATTATCGCCGCATTTTCATCGTTAAAATTTTGAATCTTGATAGCCACATTTTCGCCAGTCCGCGTATCTTTGGCTTTAAACACTCTAGCGTGAACTCCTTCGCCGAGACAATTTTCTAAAACGAAAAGTTCGTTTCCTTTTGGTAATTCTTCCAATTTGAACATTTCTTTCATTTTCGACAAACGAATACGTTACACTTTACTCTCGACTCTTGTACTTGGAGTAACATATTCATCCAAACAATACTTTGTCGTAAATGGATTTATTTTCATGAAACCCTGAAGTTAAATTTAAAAGGTTTCTTTTAATTCGTCCTTCACCTTAATTCTTTGATCATCAATATACTGTTTACGGATTTACTATCTCTGAATGAATAGAAGGATAATAGGAAAGTATTTAGGATAATACGTTTAATATTTACATTTGAGATTTAAGAAGAATGATTGATTTGGTTGTGAAGTACCTAAATAAATTTTAAAAAATCTTTGCGTATTAACTCGTGTCATGAATTTCTTATGCGTAGTTGATGGATCGTATGTCATGTGACACGTGTTGTGTGTCATGGATCATTTGTCGTTGCTTTATATATTGTGTTTCATGTATCCATATCTACTTAATAAATATTATAAATTTCGTATTATGTTACAAAACTTTAAAATGCATGTATATTGACCACATCTCTTCAGTCATGCGAAAATAACACTTATTTGACCTCACTTTTTAATATGTACTCATTTATTTACAAACTACTAGCATATCCCTTATTTAAATTGTTTTAATTTAGGGTTGCGAAGTAGCTAGTGATAATTTATTGCCCAGAAAGTTTAGTGCTAATAAAATAAATATTTTCGTGTAGTTATAGTATTGTTTTATTTGCCTCCACAAGTGAAATAAAATTTGCTAATCCGTATAATTGAAGGTATTTTCAAAAACTCAAGCATTCTTTATATTACTTGTCAAAAAAATTGTTCAACTAAGTTGTAGAAAATGTAATTACGACAAAATTTTGTCATAACTTTTCTATATAATTAATTGATTGTTAATTGAAAAGATTATAATAAACTAAAAATTCCGCTCTCTGAGTGCCTAGATTTTCTTTTTTTCTTTCTGTAGCTTGTACCTTTATCGGACAAAGGTTCTGATTTTTTCTACAATGGTCGGTTGACTGTCACGCGTGTCAGCAAAATCTCTAGATATCTTCATTTTCTGAATGGCGGATTGTTCTAGCGTAAAGCCAAGCCATCCGCATCAGAAGAAGAAGAAATTATTAATATTACTTACGCAACCTGAAAACATCTCGTTGTCCATCGCGCCAAAACCAAATGTGCAATACACCAGTGTAAACACGAAAGTGATGTTTTATAGGATGGTCTGTGTCTGAAAATTGTAAGTTTTGATTTCTGCGCAACAGTTTTTAATATAATGAAAGAGCTCTAACACGTAACGAAACGTGATTTTTTGAACTCACGTGATAACATTCGTTACAAAAATTGTAGTTGTAATTAGGGTACGGGTTGTATAGTGAATGCATGGCAGTTGCATGTAAGCGAGCATTAGTTGCTTCAATGGAGTTAAATCAAGCACAATGAGTAAGTATCGGTTGTGAGGACTTTTATCTTATTTTGAGATCGTTTGTTTCATGTCAGCATGATCAAAGAGGTTCCGTTGTCTTTAAGCGCAAATATTTAAATTTAAATCATTGGCGTAGTATAAACAACAGTGTTAAATAATGATGATGTAATTGCACAAACCTTAAGCTGATTTGATAAGTTTTTCAAAACATTTAATTGCTTGTTCTCATAAAAGGGTAGTCCGGATGAAGAAGACTATTAAACGTTTTCAGTGAAATCAATGAAGACCATAATGATCTATTTCCACATTAGTGGGTTTTTACATGCAACCTTTTTGTTTGTTGTAAATAAAATTCTCTTTTGTGCTTCTTCTTTCATGTGTTACCTTAACCAGTCTTACAATATTTCAGTTGCTTGATGTCTAGCCGTATTTTCTCTTTGTACGGGGCGTGTTTTTAAAGTAAGTACCGTTTTGCAATAAAAAAATAACAAGTAAATAATTTTCAACAAATTTTTTTTATTTGAAAGGCTATACTTTACTCTACTTTTTCTACATAATTTCCACTAATATTAAGCCACTTATCGTATCGTGGGATTAGCTTTTGTATTCCATCGTCAAAGAAGGACGCCGCCTGATTAGATAACCATTGCATCACGGTCGTTTTTACTTCGTCATCATCGGTAAGGTGCTGCCCCCCCAGATGCTTCTTCAAGTGCAAAAACAAATGGTAGTCGCTCGGCTCGAGATCAGGACTATAGGGTGGGTGGTCCAATTGTTCCCATCAAAAAGAAGCGATAAGGTCTTGGGTACAATTTGCCGTAGCCATCTTCAAATGCCTAACCCATTTCCGCGCCATTCCATCACTCATAATGCTTTCACCATAAACATCACTGATTTGGCGATAAATGTCAGCTGATTTGAAACCTTTAGCACTGAAAACGTATTACACCACGCAATTTACAGTCGGCGGGATTCTCAATAGTCGACGGCATTTTACAATCACGCAAACAGATGTAGACTTGATCGAAAGATTTTGTAATCGCGTCCGTGACTTTCCAACAAATGTAGCTAAACGACGCGCATGCGCTAAACCGAGGCCGCCGCAGCGACGGCGAAAAGTGAAAACGGTACTTACTTTAAAAACACGCCTCGTAGATTCTTTATCCAAACATGCTCTTACAGTTAAGATTTCTTCTAATGAACCTATCTGTAACATTATTTCAATGCATGTTTGTGTTTTCTAGCACCGTCAAACTTCTTTTGTATTTCTTGGTACTTGGTTCAAAAACTTTTTTAATCAGATCAAACTGGACTGCGTTCATACAGTGTAAAACAAATTACATTTCCACATTCGTTAATCGAATAGTGAGTTCAATAGTAATCTTTTCAGTACCACAGCAGTAAGAGCTTTAAAAGCTTAAAACAATGTGAAAGTTTTAGTTGAAATTATCACTGGACCTTCTGTTGCACTTTCTTGTTTTGTTCTAGTGTGGATTTACTTTAAAGTCTTAGAAATAATAGTTTATTCCATTTGAAATCTTCTCAAAAGTACCTACTTCTAAACGATTGCCCATTGTAATTTATTTTAAAGAATAAAAATCAAAAATAATAAACTTTGTCTGTGTAGGGAATAAATCTCACATCAGTAAGGCGACTAATAAGGCTAATGCAGATATAACTTCACTAGTAAAGGTTAGTAGGGTAAAGTTCGTTTGGAATTCTGGTCTTTTCCATTGGCTACAGTCGACTACAGCATTTGATTTACTAAACATCCTCTCTTTGTGTCTTGTGATACAAAAAAAACCGCTATGGCAGCAGTTGCAGCTTTGCAGTGAGGTGGGTGGAATACATGCGATAAGTAGAATATGTATGATCCTACAGAATACTAGCATCGCATTGCCTCAATAAAATCTGTCGTAGAGACACAAACCATTATAATTATACTTTTTTTGATTTTATGACACAAGGAGGGACCATTGCGATAATTAAGTACGTCTTTGCATAGGTTTAACGACTAACATTTTTTGAACAGTATATTTTGTCTTTCAAGTCAATATTTAAGGGTCACAAAGCATTTAAATTGCTTCTATCTTACCGTTATACTACCTTAATTTGGATACCTGAGTTCGGCTACCTACCCTTCTCTTGTTCGACGATGCCAAATAACTCATATGATGTGATGTAAGTAGTATTTATATCCCGTTATGTGGAATTTGATTTGCAGTCGGATAATGACATGTGAACTGTGGTTTTATGCAGATGGTCTATTTTGACGCTAAGCAAATGCAGCTCTCTACAGGTTGTATTACTGGACAAGTGTCTTATATGTAGGGAGGTAGAGGAAATGACAAAACACATTTTTATTAGTAAGATTTTGATGTTAATATTATGCCAGATTACAAACTTTGATACTGAGAAAGTTGGGTCTGTAGTTTCTTTAGTAAACTACTCTTTTCAGATTAGTATTGTAGTACTCCGACGTATAATTGAAGTAATAGGTCGAGGGTGCGGTAAGATAGCAATGTCTTGGCCTGTGGTTATAAAAAATATATGACTGAGCAAAACAGATGCTGCAAAGGCTAGAGGTAAGGTATTTCGTACTGTAAAATATAAAGGATCCATAAAAAGTATTCATGGTTATCAAACGCGTGATGATGTTTTTAAGAACGATGGGAGCGTCAAAGTTAATTTTTTTCTTATGTTAATGAATGAGAACGGAAGTACTGTTTATTTTCTACCAGCTTGGTGTAGTTTTTTTAAATTAACTAAATTCAGTTGCTCATTGATTTAATAAGATTCATTAAGAGAATCATTTCAGACCAACGTTATTTTCTGCATTTTCTCTAGCAGAAGTGTTCGTGAAGCTTTTTATTTTGGGTAATATTGTTATTGATGTCTTGATTTTGTTGCCCTGGGGTTCACTGTGGGCTTTAATGGCAAATGCAGGGTGTACATTGAGTTACTGGAGATTTCTCGGACTAAAATATGCCGATTTAACCCAAATTACTTAATTATTAATTTGGTGTGTGAAGGAAGGTAATGGCGAATTTGTCTATTTAATTAAAGAAAACGCAAAAATTCAATTATCTCAGAAAGTGTTGCTTGAAGGATATTTATTAGTATACATTTTGGGCCAACATAAGTTGGAGTATAAAATTGTTCAAATAATAATTTCATAGAGAAAGACATAAAAAATTAGGACATTTTAAATGTAAAAAAAATTCTGTAAAGTGGCACCCCCTGTAATTTACCACAAAAATGAGAACTGATTTTTGAATTCTTATCCAAAAACCACAGAGTACCCATTTCGTGCAAATCGTACAGCTCTTAAGAAAATTATCCAAAAAAACTAAAAAATAATAACTTGGACGATCTGTATTTTGGAAACTATTAACTTTTGGTTAAGGTAATTTGGGTTAAATCGACTTATTTGAGTTCCAGAGATCTACAGTAGCTACACGGAATATCGGGACACCTTGTGTGTCATCGATTTTCTACGAAGAACACAACAGCATCTACTAATCAAATTATATTTCACATATTTTACGTGTTTTTATGAATGCAAGTAAATCGTATTACCATCGTCTTATTATATACGACTCACCCTATACAAACATAACGTAAGTAGTTTTACTTTAAAAATACGGAAAAGTCTTCTAATATCACACTGTTTTTTTTCAATTGAAAGTTATTTGACACAATATTTATTAAAATACGTAACAAAAGATAAATTCGTTGTAATTGTAAAATTTTAAACCAAGGCGGCTTTGAAATAGTTTCGCACCATCCGTGACGACGCTTAATTTCGACGGCTGAATTTTTAAATAAAATCGGCATTATAATCGTGTAATCATTAATTTTTGTTTTGTTAGAAATGTGAAGGTATGTTTTATTAAAGTACGTAGTTCGAATGTAAAATACATGTTTTTCTAATTATTTAAGTAATATTTAACTTTTTCTTTGTTTCAGATGTATACGTCATCAAGTAAGTTAGTTTCTACCTACTTTTATATTATGCCGTTTGAGGTCGCACCTATTATTTATAGGGGGGAAGGTGCGTACTTACAAAAATGTTCGGAATTTTTAATATATTATCAGCCACCGCTTTTATGTCTGCATTTATATGTGTTAAGTAAGATTAGGCTTAAACCTTTTGTTCGATGTGAACGGAGTATCGTAATCGCCTCCTAAAGACGTCCTTGGTACAAGATACTAGAGGACCTTTTAATGCTTATTTTCTTCCCTTCTCCTTTTGAGGAAAACCCGAAAAACATTTTATTTTAGCTTGATCAGAACAAGTATTCAAAAAAATTGTTATGTTTACAAAGTGAGGTTGAGTGCTCTGAAAAATTTGTTTCTAACTTGCCCTACAAAAATTTGTAAATTTGTATAATGTGCTTATGGTCATCTTGAGCCATTACATCAATGAATTTGAACACTACAGATGGTTTAAGCCTAAGTGTATAGAAACGGTACGTAGAGGAGTAGCTTGAGGAGTAAATGCAGGTAATAGAGAGACCCTAAATACATTTATTTCAACGAACATTACACAAATAACGAGTTGGTATTTAGGGTGAATATTTATATTTTTTCAAAAAGTTATTTAAATTATACTATTTATAACTCTTATCAACAACTACCATAAGTAATAACTCTTTTATTGAACAACATCACATGCACCCACAGCTGAAGCTTTTTAACATAAGAATTGTAGAGTTCTCCACACTCAAGACACATTTAGAGTTCCTCCTCCGATGTTGTTTTCTCTTTTTCTTGGCCTTGTTGTTATACTTCCTATACCTTTTGACTTGTTTTATTGGATTATTTTTGCTTAGATTTTTACATTTGAATAGGGTATCTAACAGTATTGCAGATGTTTGTTTTTTACGTTGAATTGAAGAGCAGTGTCTTAGATTTTCCGAGTTTTGCTTTAACTACTTCTGTATTTTCGGTTTGGTTGCACACCAAAACTTTTGTTTAACGAATTTTACCTGCAAGATTTGTCTGCTGTTTTGACTATCATTCATTGTATTTGTTACAATACTCTGTTGCTCGTTATTCATGTGTGCTGGAAAAAACAGAAACTTAAGTTTACCGTGTATGCGACTGTAATAATCGTATGTCGACCCTTAATTAACATTTTGACCTCCCCATTTTGACGTTTCTTTTCATTGTTGGTTTAATATTCTTTGTATACGTATCTGAATTTAACTTTATTTCTGTTTTTAAGAATTCAAACAACGGTACATATGAGGCGTTTAGTAATTACATAATTCATAGACATTAATACTGCAAATTAAATAAAATGTACTATAATTGCATGTTATCGGTAATATAGAAACCTGTTTAAAAAGATCGTCAAACATCGACATACGTTTATGAAAATTAAGTCAGGCGGTTATTCAGAATGAGTCATACGCAATCTTATATGATTTTCACTGTATGCGAAATATGTGGCGGTAACACTACATTTTAAATACTTATAAACGTTTGCAAAATGATTTGGTTAGTGTCTAACCTTTGTTTAAAAGACAACTTTTGTGCGCTAATATCTAGAGTTGAAAAATGATATCGAGATGCGGTTTTCACTATCTTGTTAAGCTTTTAATTCTTTATTTATTTATTATTTATTGTGTAAAATTTGACATATTATTCAATGATTTTTTCAGAAAAACGGCTTTATTTGTTGATATCATATTTAACGGTCTCTAGCGTCAACGGTAATAACCATAATAAGACAAAATAAAGTGTAGTCGATAAAATCTAACTCTAACGCATTGAAGTTTATTAAATTCCGTTAGAGCAATTCAGAGTAATCGGTTTTTAAATTAAAAACACGTTGTGCTCTCCCCGCCACTTTATATAAAAAACAACAAAAAATTGAAAAACATAAAATATTAAAAAATGTCTCAGAATTTCATTAAAACTATTTTGAATACTCTCTAAATATGCTAAAAAGCAGAGGAAACTCTAATTTTCTATTACCTAAGCCATGACTGCTACGCTCCCTAGCAGCCGTTTTAGAAACTTAAAATTATTTTTTCAGAGTTTTTTATAGTCACTTTTCTAATAATAATTATCTTTCAATTGTGTACAATAAACCGTATCCGAGATATGACCGGCGTCCATTCTTAATGGCTCACCCGAAGAAATCTGCTTATCGGTGAAATTTCTGAGCTATTGTAAAATACCATGGCAGGCGGTTTTTTTAAGTCCGAACACACTAAGTTAGTCGGCACCAAAGTAATTTTAAACTTGCACATTTTAATATTTGATTCAATCATGTCATACAGTCTCTTCGTTAAAGATAGCTTTGTGTTTAATTTAGTTGTAGTACCTACTTTTGTTATTGTGGTTTAGTAAATATCTAGAACATTCTGTTTAACTCAAAAATGATTTTAAATGGCCTGCTGTAAATTACGCAGACTTGTACAATAGCAATCAATCATCCAGAATCAGTTCGATTCCTACTTTGTTCTTTGGGACCCTTCAGAAAACTCAATACAACTAAGAAATACACGCTTATAACGATCCGGTGGTCCACGTTCTTGAACAGGCGACCACTCAATGAAGTCACAGGTTGTGTTCCAATTGCAGAACGAGGAGTGTTAAAAGAGCTTGGTTGCTCTTCTTGTAGGACAGGAACGTAAAGGGTCGAAAGTATCTCCAATACGACCACTTTCACTATCGACAAGTGGATCTACTGGCTCTGGGAGTGAAGTGCTTGTTTGATACTGTGTTCTCCCTTCCTTCTGCAGAGACGAACATAAGACTACGTTGTATTCACCTGTTTGTAGCTATACGGGGTCGTATTTTGAAATAAGATTTTATTTCTTCACCAACACTGGTCCTGGTTTAGGCTAAGAAGGTACAGACACTTCGTTAAAAGTCCTTCTAGAATTCGTAAACATCTTTTCGTGGGAGAAGCATTGATTGCAGTGTATAGTAGGGATCGTATTGCTTGAAGGGCACTAGGAAGAAACTATTCCCATTCGGAGATATACAAATTCTTAGAACGAAGGTTAAGATGCATAGTTTTCAGAGAGTTTCATTAAAACGTTCAATTTGGCTATTATTTTCTGGATTATGCGCAGGAATTTTTTTTTTTTTTAACTTTACGTCAAATAAATAGTTCAACTCTTTCCTTATCAATTATATTAAAATCCGACTATGGTTTCGATGCCATAGGCATCATTTTCAAGTTACAACACAGCAGACAAGGGAATAAAAAATACATAAATTTGTCATCTAATTATTAGAGTTTTGAATAACAGGCAAATATAGTAATAGCCATAACGAAAAACGTAACGTAAGAAATGTTTTCAGTTCTTCTGACATAAAAACATGATCCCTGTTTGTATATATTGAGGTACTTATACCAAAAAGTACAGAACAAGTCATTTAAGCATTTTGTTACTGTGGCAATCGTGATACTTTTGCAGGGTAATGCACGGAGCACGTCAGTTAGAAAGTTGCCGACTTCTGAAATTCCATCAATATGAAATTTGGTATACAACGGCGCCGACTTTGCGGGTTCGAGCAACTTTTGGAACCCACAATATTTATTTTGCGGGTTCCTTGCACCCACAATAATGTTTCCATAAATTTGTATAAGTATAGAAACAATCGAACTTCCATTCAATGAACTTCAACATACTTCGTTGGGATTTTAAACTTTACACAAACATGATTGTAAAACCGTTTAAATAATGATGTTCCAAAGGTTTTTCTTAGAATTATTTACCTGCATTTGCCGTTATCATCAGTACCACATTGTGCGGATTTTACATTTTCTACAGTGCAGGAAGGCAGGCTAACTTTACTAAGAAAACATTTCCTTTATGTAAAGTATAAACAGTTAAGCGGATTATAGCATTCTTTTCGGTTTCTTGAACTACGATCATTTTGCTATTCTAATTTTTCAATTGCAATTTTGGCTTTCTAGTTGCATGTAACATCTCTAATATTTAAAAAACGAAAATAATCAGTGTTAAAGGAGGGTAAAAAATTGAGTAGGGAAGAACACGAATTAATATATATATATAAACAGATTTTGATGATACATGTGGCTAAAGTTATTTTTTTTAAATTATGTTTATGAAACTGACTTGCAAAAATCAAAATGCCTACCTGCAACTGCATTTGCGTCAATAGCCTTACGTCGTTTCGTTGGTGCAGCATTTACGCGATAAAACAACTATGGTCTGCAATAATTTGCGATTTTTAAAATGTCATAAAGGTACTTATACATACAAAATGTTAAATTAATCTATATCTAAAACACCTAGTCAAAGGCAATTACAATTACAATTTTTCTATTCAACCATATAAATTGCATAGGAGCTGAATTACTTTAATAGTTGCACGGTTTTGCTTTAATTTCTATATGATTACAAAATGATTTTTTTTGTATATTGTGTTTCTTGTTTTACTTTTGTTTATACTTCAGCATAATAAACAAAATTAATACCCTTATCCCACCATCTCATTTCACTGTTCATATTGCAAAAGTGCAAACTGCAGTGGTGCAGACTGTGATAAAAACACCGACCGAGAACGATAAGGTTGTGATTGCACTATTGCACAGAACTATTTTGTATCTTGATTTTATTAGTTTTGAGTGTACGCTGTGTGCTAGCTGTGCATATATCTATTTTGTATCTTGATATTTAGGAGTGTTCAGTGTATGCTGTGTATCTATAACAGATATTTTAATTGTATACTTTCAAGTGAACGACGTGATTTCGAAACTAATTCAATTTTGCGTAAGTAGGTAGTCGGTCCATGGTTTTTTAATTATGCTTGTATATTTAGTAGTATGGACAAATTCGTAATCAGAAAAACAAAACAATCGGTGGCAGCTGAACTGTCGCCGAGAGCGTCAACTTCAACAGCTTCCGAAACAGTTCATGTTAGTGTTAGTGCTGATGCTTTATCAGGACCTCCTCCTAAGTTGATGGAAATTGATACTTCATTATCAACAACAACACATAAAGCTAGTAGTGCAAAAGGAAAACGCGCTTTTAAAGAAATATGGAAGTCCTCGTTTCCTTGGATCGTTCATTGCCAACCACAACCTACATCAGACTTAAATTGTGATACTAAAACTGATTATGTACTATGCAAAATATGTAAGCTA
Source organism: Abscondita cerata (assembly GCA_030710515.1). NCBI lineage: Eukaryota > Metazoa > Arthropoda > Insecta > Coleoptera > Lampyridae > Abscondita > Abscondita cerata. The sequence continues at coordinate 11,158 of JALBCR010004782.1, read as the reverse complement.
GCTTCAGATCAACAACTGCTTTCTTTCTCAACAAAAAAGATTCAGCATTTATTTTATCTGGGTTTAAGTCTTGGAATAAAGCCCTTGAAAGATTTCGACTACATGAGAAGTCATTGTGTCATCGAAAGCAAGTCTTAAAACGTACTCAAAATCAAAAGAAAAATTTAATATATCAATCCAGCTCTCATCCGTAAAAAAACAAGAAATGTTAGAAGCGCGAGAGGCACTACTTAAAATCATTTCTTCAATTAAATATTTGGCATTTCAAGGATTAGCTATTCGTGGACATACCGATGAAAATAGTAATTTAATAACTTTGTTAAACCTTAGAGCTACCGACTGCCCCAATCTTAAGAAATGGTTGGCTAGAGATAAATACAAATGGTTGTCTCACGATATCAGCACGAAATTCTTACCATAATTAGCCATAAAGTTCTTAGACATCTTATTGCACAACTTAAAGAAGCAAAATACTATTCGATTATTGTTGACGAAACCAGTGACATTGCCGTCAAGGAACAAGTCTCAATCTGTTTTCGATACGTATCCAATGATTATGATGTAGAAGAAAATTTTTTGGTTTTATGAAACGTCAAATACCCAGTCTGCAACACTACTGAAAATAATTATTGACGTGCTTCAACGATTTGATATGCCCGTTAAATTTTGTCGTGGTCAGTGCTTTGATGGAGCTGCAAATATGTCTGGTGCAGTGACTGGTGTCCGAACCCAATTTACTGCGTTGGAACCTAGAGCCATTTTTGTACATTGCCTAGCCCATAATCTAAATCTCGTTGTTCAGGATAGCATTCAACTTCAAACAGGTTGCCGCAACGCTTTAAACATTGCTCGAGAAATGATTACATTTGTCCGTAATTCTCCAAAGCGACTAGGAATATTTTCGCAACTTCAATATGAAGAAGGCACCAAAGAGGAAACCTTCGTCCATTTTGTCCAACTAGATGGACAGTTAGATTTGTTTCTATGAATTCAATTCTTACAAATTATTCAAGTCTTATCAATTTTATGTCAGAAGTAGCAATATCCGAAAGAAATGAAGTTGGAGCAAAAGCTAGTGGTTTCGTATCACACTTAGAATCATTTGACTTTTTTTATTACATCAACGCATTGGTTAAAGTTTTTGGCCACGTCGATACAGCTAATACAACTATTCAGAAGAAGACCTTGTCATTTCAAAAAGGCTATTCTATGCTTACATCTTTAAAAACAGTGATACAGTCCTTCAGAGATCAAGATTTCTTTTAGAGTTTTGGAACACTATCAATAAAAAGCCGATTCTCTTGAATTAGAGCAACCAAAACTTCCTCGTCAGCGACGTGTTCCCCGACGACTTGATGATGGTTCAGAGAGTCACAAATTTGTTAATGTAATGGATTATTACGGGCAACAGTTCTTTGAACTGATTGATAATGTTGTGACAAGTTTAACTGCTAGATCGGACTCTACTGCAGCAAATTTTTGCAAATCGCAGAACGATTTGTAATTGGTAAATCTGATGAAGAAGACGATGAGTACCTGCTAAACTTTTACGCTGACGACATTGATAAAGAAAGATTATTGCTCCACAAAACAATGTTTTTAGAAATTTTACAATCTCGAAAGCAAAACGTTTCTGATTTTGATGAAGTGGTGAGTTTTTAAAGACGATAAATTACTGAGAGAAATTTTGCCAGAGTTCTGCAAATTGATTAAGCTCATATTAACTGTCCCAGTTTCAACGTGTACCGCTGAACGATCATTTTCTAGTTTGCGTCGCTTAAAAACATACACGAGGTCAACATCTACCCAAATGCGACTAAATAGTACAGCAATTATACACGCTCATCGTGAAATAACGTCATCTATCTGCATTGATGAAGTAGCAGATGAGTTTATCAGTGCTAACCACATTCGTCAACAAACGTTTACATTGAATAAATAGTATTTAATATGAAATATTAACTTTCACAGTTCACACTATTCTTTATTCGTTTATTTAATTTTTTTGTATCAAATAAAACTTTTATGCAGATATGCACTTATAGTGAATTAATACACTTTCAATTTCTTATTTTTAATTTGCAAAAATTATATGCACCCACAAAGTTTCGAGCAAGTCGGCGCCGATGTTGGTATATGGCCATAATCGACTCACTCTAAGTCTAACTAAAATATTTTCAAAACGGCGACACATTTAAGGCAATTTTCAATAAGATCGTGAACCTTACTTCTCATTCTAGAAGACCAGTATGTTCGAGAAATTAATTCGATAGTCTTATCAACGTGACCCATATCGGTATGATACTTATTTAGCACTGAAGTTTCCATTACGCGTGGAACATAAAAATAACTTATCGTCAATTTTACGGTATATTAACCCATTTGTCAATTCGTAATCTGAACTCTCACGAATTTCCAACCCTTCCCGAAAAGTTTTAATAATTTCATCGAGTCCTGCTTAACAAACAACGTGCACTCCAAACTATTATCCTCTAATATCATTGTGGATGGTAATCGACTCAATGCCTCTACATGAGGGGATACGAGCACCCGGATCGTAATCCTGGAAATACAACACCCATCTATAATCCTAGGTACAACGTCTTTCTTAGCAAACGTTAAAATCAAACTGTTACAATCGGTAAATATTGTAAACTTAATCCCCGTTAAATAATCTTGAAGCAACAACACTATAAATAATTGCCAAACATTTCCAACTCATAGCTGGTATTTACTTTTTCGCATTCCGTTGAACGTTTGCTGTAATAGCTGACTGGATGAAACCTACCATCATCTTGTTTTTGCATTAAAATACCACCAAATCCATCGGATAATTGACTACCACTTTAACGTTTTCCGGATTTGGTCGCACCCCACTTTACTATCTACGACATACCTTAAATAATCAATGCTAGTCTGCAAATAACTGCATTTCTCATGTCCTAGCTCCAACAAATTATGCGCCAATATTTAAATCACCTGTGACAGTATTTCAATGTTTTCCCCTGCAGTTTTGGTGGCCACAAGTATATCATCGAGGTAGATTACTACTTTATCCTTTGGAATAAGATCCCGAAATACCTCTGAAATAAATTTCGCAAATATAGTCGGACTATTGCAAAATCCAAATGGCAAAAGGCAAGAACTCGTTACTGCCTCTGAGGGGTAATGAATGAAGTATACTGTCTTCAATTTTTATCTAACATTTAAAAAAAGCATCTTTTTAAATCTAACTTACTATAATACATTTTTGCTTTTAACATATCAATATTATCCTTAATCAGTGGCAGTAGAAATCTATCATTAATACCCACATTATTTATACTCCTAAAGTCTACACATTCTTTTCATTCCATTCTTCTTAGTTACTAACACTATAGCCGTCGCATACGGTGAACAACTCGGCCTTACTATCTCACTATCTACTAAGTCATTACTACCACTTGCTTATCATAATACGACAATCTTTGAGGACTAAAATAAAAAACTATCATGACGTTCTCAGAGCTTTATAGTGGCAGTTAAATTTGTGGCAGGTTCTACAGCCCGCTCTGCCCTTACATAATTCTCTATGAAAGCTTTTTTCTAAACATTCCCCAACATCTGGAATTACATGTTCATTTATGTTTAAAACTAATTCCTCTGTTGTTCTCTACATCAATTAATCATAACTCATTAATTGCTTCACTGATTGTTTGTTGGACAGTCCTGATTACTATTTTATTTTTATCAAAAATAACATTAATCGTAGGGTTTGATATAAAATCAGGCCCAAACAGTCATAACCCGTGACATCGTCTTTTACTACATGAAAGTTAACATTCATCGTGATATTATCAACCACAAACTTATGTTTATACATACCAATGATTGACTTTTTAATCCTACAAACTTACTCTGTTGGTCATCAAAGATTCTCCATGGAACAAACCTATTTTTATTAATGATATTCCACTACCAGAGTCCACCAACCTATGTGTAGTTTCCATGCTTAATGTTGACTGGAACCGAGTAGGCTGGAGGAGGTGCTTCTTGCGTTTGAATTACCATCGTAGAGCTATCTGCCTCCCTTCGTTCAGCACCTCTTCTTTTCGGACAGTCTCGTTTCCGATGGCCTACCTTATTGCATATAAAACGCTTCTTTGTACACCCTAAAGAACAGTCGCTTTCTTCCCCACAAGAAAAACACTTTGCTGGTACTCTTGCCGCTTGCGGTTGGTTGTAATACCAGTTATCTCTTGCACAACCCTGTAATGCGTAAATTTTCTAAGATTCTCTGACATAAATTCTTTGTTTCAGTTTTTATTAAATCCAGAGCTGTATTTATGTGACTCACTAAAATTTATCGCGTTTTATTTATTCGACGCCATTTGCAATCTCATCATTTTATCTCATGTGGTTGCGCCCTTGACACAATTTGCAATACCCAGTAAATCAAATCTCAGGTCTGGAACAAAAGAACAACATGCAATTTGACGTTCAGAATTCCACTTTCATTTTATGTTAGAGGGTCTCTGTATTCCATGTACTTGTTTATCGGTTGTGATTGAAATAAAGAAAGGTGAATCGTACCGGTATTTGACAACAAAATTTCCCATTTTCATCATGTGCTCCAGAACTTCCAGAATTGAGCACAATTACCGTTCCCTAATAAGTACCACAGAGACCATATACCTATCACTTAGGTCTTTTTATCCACATTGCCCATAGACACCTTACCGATCCCCTTGGATACGATGCTACAAAGTGGTCTGCCTTTTCACATTTAGACAATCTACATCCAACATCGAAGTGTAAGAGACCTCTGAAGAAGCGGGCCCCTCTAGTGTTAAGCCGAAACGTTGGAAGAAATTCCAATTAACGAATCTAGACGACACAAGTTCACCAACCTGAACAATTTATTAGAGTATTATATTCGAGGATTTGTGTTGTCTTTTAAACGACTGAATACCCCCAATTCAATATGCGAACTTACCGAATTTTTATTTTTTTTATACATAATGCCACGAGGGGTTAAATTTTTGCCGTTAAACTGTTGCGAAAGTTTTTGTCTAGCAATTTGTCGAGCAACGTTTTATACCATGAATAAATGACTGCATATTGCAATTTGTTAGAAGTGTTAAATGTGAAATTATTAATTGAGAGTTTGTTAGACAACTTTTTATTTATAAAACGATTTTATTGATGACAGCAGGGACCCGGCAATATGCAAAAATTCAAAAGGTGCAACCTGCATGCGTTTCTCTGTTAGTAATTACCTGTTCTATTTACCAAAATTAGTTTCTGACGACCTAGCTAAAGTATCGTTTGCGGCATTGGTGTGAAGTGCTTTTTACGTTTTAAACTTTGCAATTCGTGCATAAAATCCCTTACTTCACACACTTGTATCATAAATAACTATTTTCTTCAAGTGGCAATAAAGCAGCGTATTATTGCAAATACTGGTAAATGCAAAATAGTTATTTGTCCAACAAGTGAGCAAGCGATTGACTTTCGCAGTGAGAGTGGACAAAGGCTTTCCTCATGTGTTAGACATTAACATTTTTCGACGACATTCCTCAAAAAACAAAACTAATGAAAGAAATAATATTTATTAGGTAGGACCCAATAGTCTCGCTACAGTATTCTCTAGAACCGTTGTGTGTCTCGATCTGTCATAGCGCAGCCGCGTAATTCCTAACGGCAAATCTAGGGTAGCAATTTTTAAGAGTCGGAAATATAAGATATTAAATTAAATAAAACCTGATTGAATGCTAAATTAAATTGTTAAACTAAGTACTAGACATATAGTTCTAATGACACATTTTTACATTTTTTACAAAGAGGCATTTTGCTGCCCTAGACATTATTTTCCTCGCTAGTGAGGAAAAACTAATTTTCCTACCTATTTGTAGAGAAGAACGTCCGTTTTCTAAGCATGTCGTGAAAAAATAGCTATTTTTAGTACAAGTGAACAAAGTATGTCTTTTTCTGACGTGCCGAGTGCACCAATCGGACAAGTGAAAGAAAGACATTGTTCGCGTGTTGCTAAACGTTTTTCCCACGAGTGCAAAACAATTTTTTCTTCAAGCGACAATAAAACGTCATATTATTGAACTACTGGCAGACGCTAAAAATTCTTTTTACTGTCTAGACATTAAAAAGTAAAACAGTTATTTTGTTTCCACAACTATTTAGAGGTTGGTACCTCGGTTATGTCATATTGGGAATGTAACAGTAAAGTACCAACTTGATTCGTCGAGAATAAAAAGTCACTATAAGACTCGAGAATCTCGAAAATTTGAAAATAACACATGAAAACTAGCAATAAACGCTTGAAGAAAAATAATATATTTCACTTGAATTAAAAAATATAAATTGTTTTACTTAATTTGCTGTCTCGGCTAACACCTCGCCAGCAAACTTTTAAGCTCAACAATTATATTGTTTAACTCCTAGTAAAATAATCTACTATTTTGAAAAAATAATTATTTTATTAATGACTAATTTAATAATATACGAGGATATATTGAAAAATTCTTAGCCTACTATAGAACCAAACAAAATTTCAATGTCAAAATATTTTATTACTCAACATATTCTCCTCTTAATTGGATACATTTATTACAGCGAACCTGCAACGTCTCTAGACCTTTCAAAAAATGTTTTTCTTGCTCTGCAAACCAGACCTCCACAGCTTCTATTACCTCCTTGTTGGAAGAAAATGTACGACCTTTAAACTTTTTTTCAGTTGAGGAAAGAGGTGATAGTCGGACGGAGCCAAATCGGGTGAATAAGGGGGTGTTCTAGTAATTCAAACCCTAAATCACGAATTTTTGCATGGCAACATGAGATTGTGTAGGCGTTGTCCTGCAAAAACAAAACACCTTTGGATAGCTTTCCGCGTCTTTTCTCTTTAATATTTTTCCGTAGAGTGGTCAGTAATGTCGAATAGTAATCTCCAGTTATTGTTCTCCCTTATCCAAAAATCAATCATGATTACTCCATGGCAATCCCAAAAACTGAAGCAAGAACTTTTCCAGCAGATTTTTGGACACGAAACTTTAGGTCTTGGAGAACCAGAGTGTCGCCATTCCATCGATTGTTGCTTTGTTTCTGGATCGTAGAAATGTACCCAAGTCTCATCCATAGTAACAATTCGGTTTAAGAAGTCTACATCGTTTTCAAATCGAGCACAGATCGAACGCGATGCTTCTACCCTTGCACGCTTTTGGTCAACATTCAAACATTTGGGGATCCATTTTGCAGCAATTTTTCTCATGTCCAAATTGACGTGAACCATATGATGAACGCGTTCGTATGAAATATTCAGTGCTTCAGATATCCGTTTTAGCCCAATTCGACGGTCTGATAAAATCATGTCATGAACTGCATCGATATTTTCGGGGACTGACACAGAAACTGGCCTTCCCGATCGGTCGATCAGCTTGCATTCCAATTTTTGACGGTCGCATACGAAGGACATTGATCACCAAGGGTATTAAGCATATCTTCGTAAATCTGCTTACCTCTTAACCCTTTTAAATACAGGTATGTACACTCATGAAATTTAAAACTTGGATACCACAATTTCTGTAAACAAAAGTTTGCACATTGTGAAGGGCTTATGGGTATCATTTACAATTCTAACAGCTGGTAGTCTCAGCAGGGGTTATCTTATAGAAGGACTGTAGAATGAATCATTACACTAAGCACGTTTTAGAAAATAGGTAATTTACGTTGCTTACTTAATTTTTTTCTTTAAAGAATATATTTGAAGGTATCGCTAATTAAACAACTTATAGCTCGATTAATTATCGAATCAAAATTTTGTTTAGGAAATGTTTACAAAATAAAATTAGAAATAATTTTGATTTAAAAACGTCTACAAGCAATAACTTTTAAATTAAATCAAAAACTAAACATGGTTATTTGGGTTGACTGATTATTACTTATTTTGAAATAAATCTAACCTACTAATTATTGTAAGTTATTAAAAAAATCATTAAACTCTCTATTCATAATATTTAGTCCTTACAAAATGTATATTTTATGACGTTTCCCTTTTTTCTGTAGTAAGATAAAAAGTGAAAATAAAAACTAAGGCAATTCTTATTGTCAACGTATATATTTAGAATTATAATTATAATTAAGATACCAAGTTATAGTTTAAAATTAAATGAAAACTTTTTTTTTAAATAAAGGTATTACTATATAAATAAATATAAGAAATCAATAATGGGTGTGACCTCCATTATTATTGATACATTCTTGGAGGCGTCTGCTCATTGACGCTATCAAGGTATCAATATAATTAATATTAATCGTTTCCCATGCGGTATCAATGGCTGCAATTAGTGCATTACGGTTTACTGGTATAAAATTTGGCCCTTGTTGTCTTCGGATAACAGCAAGTATTCGAGCCCAAACATTTTCGATAATGTTAAAATCTGGGCTTTTGCTGGCCAGGGTAACAGCTCCAAGTTATTTGCTTGTATCCAGTTGCGCACAACCTGCGAAGTATAGGGTCATCATATCCCGATAGTTAATTATCGAATGTTCCAAGAAAATATGTGTAAATAGTAAATGGAATCTACTAACGTAACGTTAAGTCGTTAATTATAGTTACATAACTCTCCTTTCATAAGATATAGTTCATATTAATATGCTTATTGTAAAGCTTCGTACACACCTGAACAACAAACCGAGGAACAAACAGAACAACGAACCGAACGGCAATCGGAACATTAATTTGGACGGTGCTACGTACGAATTTTAGAACAGATTCGCAAGTCCTGATTGTTCCACGAACGGTTTGCGGCGTTCCCGCAACTTGTCGGTTTTTCTCCGACATCAAAGAAAATGCGCGCGAATGCGTTTGCAGGTTTGGACGAATCTAAACAAAACGGCGAACAAACTTATGCGGGAGAATTAAATTATTTATTTTTGTCCTCCCTTTTGTGGGTTTGTTGTGTTTTAGGTAATATTATGGAGTTGACAGAAGAAAAATGTTTTAAATTAATCAGTGTTTAAGAATGCAAGAAAAATGATGTCCCTATTAGCATCATTTGGGCGGGAAATTTCCAAAATAAAAAAGCGAAGTAAATTATAATTTTTACTCTTCTTTGTGCGTAAAAATTTGGTTGGCACTATCTTCTTGTTTTCCGCAATTTTCTCTCTCAATAATAAATATATATGAACTGAAAACTACTGAAAATAATTATGGAACAGCACAAACGTTCCGTTTGTTGTTCGGATTGTGGAAATCATAAAAGATCGTTTGTCGTTCTGTTTGACTTTCGGTTCGTTGTTATGTTTGTTGCTCGGTTTGTTGTTCAGGTGTGTACGAAGCTTTACAACTTAAGCAACAATTTTTGGCGAATAAAGATTAGTTTGTGATGTAATATTAGAAACACAAATTTATATCATATCAAATTTATGACAACTTAAAACCAAGAACGTGTATGTTATTGCTAAGAAATTATTAAGGAAAAGCGCAATTGCAGTGTAAATATTTATAATTAGATATTTTCGAAAGTTTATAAGTCCTCTATTGTAATCTTAATACTTAAAAGAAAATCCTGTCCATTAGCATTATAAGGAAATGGCTTTACTTTATGAATAAGTTTCAATAACAATAGAATATCCTTGCTTGTTTAATTTACTTCCTTTGAGTCATATTGCTCTAAGGGTTGTTACATTGGTCATTAGAAGTATGTAATAAATAAACAATTACCTACTGTTTGAGAAGGTAGTGTGAACCAATAAATAAAGTAAGAAATGTAAATTCCATTTTAGTTTAAAATTTCAAGTGTTGTGAAAATGCCACCTCATCTCGGTGCTGATTTGAAAGCGCGGATTGTTTCGGAATTAGCGGCGGGCCGTAGCGTGCGTGAAATTTCACGTATGTTAGATATACCAAAAGCACCGTAGGGCATTACCGAGTAAAATGGAATCTTGAACACACTTTGGAAAGAGCCATCGGAAGTGGTAGACCTAAAGTATCTACACGTGCTCAAGATCTCGAGTTGTTTCATTACGTAACAGAACAACCATTTGCTACATACTCCAGGGCTATAGCAGATACACATTTTCCGGATGGTATAAAAGATTAAAGGAGATGGGAATAAAGAAGTATAATGCTGCTGCGAAAGAAGTTCTCAGTGACGAAAATATGAGACGTCGTCTGGAATTTGCAAGGCGATATGTGAACGAACCTTTGGAATTTTGGAATCGAGTGATTTTTAGCGACGAAAAACGTTCAATAGCCGCAACGATGGACCACTAAAAGTTTTTAGAATGGAAGGAACTCGTTACGAAAATAATCACATATGTCCTAAAAACGAAGTGGTTATTTTTCTGTGAATGTGTGGGGTTGGGTTAGCGCGCGGGGTCCAGGAGTTTGTTGGGCTATCGATGGACGTCTTGATTCTGCTGCGTATTTAGATATTTTGGAAACTATTATGAAACCTTCAGTCGAAGTGTTTTATCCAGACGAAGATTATATTTTCCAACAAGTAAGTATTCTTATTTCACTATACTTTCTCCAAAAATAGTTCGGGATCTGTTGAATTAACATTTTCATAATGTATTTTTGTTGTTAAAGGACAACGCCCCTATTCATACTTCGCGGGTTGTGCGCAATTGGATACGAGAAAATAACTTGGAGCTGTTACCCTGGCCAGCAAAAGCCCAGATTTTAACATTATCGAAAATGTTTGGGCTCGAATACTTGCTGTTATCCGAAGACAACAAGGGCCAAATTTTATACCAGTAAACCGTAATGCACTAATTGCAGCCATTGATACCGCATGGGGGGGGATAGAAAAAAAAAAAAAAAAAAAAAAAAAAAAAAAAAAAAAAAAAAAAAAAAAAAAAAAAAAAAATAATAATTGAGGTCACCCGGGGGGGGGGGGGGGGGGGGGGGGGGGGGGGGGGGGGGCTTGATTATAAATAAAAACGTTTTCATTTAATTTTAAACTATAACTTGGTATCTTAATTATAATTATGTAATAAATTCTTGTCAAAAAACTAAATATATACGTTGACAATAAGAATTGCCTTAGTTTTTATTTTCACTTTTATATTAACTACAGAAAAATGAAACGTCATAAAATATACATTTTGTAAGGACTAAATATTATGAATAGAGAGTTTAATGATTTTTTTTAATAACTTA
>JALBCR010004781.1:0-17829 GCA_030710515.1 Abscondita cerata | reverse complement strand
ATGTTATACTTCGTTTCAGTTACGTATTGCTGTTAGTCATTTGTTTGATGGTAAGACGTGAGTCATTTTGCAGGACGTCGATAAGGAAAAAATATGTGTTGCTTCGGTAATTAAAACCGGAACATTGAACAGAAGAGATAAAGGCTCGGCATCTGGGAAGGCGCACTTTAACCCCAGCCTCTTTCGGCACCACCAACAACAACAACAACGATCATCATCGGCCATGGTATTTCCGTTCCGCGATGATAATTGTATGCAAGAACATTGACCCTTTTTGCATTTACGCCTAAAGAAATTAAAACCGGGCACGGAAATAGTAGAAAGATACGAAATTTCGAACTCAACAGAGAAAATTTTCTGAAAATACATCGTTTTGAATCGTAGCCAAACGCGTTGTACTTTTTTCTTACATAAATACCTGCGGAAATAAGGTTTGATGCGCGTTTTTCTTAAACTCGCCTCGCTTTCGAACACCTTCATGCGATCGAAAATAATCGCGCGATATTAATAGCAATGCGAATTTTCGACGCCTGTGCAGGCTCCGAGACGTACATTCGACGCCGCATCGTTTCGAATTTATTTCTTTTTAGGGCAGACGGCTGTGGAATTAGATTACTCTTTTTCATGTCGACGTAAGCGCGCTTCGTACAAAACATAGTTTAGTGATATTAAGGTAGAGGGCATGAAACAAGGACTTCATTGAAATATGGTTTTAATTACATTTTGGGCGATAGAGGGCGCTAATCGTTTTTGTAAGTTAGCGAACCATGAAACATTTGACGATAAAGGCGTTTTTTAAATCAAAACTTAACTAAAGGATTTTGGGTTTACTCTAACTAACCTCAGTTTGGAATGTGTCGTTTTATATCGATGCAGGTGGCCTTTAAATATTTGAAGGATGTTGAAACCATTTGTTTCACTGTTTCTAGCTTTTAATTTTTTAAATTAAATTTGGGTTGGAGTAAGCTACGCTCTAATCCGCAATCTATTTTCAATTCAATTATTTCACCTCTTTTCTGTTATTTTTAATATAACTACAGATGGCGCTAGTATTAATGTAATTAACGATAGAGGACTGATAGTGACTTTTACCTCAAAATTCGAACCTAACCTAACAAATGACATTATTCATCAAAAAATTTTGATGTCATTTTTGGTTTTAGTGAAATTGCTTCACTGTCAATACAGATGGCGCTAATCTTAACATCACACTATTTACCGTTAAAAAGTTAAAAGCGTTTTCTTTCCGAATCGAAAAGTTTTAAAAATATTCTTGTGTCAAGTTTTCATAATAAGAAATCATTCGCAATGAAATGTGTTAACGATAGAGGTGCTTTGAAATCTTATTTTTTCAAAATTTAACTGCAAGAATATTTTCAGTATTACTCTAACCTAACCTCAATTCGGAAAGAATGCGCTTTTAGTTTATGTTTAAAATGTTGATGCAGGTGCTTATTAATCAACTAATGAAAGATAAGATCAATTTTCTGAATTTATTTCATTTTTAGACAGATGGCTGTGGAATTAGATTGCAACACTTCTTTTTTTGTTAATTACTCTTTTTGATATTGACGTAAGAGGCGCTTCATACAATTTTCGGATATATTTTGGTTTTAATTTAATGATCTAAATTAAATTAAATTTTTAAGCGATAGATGGCTTAACCGTTTTTGTAAGTTAGCTAGCTTAACGGTTTGGAAAATTCTTGTGTCAATAAGAAAAATCATTTGTAATGAAACATGTCGAAAGTTTTATCACGTTTGCGCCTTTTTTGAAATTTAACTGTTCTACTCTAACCTAACCTCAATTTTAGTTCTTTAGGACCTGCATACATTTTTTTATTGTTGCGGTTTTCATTGACGGATATTATCGCCTTAAAATCCAACCTTCAACTAACCTCATTTTAGAAATTATCGTTTTTTAAATTTTCATGAATTTGCATCACTCCAACTGAACTAAAACAATTTTTTTATAATTTATTAAACATGGCGCCGTTGTCAATATTCAGTAGGGGCGCTCTTTTTTAAGATTCTTGCGTCAAGTTTTCATAATAAAAATATTCCCAATGAAATATATTAAAGTTTTTTTCTGCTTGTTGCCGTTTTTTCAAAATTTAACTGGAAGGATTTCCGGTGTTACACTAACCTAACCTCAATTTGGAAGAGCGTCCTTGCTTTTAATTTTTGTAATTACATTTGTGGGCGATAGACAGGGTCGCGCACCTTTGCATTTGTCGCTAAAATCAACAACGGTATATTCTCAAGTAATTGAATTTGTGGACGGTAGAAGGAGCTGCGCTCTAAATAGTTTTACATTTAAGAAACATATCCGATAAATTGGAAGAAAATGTTTTTGGCGCTGCAAACGACAACAAATGCTTAAAGTTTTTTATTTTTTTCAATGACTGGTGCACCCGGTTTATCGCTAAAAATCCTAACTTCTTCAATTAAGAAATTATCTTTTTAAATTTTCATGAATGTGCAACATTCAACTATTTTCTTTCAAAGTATATAAACATATCGATATTCGATAGAGGGCGCTTTTTAGAAAGATTCTTATGTCAAGTTTTCGTAATAAGAATTCATTTGCATAGAAATATGTTGACGATAGAGGCGCTTTTGAAAGATAATTTACTTACTTTTAATTTTATTACTTTTATTTTATGTATTGTTTTTTCCATTTCAGGTTGGAATACATCCTAATTTTCTCTTAGTTTGGAAAATATATCTCTTTCAACTAATTCACTCCTTTTTAAACTTATGTTTATATTATGTTTATCTAACCTAACCTCAATTTAGAAATTTAATAAATGTCATTTTGAGTACCAAGTATAAAGTATCAAAATTTTGGAGGAAACCATTTTGAGTTTTAATGGAAGTTCTTGAAGTATTGGTCAGATGGCGCTAATCTCAATATTACATTATTTTTTAATGTCTACTCTAGTTAAGCGTTTTTTCAGAGGGAGACGCTTCATCAATTTGAAAATATTTATTGCCTTCGTTGCCGATAGATGTCTTTGAATTTTTTTCAAATTTAATAATTGGTTGAACCTCAATAAGTACTACTAACCTAACCTAATTTTTTTGTTGTTTAAAATATTGGGACAGATTTCGTTAATGTTCAACTACGATACAATAACAAGTAATTGGTTTGTGGACGATAGCATGGAGCTGCGGTTTATCGCGTTATCAAACTCAAACTCTGCTAACCTAACCTCAATTTAATAATTATCGTTTTTTAATTTTCATGCGTCGCTTTTCTTAGTACCACAACTACAATTTCTTTTCAAAGTATTGATACCTACATGCCGCCGCTGTTAACAACATATAATTATGATTATGATTAAGTATGTGGCTTTTTTGACTTCTAACTTAACCTCAATTTGGAAAAGATTATCTTTCATGGAACTATCTCGACAGTAGGCGCCAATGCCAACTATTTTTCTCAGTTTAGATGTCGCTGGTAACGATAATAATTAAAAAGAACGACAGGTGGCGTTTTCTTTTCTTTGATTTGGTACCAATGTAAATATTTGGATTTTGTTACACCTGTACAGATGGCGCTACTGTTAGTTACACTTGAAGTTGTTAATTAAATATTTAACGATAGATGGCAACTGAGCATTCGCAACTTTAATTCGATTTTGCATTTTTTTATAATTTAAGATTGATAGCATTTTTACTATAAGCTTCATTTCTAACATAACCTCAATGTCATTAGGTGTTTTCATAGAATTATTTCTCTTTATGTTAGTTCCGTGACATTTAAGATGTTGATACAGATGGCGCTAGTACTAATGATCGATCAAAGGTAATGGTAATTAAATTAAGATGGACGTATTTACGGTAAAGCATCTGAAAAGTTCGACCCTAACCTCAATTTCCGTACATTTGTATGGAATTTCGAAAGGATGTTTTCTTGCAGTTTAAAATATTGATGTATATGGTGCTATTTAATCAATTACGCGTAAAATTGTCGGAAGTTGCACCAGTATTTAGTTTTTTTTTCTAGAAATTCATCTTTTATTTTTATTTTAAAAATGGTTGCCTCATCAAACACATTAAATGTGAAAGTTCCCGGAAACTTGGTGTATTGAGAAAAGTGTGGAAGTTGAAGCCTAAAAATTTTGGTTACGCCACTGGATTGACATCTAAATCAGAGTTACAAACTTAGGGGATTTTTTCGAAACAGGTTGGCATCGCTAACGTGAACCCACATTCAAAATCCAAATATTTTGGCAGTGTTGTCAGATTACGATCAAAACCACAGCGATTTGCTATTTCGGAATAGATTCCGGAGCGGTGTCTAAATGGACACCGCCGGTTTTTTTTAATGCGTAACCGATTTCAATCATAATTTAATCGCGTTAGAAAAATCGATGGGCCTCGACCTCAGAAGGACCCCTGTCCCCAAAACTGCGAAGCCCCACAAAAATTCGACCGACTTTAAAACCAAAGCGTTTACGTCAAAATGTCAATCGGTGGGGTGCGGGCGCCCCTTAATATTACGGAAATTTTCAGTGCTTTGTTTTTGTGTTTCAGATGGCAGATACCGTAAAAAATCAAAATCGTAAGTGAAACGGACGAAATTTAGAAGAGAGCTTGCTGGAGGAGTTTAACCTTAGACTTAAGAAATGCTTGAGCAGAGTGTGTTAACTTAACTAAAATTTTTTGGCGTTTTCCCCCACTAACTGACTAACTTTTAGGAAAATTTACAACAACAGCAACAAAACGACGACGATTCGCACATTTACGAGAACGTCGCCGTAATCAAGAACGGCGATCAAAATTTTTGAGGAGGAGCGAAGATGTAGCGAAACGTCGAACGGTACTGCGATTCCGTCGATAATTGTAAGATATACGCGTACGACTGCGATAGCGCACAGATTCAAGTCGAAACTAGTCTTATCTTGCCGAATTCTTGCCTTAACGATGAAGCCGAGCTGAAGTCGGTAAAGAATCGAATGTTCCTGTCGACGGAGGACGCCTCTTGCCTGTTGTTTACTCAAACGGTGACGTCACCGATGCTAACGCCCTGAAGAGAACATAGACTTTCTTAAAGGCTTTCAAGATGAACCCGATAAAGAGAACGTTTACGAAAACGTCGACGTACTTCGTACGGATCAAATTTCGGAATTTATCGAACACGAGAGGGCGCAGCACCACTTCGATCAAGAGGCGGAGGAGGAGGAACCGGAAAGCGATAATATAGTCGAACAAATTAACCAATCCGAGCACGTAGAAGTTACTAACGATTGCTCTAACATTGTAAGTGTTGTTTTTGACGATTAACCAAAAAATTGGCCCTGCCCATTTTTTAAATTCTTTTGCTTAATCTAGAGCACCGTGACCGAGTCGCACTTCGTCGAAACGACGACCGAGGTGCGTTCGACCGGCGAAACCAACGGATTGAAGAAGAAGAAAAACAAAAACGAAAATCACCACGAGAAGGAGAACATTTCGGTTGTAAGTTGTTTTTTTGTTTGGTTTGCGCACGCGCGTATTTCGCTTCCTGTCCCGTAAAACTAACTGTTTTATTTTAGAACGAAACTAACATTAACGAGGAGAACGCGTTCTATAACGTCAACGTTAAGAATTTGGTGAGTAATTTTGTTGTCTTTGCATGCGACGCGCGGTCCGCTTTAAGTATTTTGTTGTTTTATGGGCTTTAGTGTAGAAGTTTCGAAATCTGAATAATTTAGACGACTCGCTATGTCCGACCTACGCCAAGATTATTTGGTAAGGGTTCGCTTGTTTTAATCTAGAGGCGTGAACCGAGCTTTAAGGTTACTAAAGTCGCCATTTTGAATTCTTATGTAAACTCTAATTGATTTTTGTTTCTGAGCTTCAAACTCGGATTAAGTTTTTGAATCCGTTTCTTAAATCGATCCAAATTTTTAATCTGATCGCTTAATTTAAAAAGAAAGTCAATTTGATATTTTGTCAACCAATCAAAATGCGCCTGCGTTTACTTGACCAATGACTAAAGTTATAATCCGCGCGGTGGTTGATTTGGTGATTTTTCACTGCCAACTTAAAATTTCGTAGTACGCTTGGTTCGCGTCCTCGCCGCAAAATTTTTTAACAAATCTGCATGTGTTTGTGTTTGCTTAGCGTGCAAAATCAATGATCGACATTCGTTCTCTGGGAACCGACAACGTTTTTACGGGCGTGTCAGTCAGAACTTTGGTAAGATCGTCGCATCTAAAAATGTTTGCTGCAATTTTTTTTATGTTGCATGGCCGTAACTAACACTCGTAGCGAGAGAGATTTATTAACGTCTCTACTAATAACGCGTTGTTTGCTAAATTAAATAAGACTACACGTACGATGGTCGAATTGTTCGTAAGTCGTTTGAATTTTAAATTCGAATCGAATCGTACACGGCGGCGCATTAAAATTCTTTTGTTTCTAGAAATCGAGTTTCAGTAAGTTCGACGCGTTGCAGAAAGAACATCCTCAACGCGCAACCGATCGATCAAGAGAGCGTGAGTAACATAAGAACAACGTGGGCGTAAACAAAATCGTACTTAAACGATGTCATTGGTAGATTTTAGGCCACGCCCATGTTGTTCGTAAGTGACATCGACTCTATCACTAATGATTGCAGACGGACACCTGTAAAAAATGCGGGAGGCCAGTTTTTCAAATGGAACGCGTCACGGCCGAGAAATGCGCGTGGCATCGAAATTGCTTTCGTTGCGTCGACTGCAGCAAACAGTTATTGGTCGACAACTTCGAAAGTCACGAAGGCACCCTGTATTGCAAACCTCACTTCAAGGCGCTGTTTCAACCCAAGGCCGTCGAAGACGAACCACCCTGTAAGTAAATCGTACACGAAAACCGTTTGTAAAGCAACGAGGCGCGAGATATTTTATTTTCAAACGTTATTGCAGCGAAGCCTCGCAAGCACGAACTTATCATTCGCGAAAATCAACCTGCCGAATTGCCGCCGGACGTGGCCAGAGGTATTTTGGTGATTTTGTCGCCGTAATTTGTTAACAAATAACGTCGCTTGCTTGTGTCCGTAACGTTTTTGTGCGCCAATGTAAACTTTAACCTCGCCGTTCTGAATTTTTGTGGAGCGGGTTTCGATACATCCCGGAGTATCAAAATGTTAAGCGCATGCGCCGAAGGGCATAACAAGTAACTTAGGTTAGAGTAACCAATGTCGTTTAAAACTCGCTCCACTTTTAACAATTTTGATTTTGTTCGGATTAAACACGCACATCCGTTAACAACCTTCTTTTTGTTTAGCGAGCGACAAGCCCGACCTTGGTTTAGAAGAACTACAGTTTGAACGTCAAAGAGCGATTTCGGGTGTTCGAAAACGCGCAAAATCAAGAAAACACTTTCGAAAAAGTTCAGTGAAAATGGAACGATCTCAATCGATATTATCGAAGTTGGCGCGATTTCAGGCGAAGGATGAACGTGGGCGTTAGCGACGATTACTTAAACGGCGTACCGGTCGAGGGTAGTTCTGAAGAAGAGGACGACGAAGTAGACGAAGCTGTCGAGGGTGAGGATGCCGATCTCGTGAGGGCGAAGCGCGTGCAAAAGAGAAACCGTTCCATTTTTGCAAATGTCCGACGTGAAGAGCAAATGGGAACAGGGAAATCAACACAAGAAGGATGATCTGAGGGAGGAGCGTAAACAAGAGATTCAAAACATACGCAGTCGATTGTTTTGGGCAAGCAGGGGAAGATGAAGGAGGCTTATCAGCAGGCCATAGTAGAATCCGAATCCCAAGGCAACGTTAAAAGGAGGTGCCGGTCGAGTTCACCGAAACCAGATCGATTAAGGACAAGTTCGAGAGGGCGACGTCGCCGTAAACGAAATTAAAAAGAAGCTGAAGATATGTCGATTTTCGAGAGCGGTTAGTGTTCGTCACGCCTACTGTGGGCGTAAGATTCGCCCACATGGGCGTGGCTAATCGTATACTTAAATCTAAGCTAAATTTTCGTAGGTATCAGCAAGAAGTCGCGCTCGATATTCTTAGAATTGACGCCGGTAACGTGAAGGCGCCGAAAATTTCGCCAACCTCTCCTATCAAACTCAGCAATTCGGTGCGCAGCGCACGAGAGGTATTTATCCCAACTTAAGTTTTTAAAGAAAGAGCATTCGGTGGCCCCTAAAAATAAAGGCGTTAGTTTTTTTCACGGTTATTGTCCTATTAGGCGTACGTCGCCAAGCAGGCGTCCGAAGACACTGTAAAATCGTCGGATCAACTGGACGAAATTACGGTTCGCACGTCCGACATTCAAGATAGATTTAAATTTTTGAAACCTATAGAGAGCCGCAGCAGAAACGCAGGGAGTTTCGGATGACTCCGCCCAGAGAGGGACAAACTAAGGTTATTATCTTTGAAGGAAGGGTTTTCTTAACCTCGTTACTAATTTGTGCACAATTTTTTCTTAAACAAAACCGTCGTCCCTTAATTCAACTAATGCCGTCGGTTATTATCACACAATAATAATAATAGTAATAATATACGCTTTTGTTGTTTCCTTTCTCCGATTTTACCCGATGACTACCTGAGCGTTTATAAGTGTTTTGTTTCGTCGTAGTCGAAGACGCCTGAACGCGAGGTTTACGTCGACCCCGAGATCGTGAGGTCGGACGAAATCGTCGAAGACTCGGGAATCGCCAAATCAGCGCACACTGCGACGAAAATGCTAAGTAAATTCAGGCAGATGGAGGAAAACTTGCTCAAGGAGCAAGAACCGCAAGGTACGTTGAATCAATGACGCGAACGCATTTTAACCTCAATTTCGATAGGTCCGAAACCGCTCAAACGGTTTACGCCACCGCGCGAGCCGCTCCGACGCGAAAGCAGTAGCGAACACGAATCGGCGAGCGACGAAGAAGAGAACGATCAAGATCAGCGCGGAATGGAACAAGATTTGATTGAGGCGCAGAAGGCGGCGCGCGCGCAGAAATTGCGCGCGAAATTTGAACGTTGGGAACAAAGCGAGATCAAGCGCGAGAATAGCGTGAATTTAGCCGAAGAAATCGGCGATGAGCAATCTCAGCTCGAGACGGCCAAAAGGTGCGTGCTTTTCTAAACTTGATTCAGAATAATATAAAAATTTTTTTTACATTCCCAGTCTATACGTGCCAAATTTGAGTCGTTGCGAGAAACCAATAGTGTCCAAAGCAAACGAGTCGAGTCAAAGTTAATCGATTTGTGGTAAGTAGGCTATGATTTTGCATGCGTATGTCGCTTCCGATTAAAACTCTAGTGTTAATCCCAATTTTTTTGTATGGTTTTGAGTTATTAACGGTTGTGTTTTTTTGGTTTTTGTTTTTTTCCGTTTGCACCGTTATCAGTAGAACACTAATTCTAGTTTGGCACGATTTTAATATTTCGTTTTTTTTGAGGCGTTTGATGAATTATTTTGAATTTATCGTCCGATTAGTGCTTGAGTATGATTTTACGTAGATTAGAGGTGCTCAAAATTTGAGTTTGATTCAATAGTGGTTGAGTTCTAGTCATAATCGCAATGAATGCGACCATTCATATATTAATTTCTAATTTACCATTTTTATGATTAATTATTGATTTTGTGAAAAAAACACAGAATAATTAAAATTTTGATCTCAATAATTGTGGAATGCGGCCATTAATTTTTAATTCATAAATTAATTCCTAATTAACAATTTGGTTTCATACGATTTTTTTACGATTAATTATTCATATTTATTCACTTGCGAAATGTGAAAAATCATAGAAAATTAAAATTTAGATCTCAATAATCGTTGAATGCTGCCATTAATTTTAATTCATGAATACATTTCTGAGTATGTAACTAAATTTTTTTTTCGATTCCTGTGATTGTTAATATTGATTAAAAATCATGTAACTGTTTTTTTCAAATATTGGTCATATGATTTTTTTATGAGTCATTATTGATTTTTGTTCACTTGCGGAATGTGAAAAACGCAGTAGAATTAAAATTTAGATCTCTATAATTGTTGAATGCGGCCATTAATTTTAATTCACGAATTAATTTCTAATTTTTTTATGAATGTGGCCAATAATTTTTAATTAAAAAATTAATTTCTAATTAACTATTTTTACAAAGATTGTTTTCCATATGATTATTTATTGATTTTAATTCACTTGCGGAGTGTGAAAATAAAACACAGAAGAATTAAAATTTAGATTTCGATAATTGTTGAATGCGATCATTAATTTTAATCCACGAATTAATTTCTAAGTTTTGATGAATGTGGCTAATAATTTTAATTAATTAATTTCTGTTTAACTATTTTTATACAAAGTTTTTATGATTAATTTTTGGATTTTATTCACATGCGGAATGTAAAAAAACAAAGAAGAATTAAAATGTAGATCTCAATAATTGTGGAATGCGGTTATTGATTTTAGAACATAAGTTAATTTCTAATTAACAATTTTTTTGAAATATTGATTTTCATATGATTTTTTATGATTAATTATTGATTTTAGTCACTTGCGGAATTTGAAAAACAAAGAAGAATTAAAATGTAGATCTCAATAATTGTTGAATGCGGCCATTAATTTAAATTCACGATTTAATTTCAAAATTTTTTATGTATGTGGCCAATTACTTTTAATTAATAAAATTAATTTCTAATTATCTATTTTTATACGCATTTTTTATGATTAGTTATTGAAATTTATTCACTTGTGGAATGTGAAAACACAGTAGAATTAAAATTTAGATCTCTATAATTGTTGAATGCGGCCATTAATTTTAATTCACGAATTAATTTCTAATTTTTATGAATGTGGCCAATAATTTTTAATTAAAAATTAATTTCTAATTAACTATTTTTTACAAATATTGTTTTCCATATGATTATTTATTGATTTTAATTCACTTGCGGAGTGTGAAAATAAAACACAGAAGAATTAAAATTTAGATTTCGATAATTGTTGAATGCGATCATTAATTTTAATCCACGAATTAATTTCTAAGTTTTGATGAATGTGGCTAATAATTTTAATTAATTAATTTCTGTTTAACTATTTTTTATACAAAGTTTTTATGATTAATTTTTGATTTTATTCACATGCGGAATGTAAAAAAAACAAAGAAGAATTAAAATGTAGATCTCAATAATTGGTGAATGCGGTTATTGATTTTAAAACATAAATTAATTTCTAGTTAACCATTTTTTGAAATATTGGTTTTCATATGATCTTTTTATGATTAATTATTGATTTTTATTCACTTACGGTATGTG
This sequence comes from Abscondita cerata, assembly GCA_030710515.1. Taxonomy (NCBI): domain Eukaryota; kingdom Metazoa; phylum Arthropoda; class Insecta; order Coleoptera; family Lampyridae; genus Abscondita; species Abscondita cerata. The sequence continues at coordinate 6,598 of JALBCR010004781.1, read as the reverse complement.
AAAAAATCACAGAAGAATTAAAATTTAGATCTCAATAATTGTGGAATGCGGCCATTAATTTTTAATTAATAAATTAATTTCTAATAATTTTCAAATATTGTGTTTCATATGATTAATTATTGATTTTAACTCACTTGCGGTGTGTGAAAATAAAACAAAGAAGAATTAAAATGTAGATTTCAATTATTGTTGAATGGGGCTAATAAATCATAAATTCGTTTCTAATTAACAATTTTTTTGAAATATTGATTTTCATATGATTTTTATGATTAATTATTGATTTTAGTCACTTGCGGAATTTGAAAAACAAAGAAGAATTAAAATGTAGATCTCAATAATTGTTGAATGCGGCCATTAATTTCAATTCACGATTTAATTTCTAAATTTTTATGTATGTAGCCAATTACTTTTAATTAATAAAATTAATTTCTAATTATCTATTTTTATACGCATTTTTATGTATAATTATTGAAATTTATTCACTTGCGGAATGTGAAAAAAACAAGGAAGAATTAAAATGTAGATCTCAATAATTGGTGAATGCGGTTATTGATTTTTAAAACAAATTAATTTCTAATTAACAATTTTTTTTGAAATATTGATTTTCATATAATTTTTTTATGATTAATTATTGATTTTAGTCACTTGCGGAATTTGAAAAAAACAAAGAAGAATTAAAATGTAGATCTCAATAATTGCTGAATGCGGCCATTAATTTTAATTCACGATTTAATTTCTAAATTTTTATGTATGTGGCCAATTTCTTTTAATTAATAAAATTAATTTCTAATTATCTATTTTTTATACACATTTTTTATGATTAATTATTGAAATTTATTCACTTGCGGAATGTGAAAAAAAATAAGGAAGAATTAAAATGTTGATCTCAATAATTGGTGAATGCGGTTATTGATTTTAAAACAAATTAATTTCTAATTAACAATTTTTTTGAAATATTGATTTTCATATAATTTTTATGATTAATTATTGATTTTAGTCACTTGCGGAATTTGAAAAACAAAGAAGAATTAAAATGTAGATCTCAATAATTGCTGAATGCGGCCATTAATTTTAATTCACGATTTAATTTCTAAATTTTTATGTATGTGCCAATTACTTTTAATTAATAAAATTAATTTCTAATTATCTATTTTTATACGCATTTTTTATGATTAATTATTGAAATTTATTCACTTGCGGAATGTGAAAAAAATAAGGAAGAATTAAAATGTTGATCTCAATAATTGGTGAATGCGGTTATTGATTTTTAAAACAAATTAATTTCTAATTAACAATTTTTTTTGAAATATTGATTTTCATATAATTTTTTTATGATTAATTATTGATTTTAGTCACTTGCGGAATTTGAAAAACAAAAGAAGAATTAAAATGTAGATCTCAATAATTGTTGAATGCGGCCATTAATTTTAATTCACGATTTAATTTCTAAATTTTTGTATGTAGCCAATTTCTTTTAATTAATAAAATTAATTTCTAATTATCTATTTTTATACACATTTTTATGATTAATTATTGAAATTTATTCACTTGATGAAATGTGAAAAAAAAACAAGGAAGAATTAAAATGTAGATCTCAATAATTGGTGAATGCGGTTATTGATTTTTAAACAAATTAATTTCTAATTAACAATTTTTTTGAAATATTGATTTTCATATAATTTTTTATGATTAATTATTGATTTTAGTCACTTGCGGAATTTGAAAAACAAAGAAGAATTAAAATGTAGATCTCAATAATTGTTGAATGCGGCCATTAATTTTAATTCACGATTTAATTTCTAAATTTTTTATGTATGTAGCCAATTACTTTTAATTAATAAAATTAATTTCTAATTATCTATTTTTATACGCATTTTTTATGATTAATTATTGAAATTTATTCACTTGCGGAATGTGAAAAAAAAAAATAAGGAAGAATTAAAATGTTGATCTCAATAATTGGTGAATGCGGTTATTGATTTTAAAACATAAATTAATTTCGAATTAACAATTTTTTTCAAATATTGTTGGTTTTCATATGATCTTTTTTTATGATTAATTATTGATTTTTATTCACTTACGGAATGTGAAAAAAATCACAGAAGAATTAAAATTTAGATCTCAATAATTGTGGAATGCGGCCATTAATTTTTAATTAATAAATTAATTTCTAATAATTTTCAAATATTGTGTTTCATATGATTAATTATTGATTTTAACTCACTTGCGGTATGTGAAAATAAAACACAGAAGAATTAAAATGTAGATTTCAATTATTGTTGAATGGGGCTAATAAATCATAAATTCATTTCTAATTAACAATTTTTTTTGAAATATTGATTTTCATATGATTTTTATGATTAATTATTGATTTTAGTCACTTGCGGAATTTGAAAAACAAAGAAGAATTAAAATGTAGATCTCAATAATTGTTGAATGCGGCCATTAATTTCAATTCACGATTTAATTTCTAAATTTTTTATGTATGTGGCCAATTACTTTTAATTAATAAAATTAATTTCTAATTATCTATTTTTATACGCATTTTTATGATATAATTATTGAAATTTATTCACTTGCGGAATGTGAAAAAAACAAGGAAGAATTAAAATGTAGATCTCAATAATTGGTGAATGCGGTTATTGATTTTAAAACAAATTAATTTCTAATTAACAATTTTTTTTTGAAATATTGATTTTCATATAATTTTTATGATTAATTATTGATTTTAGTCACTTGCGGAATTTGAAAAAACAAAGAAGAATTAAAATGTAGATCTCAATAATTGCTGAATGCGGCCATTAATTTTAATTCACGATTTAATTTCTAAATTTTTATGTATGTGGCCAATTTTTTTAATTAATAAAATTAATTTCTAATTATCTATTTTTATACATCATTTTTATGATTAATTATTGAAATTTATTCACTTGCGGAATGTGAAAAAAAAAAAACAAGGAAGAATTAAAATGTTGATCTCAATAATTGGTGAATGCGGTTATTGATTTTTAAAACAAATTAATTTCTAATTAACAATTTTTTTGAAATATTGATTTTTCATATAATTTTTATGATTAATTATTGATTTTAGTCACTTGCGGAATTTGAAAAACAAAGAAGAATTAAAATGTAGATCTCAATAATTGCTGAATGCGGCCATTAATTTTAATTCACGATTTAATTTCTAAATTTTTTTTATGTATGTGGCCAATTACTTTTAATTAATAAAATTAATTTCTAATTATCTATTTTATACGCATTTTTATGATTAATTATTGAAATTTATTCACTTGCGGAATGTGAAAAAAAACAGAAGAATTAAAATGTTAGATCTCAATAATTGGTGAATGCGGTTATTGATTTTAAACAAATTAATTTCTAATTAACAATTTTTTTTGAAATATTGATTTTCATATAATTTTTTATGATTAATTATTGATTTTAGTCACTTGCGGAATTTGAAAAACAAAGAAGAATTAAAATGTAGATCTCAATAATTGTTGAATGCGGCCATTAATTTTAATTCACGATTTAATTTCTAAATTTTTATGTATGTGGCCAATTTCTTTAATTAATAAAATTAATTTCTAATTATCTATTTTTATACACATTTTTATGATTAATTATTGAAATTTATTCACTTGCGGAATGTGAAAAAAACAAGGAAGAATTAAAATGTAGATCTCAATAATTGGTGAATGCGGTTATTGATTTTTAAAAAATTTTTCAAATTAATTTCTAATTAACAATTTTTTAAATATTGATTTTCATATAATTTTTTATGATTAATTATTGATTTTAGTCACTTGCGGAATTTGAAAAAACAAAGAAGAATTAAAATGTAGATCTCAATAATTGCTGAATGCGGCCATTAATTTTAATTCACGATTTAATTTCTAAATTTTTTATGTATGTGGCCAATTACTTTTAATTAATAAAATTAATTTCTAATTATCTATTTTTATACACATTTTTATGATTAAATTATTGAAATTTATTCACTTGCGGAATGTGAAAAAAAAAAAGAAGAATTAAAATGTTGATCTCAATAATTGGTGAATGCGGTAATTGATTTTTAAAACAAATTAATTTCTAATTAACAATTTTTTTGAAATATTGATTTTCATATAATTTTTATGATTAATTATTGATTTTAGTCACTTGCGGAATTTGAAAAACAAAGAAGAATTAAAATGTAGATCTCAATAATTTGTTGAATGCGCCATTAATTTTAATTCACGATTTAATTTCTAATTTTTTATGTATGTGTCCAATTTCTTTTTAATTAATAAAATTAATTTCTAATTATCTATTTTTATACATTTTTTTTATGATTAATTATTGAAATTTATTCACTTGCGAAATGTGAAAAAAACAAGGAAGAATTAAAATGTAGATCTCAATAATTGGTGAATGCGGTTATTGATTTTTTAGAACATAAATTAATTTCGAATTAACAATTTTTTCAAATATTGTTGGTTTTCATGATCTTTTTATGATTAATTATTGATTTTTATTCACTTACGGAATGTGAAAAAAAGTACAGTAGAATTTAAAATTGAAATCTCTATAGTTGTTGAATGCGGCCATTAAATTTAATTCACGAATTAATTTCTAAGTTTTTTATGAATGTGGCCTATTTTTAATTAATAAATTAATTTCTAATTAACTATTTTTTATACGATTTTTATGATTAATTATTGATTTTTATTCACTTACGGTATGTGAAAAAATCACAGAAGAATTAAAATTTAGAACTCAATAATTGTGGAATGCGGCCATTAATTTTTAATTAATAAATTAATGTCTAATTAACTTTTTTTTCAAATATTATTTTCATATGATTAATTATTGATTTTAACTCACTTGCGGTGTGTGAAAATAAAACACAGAAGAATTAAAATGTAGATTTCAATAATTGTTGAATGCTGCCATTAATTTTAATTCACGGATTAATTTCAAGTTTTTATGAATTACTTTTAATAATAAATTAATTTCTAATTATCTATTTTAACGATTTTTACGATTAATTATTGATTTTATTCATTTGCGGAATTTGAAAAACGTAGTAGATCTAAAATTTAGATCTCAATAATTGTTGAATGCGGCCATTAATGTTAATCCACGAATTAATTTCCAAGTTTTTATGAATTACTTTTAATTAATAAATTAATTTCTAATTATCTATTTTACCGATTTTTACGATTAATTATTGATTTTATTCATTTGCGGAATTTGAAAAACATAGTAGAATTAAAATATAGATCTCAAAAATCTCAAATTAATTCAAACTAATTTTTATTTCGAATTTAAAACTCTTAATTATTGAGCACCTCTATTTGTAGATGCATGTCGCCCAAAACTACGTCGGCGTTCTTTACAAAAAATTAAAATGATTTTATTTATTTCCACATTATGAAATAAGCAACATCTGCTACAAAGATCTTTGTTTTCTATTAACGAATAATTGTTAGGTAATTTTCCGGCTAGCGTCGAATCGTAATTGTTTTTTATCTTGCCTCTCATAATTTGTTGATGTTTTTTTAATTATTGTTTCTTTTCTGGCGAAAAAAATAATAATAAAACGCCTAATGGGTAATGTGAGCGATATGTAGTAAATAATACCGTTTTTACCCAGAAATAATGCACAAAGTGAGCAATTTCGTTGATCTTTTTTAAATCTCGTATAATTTTTTAGTCTTAAGAAAAAATGAAAAGCTTTTATCGGTTACTACTTTTTAAATTATTATTATATTATTGCTCTTTGGGTGCATATTTTCATTATTATTATTATTATTATAGTAATATTATATTTGTTGTTCGAAATTTTATTATCAAATTTTATTTTACAATGTATAAATACTGTACCAACTTTTTGTATGTTCTTTGGGTGATTAAATAAACAGATTTAAGAAGAATGGTGGTTTTCTTTCACGCACTTATAATTGGGATTGAACACGCACGAGTTTTGATCGAGGCGACGCGCGGTGGCCCCTTTCATTATGTAATGAAATCCGTATTAGGACGTCGTCAAATCTTCGGCGATTACCTGCGAGGCTGCCAAACGCACCGTTTATCCCCTTAGAGTCGATCGCAGTCCACGGATTAACGTTTCACAAAACTGCTTCAGATGCATCGAATGCAAGACAATTTTGCGGTAAGTTATCGCGCTGGCGCGTGCCCCAAATTTTACATCTTCTTCTGTACGTAACAGGATGAACTCGTTCTCGTACAACAAGGGTTGTTGTATTGCGTCACGCATTTTCAAACGCCTCTTCATCACCAAAGGGAATTACGATTCGGCTTTTGATCGGCGTACAAATGCGGCGTGACGAAAAGTACTGGGCATGAGCGTCTTTATTGATCAAAAAACAACAGCTGATTCGCGAAGGCGAAGCACCACGTCGTCTCTTAAAAATCCTTCGCAATGTTTTATATTAAATTTAATGTTTAATTATTGAACAAAAAAAAATTATGTGCAATCTAACTTAGATTTTAAGTTTTTAAATAAATGTAATCAATCACGAAATAAAATAAAATCATTTTACGCTTTGCCCCTAGTAATAAAATGTAATGCGTAACCATGGATTACATACGG
>JALBCR010004780.1:467500-521414 GCA_030710515.1 Abscondita cerata | reverse complement strand
TTGACTTGAGCAGCGGGTCTTCGTAGCCCCAAAGTAACTGCCCGACTGACACTTCGACGAAAGGTTTGATTTTAATATGTCCATGATGCTCGCCATCGCCAATCTTAAGAATCTGGCTTTCTGTGTTTCAGATTGCGAAGTCGCGCCTGTTTATTATTAAAGAAATAATCAGTTTTGTGAGGTTAGTATGTTTTAACATGGTAGCCAACTTAAAATTTTCGCTCATACCCAAATTGGGAATTTGATTTAATTAGATTAATTATTGTGAAAGTCCAAGGAGAAACGGCCAAAATATTCCGATTTTATGCATGAATTAATTACGTAAACAATGGTATTACAAAAAATTGCACTGAATTAGTTAAAATTTAGTGTGTCTGGGCGCCATCTGTTGTAGTAAACCGTAACTAGGTATGGATGGTGTGTTGCCTAAACGTAAATAATAAGGACTCACCAGCATAGGAATGTTAGGGACAACGACGACGTCGTCTTCAGAACCCGCCGAAAGTTCATCGTCGAAAACGTAAATCTTCTGAAGGTTGTACGTAACCGTGCTGTTCTCGTTGGAATCGTAGATGTTTTTCCTTTCCCACGTTTCTCTGTGCATTAAAAAAAAAAACAATCGATTACGAAACGTCGACCTAAATTTACTTTCACGTTGCAAAATATTATTTATTATAAAAATATTTTATGCGAAGAGGAAATTCCTTGTATCCCAAGGAATCCGCGAACGTCGTTGCGTAAGCGCCGTATAAGAAAGTTTTGTAAGAGAGAAAGTGCGCGCCTTACCATTTTCTTTCGGGCGTTACGTAAAGACGGTTACGTAAAAAAAAAATACTCACTTGTATACGTAGGGCCCAATCTCGTCCACAATCGGTTTCGATCCATTGTTTAAAAAATTCGTCCGCGTTCGTAACGTTGTAAATGTAGATCGAAATCCTAGGCGTTACGGGCGGCTTTGCCCACCAACCGAACGATAGCGAACTGCTTTTGAGCACGATTTGCTTTAAAAAAAAAAAGGAAAACCGAAAAATTAATCGATGGACTTTAAAACCTGTTTGATTAAGCGACGCGGTTTACCTTGGGCGCGTGTGTTTATAAAATAAACATATTAGTTTTACTTACTTGATTTATTATTAATTTAACCCACGTCATAAAAAATATTGCTACAATTATTCCTAGGAGTATAAATAATATCGATACGGCCACGACAAACCCTAAAAAAACAAAAAATAATAATAAATACAGCGTGATCGACGCTGAAAATGGCGCCGAAATTTGGGCAACCTAAGTCACGGCCTACTTTTACGTTTGCGAAATCGAGAGTGCGCTGCAGTGTCAAACGCGCTTTTGACGTTTAATTTCGAAAAAAATTAAAGGTTACTTACACCACTTTCGTAAAAGGCACTCGACAATTTCGCGCACAGCTTTTCTCTCCCCTTCATTTTTGGCTAGAATTTTGGGGTCGGCGAAGAAGAAGAAAGTAAAAATCGAAACGTTACCAAAAAAAAGTTAGTATATAAAAAGTGTGTAAATATTGCTACGTAACGACTGTAGAGGTGAATTTACTGCTAAGCCATTTTTTGAGTCTGACGCACCGCTGCCCGCTGCACTTAAAACAACAATAGCATTTTTTCTGTTAATAATTTTTGGTGAAACCTTCCGCGTCTGGACTGAAGGTAACCCGGTTTCGCGAACGACAATAATAAGATAGAAATCGGACACTTTCACCGCGCTTTCGAATCGGTCGCAAACGCGTAAAACACACAACAAAACCACCCCGCGACTTAATTTATGTTAAAAGCCCGAAAGGATAAAAATTATAAGGGAAGAGGGACGGGTTATTACGATTAGAAAGCGGCGATGTTAACGAGCGAAACTCAAGAAGTGGAAGACTGACTTGGACTTGGAGTTAACGGTTGGGTCACACCTGATCGAGTCCGCGTTTTCCCCCCCGCCCGCGAGGTCTTGAATCTACGTACGCGCGTTTCTATTTACCTGTTTCGGGCGCATGCACCGCGATTTTAATTAATTGATTGCGACGAAAAAAATTTTTAGGTTAGCGTCAGTTACGACGGGCGCCATCTTCGCGAATTAAGGTTGACATATTCGGCCTACTTAAAAAAAAAAAAATTATTTTTGTTCGAAACAAGGACGCGTACGACATTAAATTCGTTTTTGGAGAAAGAGACGATTTTCTACACGAATACAAATTAATGATAATTGAAACGCGCGCGCGTTCTTCGAATTTAAAAAAGGACTTCGACTCTTCTTCGTTCTTGTACTTTGGCATGCAATTAACGCAAGGATAACGTCGTCGTTATTTCCACAATTACAGAAAAACGTTTCAAGTTCCCGCTCGTAATTTGTTTGTTTTCAACCAACAAAGTCCACTTGTCGTTGAATAAACATCGTTAAAAATTTACGTTAATTATCGTTACATTCAAATTAAATCAAGGGGAAAAAAAACGCTTTCACACAAAAACAAGAACTCGGTTTTTTCCGCGGACGACCTTGAACCGCGCATTCCTTCGGCGACCTTCATTGCGGTTCGCTGAAATTAAACGCGAAAGAGATTTTGAAAAAACGAATTGGTGGCGCCCAAACGTATGATTCGAACTCGACACGTTTACGTAACGTAAATTGTTATGAAAATGTATATCGTTTTGAAACTACAAACAATCGTAATTTAAAATAATGAGTAATTATAAACGTTGACCATGCAAATTCCTTAACTATCAAAAAAGAAACACGGATAAAGCGAAAACAATTCGTATCGTTTAGTTTTAAATTACGATTAGTTCGTTATGCAATACACGATAAAAAAAAATTCAAGGTCGCATCCGCAGACGCACGAAAAATTCGTCCGATTATGGGTGACTAAGTAGAGGCGAAACATTAATCGGTTCTTCGAACCGGATGCGGTGACTCGGAAGCGCATTATTCAAATTTTTTCGCCGATGTATCAGAGTGACTGATTGAATTATAAGAATGATGAGCAATACACACAATGTTGTTTATTCAAATGAAAAGATAATAAAAACCGCATTTGTTTGTATGCAAACTACTAGATGGCGCTGACCGAAAAAGCTTAGTTTTCATAATTCTCACGAGAGGGCGGCAATCAAAGAAAAAAATTTCGACTGTGTCTAAGCTACTCATTATAGGTAGTTGACTTAAACGCACACCAAGTCGAATTGCGGGGATGGCAGCACTTCAGATTTCTTTTTCCACAAACTATTTTTTAATAAAATCGACGGCGAAACTTAAACTAAACATCTTTTTGCATCCAAAACTTCTGGTCAACTAATCAACAAGAGTCGACGTTTTCGCATTTACGATTTAAATTTTTATTTCAAATAAGTTGGCAGTTTGATCAATCAGATAACCTCAAATTGTTGTTTATTTACTAGTATGATTTTTTGCAAAAATTACTGAATGAGTTTCGAAATCATTTTGATTCTAGTAAGATCCACACATTCATGGGTAATTAAAGAATTTTTAATCGATTTTTTGAACTCAAACAAATTAATTGATTCAAAATGATTCGAAAATTTTGAATAATTAGTAGCGATGTTTTTAAATTCTGATTAATTGATTCATGTAATGTTTTTTGCTTTCTAGTATCAATCATGAGAACAATTGTTAAAGTTTTGCCAATGATTAATGGTGATCAAGGTTACTCAAAATCATTTTGAAGTAAGATCAACAACTTTATTCAATTGATTAATTCATAATAATTTGGGCAACCAAAAGTAATTCCAGTGTTTTAAATTCTGATTAATTGATTCATTTAAAATCATGGAAACAATTGTTGAAGTTTAGCAATGATTAATGGCGATCAAGGTTACTTGATGTGCTCAAAATCATTTTGATTCAAGTAAGATCAACAACTTGATTCAATTGATTAATTCGTAACGATTTTAGGCAACTGAAAGTGGCGATATTGTTTAAATTCTGGATTGATTCATTTTGCATCTTTCTGTTTCTAGTATCATGAAAACAATTGTTGAAGTTTTAGCCCTGGTTATTGGTGATCAAAGTTTACTTGATGTGCTCAAAATTATCTTAATTCAATTTTAAATTTTGGCATGTAAATTTGAAAAAGTATTCGACGTCATCTAATCAATAAGCAATGATTAATGTTTTCAGATTTAGGGTTTAATTTTTTTTCGATTAAGTTGGCAGCTTGTTAAGGTAGAATACCTCACGAATGTTTCCGATTTAAACCGAAATTAAATTATTCTAGAAAGTAGTGGTTAGATGGCGACACGTCTGACTTTTATATAAAAGTAAAAAAAAAAATATCAAGACGCTACATTTTTTCTTAATATTTTAGGTTAGATTTCATTAGTTTGATGGTGTCTCAGATACCGACTACCCTCATGTTCGAAATGTGATTCACGTTCCTACAAAATGTATACTCTTTTAGATAATATTTTGTGGTTAGGAGCAATAATCAAGTAAGCGCACAATTCGCACAATCAAAAATTGTTGTGATTTTTAAAAGCATTTCGTCGTCATACTTGATTTCGATAATACGATAGATATTATGTAAATTGAAAGTGTTTTAATACATATTTTGGCAATAAAGAATTTTATGAGTGGTTACATTTAACATTAAGTAGTACCTTTGATATGGTCCGCTTGATTTATTCAAGTAATGTATTTATCGTGCACTTTGTTATCGTCAGAAAGTTTCTTGGAATAGACGACAACCTTCGCGAACAAAAGTAGTAGTAATTTTGGTGAAATGGCACCACTGTTAGTTAACAGTTGTAATTAATCAAGCAACCATAATTTTTGCTACACGATCCAATGATCCATACTAAATCTTTACTAAATTAATTCTGGTGTACATCACTAGAGGGCGACACTTTCAGAAAAACGATTCAGTCCATGTATTATTATTATTATTTGTATTATCAGTATTATTTGTTTAGGTTAATTTTGAATCGGTACTTGATTTTATTTTTTTAACAGTGTCATTAAAATTTAATTGGTTTTTCAAAATTAGTTTTGGTTTTCAATTAAATTTTATTCCCACTTAAATATAATGAGGCCACGTAATTTAAAGTTCGACAATTTTCAGTATAATTTTGGTTAAGGTATTTTTCGTCGATTTACAGATATTTACAAGTCGGGGATGCTTTTAACCAATTTTGGTTAGAATGTGCCAATTTGAGTAAAAGTTTACCAATTTTGGTTACGACATTTTCTTCAATTTTTCCTTGACTTCAGAAACTTGCAAATCATAACCAATTTTGCTTAGAATGTGTTTGAACGGATTTCAGTCAATTTAAGTAAAAAAATTATACCAATTTTGGTTACGATATTTTCATCGATTTTATATTTTCCATTGGCTTTCTGTTGTACAGAAACGTGCAAATCGACAATTTTAACCAATTCTGGTTAGAATGTGTTTCAATGATTTTCAGTGAATTTAAGTAAAATTTACCAATTTTGGTTACATTTTTCTTCGATTTCGTTAATTTTCCCTTAACTTGTAGAAACTTGCAAGTCACGCTTTTAACCAATTTTGCTTTTTTTTTATTGCTTTTCAGCCAATTTCAGTAAAAAAATTTACCAATTTTGGTTACAATATTTTTCGCCGATTTCGTTATATTTCTATTGGCTTTCCGTTTTACAGAAATCTGCAAGTCGGTGTCTAACCAATTTTGACTAGAATCCGTTTAAAAGCTTTTCAACCAACATCAGTAAAAGAATTTTACCAAATTTTGGTTACGATATTTTTTTGTCGATTTCGCTATTTTTCCATTCGCATTCCGTTTTACAAAAACCTGCATGTTAATGACTTTAACCAATTTTGACTAGAATTTGGTTTGAACCAATTTCAGGAACAAAATTTTACCAATTTTGATTACGACACTTTTTTTCATTGGCTTTCTGTATTACATGAACTTGCAAGTCGACGCTTTTAACCAATTTTGACCAGAATTTTACGATGTTTTCGTCGATTTCATTTTTTCCATTGGATTTCTGCTTTATAGAATCATGCAAATCGGCGCTCTTAACCAATTTGGAACAGAATAGGTTTGAATGCTTTTCAACCAATTTCATTAAAAAATTTAACCAATTCTAGGTTTTTCGTCGATTTCGTTATTTTTCCATTGGCTTTCTGTTTTACAGAACCATACAAATAAACTTTTAACCAATTTTGTTTAAAAATGTGTTTAAGCCAATTTCATTACAAAATTTTTACCAATTTTGGTTACGATATTACAATCACTGGATCACAAAAACTTTAAGCTAACATTTTCGATAGTTCAAGTTTGGTTAAAAATTTATTTTAAACCAACTAATTTTGATTAGATTTTGTTCATTTTTTTTCAATTTACAAAATTGTTTCAGAGCCTACTATTTCGCGTTTGTAAGTTTCAATTTTGGTTACGACCTCAATTTTAATATTTTGACGCTACAATTGAATTCACCAATTTTGGTTAGAAAATGTTTGAACGCTTTTCAGCCAATTTCATTAAAAAGATTTGACCAATTTTATATTTTTCGTCGATTTCGTTATTTTTCCATTGGCTTTCTGTTTTACAGAACCATATAAATCAAAACTTTTAACCAATTTTGGTTAGAATGTGTTTAAGCGTTGATTGAAATATTTCAATCAACGGTTTTAAGCCAATTTCATTACAAAATTTTTTTACCAATTTTGGTTACGATATTACAATCACTGGATCACAAAAACTTTAAGCTAACATTTTCGATAGTGCAGTTTAACCAAGTTTGGTTAAAACTTTTTTTCAAACCAACTAATTTTGATTAGATTTTGTTAATTTTTTTTTCAATTTAAAAATTTGTTTCAGAGCCTACTATTTCGCGTTTGTAAGTTTCAATTTTGGTTACGACTTCGATTTTAATATTTTTACGCTACAATTGAATTCACCAATTTTGGTTAAAAAATGTTTGAACGCTTTTCAGCCAATTTCATTAAATAATTTGACCAATTTTAGAAGTTTTGTCGATTTCGTTAATTTTCCATTGACTTTCTGTTTTACAGTAACTTACAAATCCAGCATTTAACCAATTTTGGAGAGAAAGTGTTTAAGCCAATTTTATTACAAACATTTTTTTACCAATTTTGGTTACGATATTACAATCACTGGATCACAAAAACTTTAAGCTAACATTTTCGATAGTCAGTTTGTTAAAAATTTATTTTATACCAACTAATTTTGATTAGATTTTGTTCATTTTTTTTTCAATTTACAAAATTGTTTCAGAGCCTACTATTTCGCGTTTGTAAGTTTCAATTTTGGTTACGACTTCGATTTTAATATTTTTACGCTACAATTGAATTCACCAATTTTGGATTTTTCGTCAATTTTGTTATTTTTCCATTGGCTTTCTGTTTTTTACAGAACCATATAAATCAAAGCTTTTAACCAATTTTTGGTTAGAATGTGTTTAAACCAATTTCATTACAAAATTTTTTACCAATTTTGGTTACGATATTACTATCACTGGATCACAAAAACTTTAAGCTAACATTTTCGATAGTGCAGTTTAACCAAGTTTGGTTAAAACTTTTTTTCAAACCAACTAATTTTGATTAGATATTGTTAATTTTTATTTCAATTTAAAAATTTGTTTCAGGGCCTACTATTTCGCGTTTGTAAGTTTAAGTTTTGGTTACGACTTCGATTTTAATATTTTTACGCTACAATTGAATTCACCAATTTTGGTTAGAAAGTGTTTGAATGCTTTTCAGCCATTTTTCCCCAATTTTGGATTTTTCGTCAATTTTGTTATTTTTTCCATTGGCTTTCTGTTTTACAGAACCATATAAATCAAAGCTTTTTAACCAATTTTGGTTAGAATGTGTTTAAGCCAATTTCATTACAAACATTTTTTTACCAATTTTGGTTACGAAATTACGATCACTGGATCACAAAAACTTTAAGCTAACATTTTCGATAGTGCAGTTTAACCAAGTTTGGTTAAAACTTTTTTTCAAACCAACTAATTTTGATTAGATATTGTTAATTTTTATTTCAATTTAAAAATTTGTTTCAGGGCCTACTATTTCGCGTTTGTAAGTTTAAGTTTTGGTTACAACTTCGATTTTAATATTTTTACGCTACAATTGAATTCACCAATTTTGGTTAGAAAATGTTTGAACGCTTTTCAGCCAATTTCATTAAAAGATTTGACCAATTTTATATTTTTCGTCTATTTCGATATTTTCCATTGGCTTTCTGTTTACAGAACCATATAAATCAAAGCTTTTTAACAAATTTTGGTTAGAATGTGTTTAAGCCAATTTCATTACAAAATTTTTTTTACCAATTTTGGTTACGATATTACGATCACTGGATCACAAAAACTTTAAGCTAACATTTTCGATAGTGCAGTTTAACCAAGTTTGGTTAAAACTTTTTTTCAAACCAACTAATTTTGATTAGATTTTGTTAATTTTTTTTTCAATTCAAAAATTTGTTTCAGGGCCTACTATTTCGCGTTTGTAAGTTTAAGTTTTGGTTACGACTTCGATTTTAATATTTTTACGCTACAATTGAATTCACCAATTTTGGTTAGAAAATGTTTGAACGCTTTTCAGCCAATTTCATTATAAAGATTTGACCAATTTTATATTTTCGTCGATTTCGTTATTTTCCATTGGCTTTCTGTTTTACAAAACCATATAAATCAAAGCTTTTAACCAATTATTGTTAGAATGTGTTTAAGCCAATTTCATTACAAAATTTTTTTACCAATTTTGGTTACGATATTACAATCACTGGATCACAAAAACTTTAAGCTAACATTTTCGATAGTGCAGTTTAACCAAGTTTGGTTAAAAATTTTTTTCAAACCAACTAATTTTGATTAGATTTTGTTAATTTTTTTTCAATTTAAAAATTTGTTTCAGGGCCTACTATTTCGCGTTTGTAAGTTTAAGTTTTGGTTACGACTTCGATTTTAATATTTTTACGCTACAATTGAATTCACCAATTTTGGTTAGAAAGTGTTTGAATGCTTTTCAGCCATTTTCACCAATTTTGGATTTTTCGTCAATTTTGTTATTTTTCCATTGGCTTTCTGTTTTACAGAACCATATAAATCAAAGCTTTTAACCAATTTTGGTTAGAATGTGTTTAAGCCAATTTCATTACAAATTTTTTATCAATTTTGGTTACGATATTACGATCACTGGATCACAAAACTTCAAGCTAACATTTTGATAGTGCAGTTTCACCAAGTTTGGTTAAAATTTATTTTAAACCAACTAATTTTGATTAGATTTTGTTCATTTTTTTCATTTACTAAATTGTTTCAGCGCCTAATATTTCGCGTTTGTAAGTTTTAATTTTGGTTACGACCTCGATTTTAATATTTTTACGCTACAATTGAATTCACCAATTTTGACCAATTTTGGATTTTCGTCAATTTTGTTATTTTTCCATTGGCTTTCTGTTTTACAGAACCATATAAATCAAAGCTTTTAACCAATTTTGGTTAGAATGTGTTTAAGCCAATTTCATTACAAATTTTTTTATCAATTTTGGTTACGATATTACGATCACTGGATCACAAAAACTTCAAGCTAACATTTTTGATAGTCGGTTTCACCAAGTTTGGTTAAAAATTTATTTTAAACCAACTAATTTTGATTAGATTTTGTTCATTTTTTTTTCATTTACTAAATTGTTTCAGCGCCTAAT
Source organism: Abscondita cerata (assembly GCA_030710515.1). NCBI lineage: Eukaryota > Metazoa > Arthropoda > Insecta > Coleoptera > Lampyridae > Abscondita > Abscondita cerata. The sequence goes on along the minus strand of JALBCR010004780.1, from coordinate 511,722 downwards.
ATTTCGCGTTTGTAAGTTTTAATTTTGGTTACGACCTCGATTTTAATATTTTTACGCTACAATTGAATTCACCAATTTTGACCAATTTTGGATTTTTCGTCAATTTTGTTATTTTTCCATTGGCTTTCTGTTTTACAGAACCATATAAATCAAAGCTTTAAACCAATTTTGGTTAGAATGTGTTTAAGCCAATTTCATTACAAAATTTTGTTACCAATTTTGGTTACGATATTACGATCACTGGATCACAAAAACTTTAAGCTAACATTTTTGATAGGGCAGTTTAACCAAGTTTGGTTAAAAATTTTTTCAAACCAACTAATTTTGATTAGAATTTGTTCATTTTTTTTCAATTTACAAAATTGTTTCAGGGCCTACTATTTCGCGTTTGTAAGTTTCAATTTTGGTTACGACCTCGATTTTAATATTATTTATGCTACAATTAAATTGACCAATTATGGTTACTATGTTTTCCTTCAACCATTGTTATTTTCTTTTAAGTCGAAAGGTTTATAATCTTTAAACCGATGTTGGTTTATATAGTTTATATATTAAAAAAATATATAAGAAGGCGCCACAGCCCAACTTTAGGCCGCTTTGATTTTGTAAACGTCGACGAATACGAGAGGGCGCCACCACCCCGGTGCCTGCTTTGATTTCGCTTAAATTATGCATGAACTGATTATTAATGCGCGATACGTGTAAGAGACGCAAAAGAATTTTATTTTAGTCAACTCACTCACCTAGGCACGTTATTTTTTTAGGAATCGTCACTTTCGTCATCTTCGCGTGTTATTTTTCGATAGACACGCTCGATTACACAACTGCACTCTACGAAACACTACTATGTATGTACACTCAAGGTAATTGTTAAACCATTAAAAGTAATTGATATTAGTACGTTATCAAAGTGTTCTTATTCAGGTGGGGAGATGTGGCGCATAATTATAGCGACGCGTTTCAATTAAAAACTAATTCGAACAGAATCATCGCAGATCCCGATCGAAACTGCGCGCCTTATTTTTTTGAAACAATCAATTGTTAAAGACCTTTCACCGATAGGTTGCGAAAAACGCGGCGAATTGTGTCATACGACACGGTGCATGGATTCGATATATTACATATAACGTAAGTGTTTAATTATTCCATTAACTCAACTATAAAATTTTACGTTCCGCGTCTCTTTTTATTATGGACATTAACGAAATTTTCTGGGCCACACGAAAACTCGCGTCCGGTTACGTCACGCGATGACGTCGCCGCGCACGCGCATACCCGACATCTGTTATAATAACAAAAAAAACTGACACAAAAAATTAATTATATTTTGGTTTGGGAGCTCGGTTACATTTCGGTTGGGGCTGATGAAATTTTTTGGCGAAAGCGAGAACGTCGTAATAAGTTTCTTTCTCGTACATGTGATACTCTTTGTTTCGATAGCATTCGTAATAACATTCGATTTCGTTTTTTTCGTCTTCGCACAATTCGCGAAATATGTGTAGGACGCACAACAGATCGGGCTCTGCGTAAAACAAACAAAAATTTTTTTATCGTTCGAATTAGGTGTTGATTACTTACTCGAATCGCAATCGTCCGATTCGTCGTTGTTGGTTGAGAACGCGCGTGCGTTTTTGATTGGGGGCGTGGTTATCGCTGTCGAAAACTTGGGTGAGGTGTTTATGCCTTCGTTTAAGCGACTACAATAATAGATTGATTGATAATTAGACGTGATATGATTGATCTTTTACAGATATGTTCTAATCGCTTGAAGTTTTCGTAACACTTCTTCTTCGGTGGGGGGCAAGGCGGCGGCATTTCGGAGGGGGAGGACAAGGTGGCGGGCATTTCGGCGGTGGAGGTGGACACGGCGGCGGGCACGGTGGGGGAGGACAAGGAGGCGGGCACTTTGGCGGCGGGCAAGGCGGTGGACACTTAGGCGGCGACGGAGGCGGGCAAGGTGGCGGACAAGGCGGCGGGCATTTCGGTTTCGGCGGCGGACACGGCGGTGGACAAGGCGGCGGGCAATCTTTTTTCGCTGCGTTTGCGTCCATGTGCAACATGCCAAAGTCGGAATATCTCGACGTTCGCATCAACGACTCGCACGCAGCCTCAAATGGTGCCGATACAAACTTGTTAATGTTCAAATTACTGAAAATTTTGAATATATTCATTGTACGATTATTGATCGATTGAAAATTTTGAAAACGTCACTTTTTAAAGTTTTTTTGTGTCCCGAAAAAACAAAAAATTTCAACTAACTAATTTTTTTCCTGCATCAAGTCTGCATCTCTAAACCAGCTAATGTCGCGTATGTTGGTATTACAGGTATCTAGTTTCATATTTTTTTATTAGTTTTCAGAGTTCAACAAAATCCGTGCGAAGTAAAGAAAGAATTGCCATGAATGTGTATTGTAACTACGGAAGTAAAATGTTTTTTGTCAAAATGCGTAAGTCATTTGTAATAAAAATTTGTAGGTTATGTAGCGCGTAATTGCCAACCTATTGCAATCCCCTAAATTTTGAATTTCAAAATGCCAACAGAGTGCATGCGCATTGGGAGTCAAGAGAGCATCGTTGATTTGAGACGCCATTGTTTGTGTATTTTCTGGAGGAGATCAGTATCATTTTTTTCTACTCCAGCCTTTGTCTCGAACTCTCGTTTTCTCCTGTTCTCTGGTTCTTTAATCTTTTTCGGAAATACGCGCTTTTGGGCCGACTAGGTTTAGTTGGGTTAGGTTAGGTTAGGTGCGTTGGTTAGGTTGTACAAATTTCAAGATTTTTTCAAATCCCGAAAAGGTCTTACTAAACCCCACTCCTACCAATTCCGCTTAACCTCAAACGTATTTTAGTTAACTTCGATTTTTAAAATCAAGTAGGGCTTTTCATATGCGAATTTGTTAGTAATGCGAATTTTTAAAACAATCGGCTTACTTTGCTCAAATTGTCAACTTCAAAAGTAAACCGATCGTTCTTAGTACCTAACATACTATCGGTCTATTTCAAAAGAAAACTATAGACCTGGAAAGAAATGGATAAAAAAATGAATTTTATCAAAGTAGGCCATAGTACATAGTACATAAATTTTCATTCGACACAACTTTTCTTAGCAAATGGTATTTTACGTGTTTCTGTTCCAATTGTAAAGGCCTACTTGATTTTGAAAAAATCTAAAAATAAACTTAATATGTTGAAACTTCACTTTGGTTTTCATTTTAGGTTAGGTTAGGTTTGTTTAGGTTAAGTTCAAATTTTCAAAAAATCAATTTCATAGACTTAACATTCTAAGAGGTCGTTTCAGCATAAAATGTCAATAGACTTTTTTCGTCAGAAGATGATGATGCTCTATCGAAGTATATTCACACGATCCCCTAAAAAAGTGTCTTCCTCAACCCAACTCTTATCAATTCCGCTTTGAACAGGTTTAGAACAATCGGACTACTCAACTTTTTTATGAAAAGTAGACTTGATTTAAAAAAAAATCTAAACATAAGTAACAAAACACGCGGGGATAAAATCCAATTCAAAAATCATTCGCTACTCCACTCGAAGGCATACTTTCTAGAAATTCCCAAAATTGAAGTGAAAGTCGTACCAATTGGTAACGTCACAATTTTTTTCTGTCAGGTGATTAATTGGTTTGTATTTGAAAGCTATTCTATTAGACTGAGTAAATGTGTTACATTGTCACGACTACAAAATAAATAAAAGTTTGAGCTCTCAATTTTGAGTATTAATTATAAAACGGCCTGTTTCTCGCTAATACTATATTTATATAAAATATATGCATAATTAATAACTCAAAATCGATAGCTCAAAACTATTACTTGAAATATGGCGCCGGTTTTTAGTTTAGTTTTCATTCTGGATTAGGTTAGGTTAGGTTAAGTTTGACTAGGTTATGTTCAAATTCTTAAAAAATAAATTTCGTCATAGGTTAAATTAAATTAAAAAAAAAATCCCATAGACTTAACACGGGAAATTCAAACCCCTTAAAAAAAGGGTCCTCCTAAACCCAACCCCCACTCACATAGCTTTGTTTTATCTTATTTATCAGATGTTTATCAGTAGTTCAAACACTTATTATGACGTCATTACACAATAAAATTTATAACCTATAAATTCAGAGCATTTATATTGTTTTCTTATTATAACGAGAGATGGCACTGTGCAAAATTCTTAACTAGAAGTATCACCGAATATCACAGAAAATAAAGTTCGGCGACCAACATCTCGCTAAAATACAATGAAATTGTGTAGATAAACAAAAATGAATACAAAACGAAAAGTATTAGGATGAAATTTTTAGAAATGAAACCCTACGAAATCTCTTCAAAAAGCAAATATAACCTAGTATTTAGTCCTTAAAAGATCACAGAAATAAAAAATTATTAATTATACGTTCACCTTAAAAATTATTTGTTTGAAAATTTCAACTTAACCTAACTTGACCAAACTCAAATAACCTAACCTAACTCAACCAACCTAACCTAATTCAACCAACCTAACCTAACAAATTTGATCAAAGTAAGATATTAGTTCTAAAAATTCGCATAACTACATAGTTTTCTATTTTGAACGACTTTTTTACTAACATTAGTGCATATAGTATTTTACCTAAAATTAAAAAAAAAAATAAAAATACGTTTCTGGTCAAGCGGAATTGGAAGAAGTTGGGTTAAGGTAGTTACTTGTTTTGGGGAGTAGTATATATTTCGATGAAAAAAGTCCATTGACATTTTGTACGAAAGTTATAGGTATTTGAATGTCACATGTATATGTGATTTTTTTTGAAAAATCAATTAAAGTCCCTGAGAAAATTATATTCCAAATATAAAGTTTTAATAGTAAAGAAAATGTATGGCATAACACGGAAATTTTCATGAGAACCAGAAAACAACAAAACTATAATTAACGAGATTTCGAAGAAGGCAAAGAATGGGTAAAAAAATGCACGATCAAGAGAGCATAATATTGTAGTCGTAGTTCTACGATGCGATGGTAGTGGAAGCGCAACAAAATAGTTCTAACGAACAACGGCAATATTATTAAATTAAAATAAAAAAATTTAAACATTAAACACAGCTGCTGCTTTACTTATCGCCTCAACGACTAAAACTTTTACAAAAAAACACCCTCAACAACAAACTTTTCGAATAAAAGACGCCGCCGTGGCGTAAATAATAAATTGCAGGTTATGTCACAGGTGAAATTCAAACCGTCGCGCTAAATTTTAGTTTGTTGTACGACATTGGTGGCCTTGGTGGTCCATATCGATAAATTTCCCTTCACGAAAATACCTACTTTCTAAAAAAAAAAAATGTCGAAGGTGCAAACGATCCTCATAGATTTCGGCGTGGATCCGAAAGACGTCAAGACGGACTCGCAATTACTAATTTTATCGACTAACATCGAAAATGTGCTACGCGATTACCTGTCCAACCTGAAACTCGCGTCCACCATCCCTATGGAAGGCGAAATTTGCAAGGTCTACACCGGTGACATGAAAAGCATCGTCACATTGCGAATATTCAACAGCGGCATGATCACAATCAACATTGAGTACTTAAGAGGCGAGGGACAACGCGAACTGCTACCGCTAGAGGTAATCGTATTATTTAATCCAAAACAATCGTAACTCTAAGCTCTTTCGTAGTGCACAAAACAAATCGAACAGAAAATTAATATAAATTTAAGCTGTATTCGTTCAAAACTATTCCCTCCTATTAAACGGGGCGGAACGTTTGACGTTTATCTTACTAGTTCAGGTTCGGTACTTTTTTTACGAAATTGTTTAGCATTTTTTTTTTAACTTTTACTCTCGTAAAATTAGAGTAGTGCTATGCTTACCGCATGATTATAAGCATGAAATGTTGTAGAAATACAGAGAAATGGAACCGAACTTGAGAGGTTGCGGCGTTGCAGCGAGACTATGCTCGTACCAATCAAACGCGGTACATTCAGCAAGTATTTCTCTACATCAGGTAATTGTGTTTTCTTTTCGCTTCCGTTTTTTGAATGTATCGGAGGGAATTTTTATAATGTATATTGTGCTTGCAGATGATCGTTTAATCGAGTACGATATTGATGACGTTCTGTTCGAGGAGCGATCACCGTTTCAGAAAGTACAAATCGTACATTCGACCAGTTTGGGGAACATGTTAGTGTTGGACGATCTGCAAAGTAAGTTGCATGATGATTATGACGCTTGCGTAACTTTCCATTGCAGACATCGCCGAAGTCGACTTAATATACACCGAAACACTTATGGCGAAAGGTAAGGAAAATTACGAAGACAAGGAGATCGTAATTTTAGGCGGGGGCGATGGCGCTTTGCTGTACGAACTTTTGAAAGAGAAGCCGAAGAGCGTGATCATGCTCGAAATCGATGAGGTAGTTATTAAAGCCTGCAGTAAGCATATGCGTAGCATTTGCGGGGACGTGTTAGATACGAGGGCCGGGCCCAATTATAAGGTGCATGCAAAACTTACCGGCAGCTCCAATACCGCTATTAATTCTAGATCCTTGTAGGCGATTGTTTGAAATCGTTGAACGCTTTCCATCAAGAAGGGCAGAAGTTCGACTACATATTCGGCGATCTGACGGATGTACCGACTACGGATAAGTGCGAGACGTGGAACTTCGTTAAAAGTTACTTGGAATTGTCGTTTAAAATATTAAAGCCGACCGGAAAGTTTATGACCCATGTTAGTAAATCTTGAATTGGTTGAAAATCTTGATTTGTCGGTTTTAAGGGGAACGGTTCGTGTTGTAAGACGGCGTTGCAAAAGTTCGAAACATATTTGTCGACACTTAAGCCGGCGCTGGTCGTCGACAAGTGCCAGAGTTTTATTCCATCGTTTATGGAGTTCTGGGTGTTCTACAAGATCCATTTCGCAAAGCATGATTAACAGCGACTTACAAGTATTATTGTGCCGGAATCTCTTCTTCTCGATTTCCCAGTTTGGAATGTTGACTTAGTTCCATGTTGAACTGGATTTGTTGTTAATTGTTAATTTGCTTTTAAAAATATAGAGTAACTCCCGATTTATTATGTTTTGTTTAAATCCACGATTAAAATTTTTCTAGGTTAGAGTTGAGCATCTTGCGGACGTACAGAGAAATAGAGTAATGAAGGTGTTGCCATCTAACCGTGATTTCTTCAACAAACTTTGGAGTTAAATACAACTATTCTCCAAAAAATTGATCACATTTGGTTTATAAAGCACGTTTCACGTCGTTCTTCGACGCAAAAGAAGCCAAAAACAACATTTCGTTTCACGCACACGAAACCCTTCTCCACCTCAGTCCTCCAGTCACGCGAAACCCTTCTTCACCTCAGTCTTCCAGTCACATGACACCCTTCTCCATCTCAGTCCTTCAATCATACAAAATCCTTCTCTACCACAGTCCTCCAGTCACATGACACCCTTCTCCATGCTGTTAGCAGTGAAAGAGGAAAGAGGTAAAATCGTCGTACAGTAGAAAACGTAAGCGGCAATAAGTGGATTGGGTGAAAGAATTCAACTAATTAGTGAAAGATATTGAGTGGTTTTTAGTTTTTTGTAAATTCGCTGTTTGGTATAAATATAATAATAAGGAAGTATAATGGCAAATGGAAAGGTAAAAAAAAGATAAAATAAATCAATGGACTAGGGAAAAAATTGATAGAATTTTGCGAGGAAAAGAATGGACTGTATTAAACGGAAACATGGTGAATGGCAGAAATGGAAAATACACGTTTATTGGAGTTGATTAAAGTTTTGTGACCTTTCACTTCGAATATAATTTTTTTACTTTTAATGAAATATTTTTGCAAAAAAAAATTATTTTTGTAGCAAATAACTTAAAAAGTATAGAGTTTGGTGACGTCACTTTAGACAGTTGCTTCCTAAACTGATGCTTTTGTTACCTAAAGTTTTGTGACTTTATTTCATTTTATTAGTGCTCAAGTTAATTTTGTATAAAATTACTTAATTATAACGTTTCCTTCCAGTGTCTATAATAAAACTGATCTTTTTAAGCGATTAAAGTTTTGTGACCTTTCACTATTAATATATTTTCTGAACTTTTAACGAAATGTTTTGGCGAAAAATATTGTTGTGACAAATGAACTTGACAATTCGATTTTAAAATCGAAATAGTTTGGTGACGTCACTAAGCATATTATTCATTTAGTGCTCACTTTAGCAGAATAACACGAGACATATGTTAAAGCAAAAGTCGTTGAACATGACATTGTAATTTTTTTCTATTTTGAATTTTTTTTTCTAAAACTGAGACCATGTGACCTAAAGTTTTGTGACTTCTTTTCATTTTATTAGTGCTCAAGTAGTTTTTTTTATTGAAATTACTTGATTAATGTTTCTTTCATATGTTTTAGTAATTGTAGTTTTGTGACCTTTTCACTTCGAACAAAATATTTGTACTTTTAATGCAAAATTTTTGTGGGAAAGTTTGGTGACTTTACGTCTAATAGAATACGTCTAATGCGCACGTTAGCAAAGTAGTACAGAAAATATTATAAAGAAGGAAGTATGGTCAAAAATAACATTATATTTACTTTTAAATGCGAATTTGTTTCTAAAACCGACGTTACGTTTTGTGATTTGATTTCATTTTTTAGTACTTAAGTTAATTTTGCATATTATTACTTAATAGTGTTTTTAATAAAATTTATGTTTTAAAATATACAGTAATTGCTGATTTTTATTTTCTTTAAATCGACGACAAAAATTTTCTAGGTTAACGTTGACCACCAGCTTGCGGACTGGAGTAATGAAAGTGCTGCCATCTAGCTACGATTTAAAAAAAAAGTGACGGTTTCAACAACGTTTGGGGTTAAATACAACATTCTTCAAAAAATTTATTCTTCTAAACGTAAAAAAATTATCACATATATTTTACTCTTTGGTTTATAAAGCACGCTTCAAACCGTGCTTCGAATATTTCCAACGTTTCGAAAACTTGTACCCGCTGATGATTGCTAGCGCCACGCCACCTACGATCATGGCGACGATCGCAACGACTTGAAAGTAAGGTACCACGTTAACTGTAAAAAACATCAATGCCGTTATGTAGTACGGTAATCCAACTTGGTTCTGTAATTATTCCTTCGATTTATTTTAATCTAGTCGATCGATTTTACGTACGTATTCGGCCCAAAACATCGGCACAATCGCTCCGCTAAACCTTTCGACGACGTCATTAAATCCGTACAGTTCGTTTACGATCAAGTTACTTTGCAATCGCGCTCGCGATTCAATCGGAATTCCTGTAACCTAAAAAAAAGTTTTTGGCGTCACATAATATTAACTCACCGGTTCTACGATGACGTAAGAACCGTGGTTGTTGACGTCCGGTTGTAATCCTTCCGCGTAACAACCGTTTCGTGCGTATAAAAAGTGAGGGAAACTCGACGCCATCGGTAAATTGTAATAACATTTCGAAACGTCGGATAAACCGTCAGGTAAGGGCGGGTCTCCGACGTAACAATCGTTTTTGTGACGGTTGAAGGTAGCGTTGTCCAACGTGAAACGATAAGCGGTAACCCCGTAAACGCTGACGTCACCTGAAAGTTTATATTACTGGGGGGAGTTCTGCAAATTGGACACGTAATAGGTACTTTCGTAATTAAGACGTACGACTTTACAAATTGTTTTCCTCCAATACGACAGGGTTGTGTTTTTTGTTAAAAATTGCGGATAAGCGACACCTTCAGTCGAATCGACCAACTTATCGGGACACTCGTTTCCATAGTTCGGCAAATAACCGGAACCGTCAAACTGGTCGATTAAAAAAAAGTTTTGCGAACCAAAATTGGTGCCGATTTTAACCGTAACGTTGTGCTTGAAATTCGAGTACATCTACAAAAAATAACTAATCGAGGGCGCTACTCGCTTTTGGATAAAATTACGTAATTTAACACGCCCAAGTTGTTGACCGGTACCAAAGATGGCGCCAACGACTGACCGACGTCCAATATCGGGTCGGAAAAATTCCACAAGTAGTTGTAGATGGTCGTGGAGACGATCGCGCGCGACTCCAGACTTCTGATTAGTAGGTTGAATGCGATTTTTGTGACGAAGGACGAATCCCAAAAATACGAAGCCATCCCCTAAAACATATGTTATAGTGCGCGTGCGCTAATCGTTAAAGTTGATTACGTACTAAAACAGCTAGGTTCGGTACTATTAGAGTCGCGTTCATGTCTAGAGTGTTTTTTTCTGGTAATAAGATGGCGCGACGCTCGGCCACATACGTTAAGGTGTCGTTTGGGTTAAACGTTACGTTCGAATGCGTTAATCGTTCCCTTAAACAACAAAAGATTAAATTGTGTAACACAAAGTTTTGTGACCTGTCAATAGTTTTTTACTTTTAGTCACAAAAAATATTCAAAAAACACACATGTTGTTCTGAAGTTTTGCGACCGATATCTTTGTAGATGTTTGTGTGTGTGTGAAAGTCACAAAACATACCTACGTTAAAAGAATAAAAAAAACTGTTTAAATAGAAGTTTAAAGATGTTTAAAATATTTTTATTAATTATGGAACATAAACAATTGTTGGGTATAAAAGTCACAAGAAACGATTAATTGTGACCATTTAAAGTTAGAGAACTTACGGTACAAAAATTTCTAATTATATTCTTTGTAGACGTTCAATTTATAGATTGCTAGTTACAAAATATATTCAATTATTATTTTTTTTAAGTTTTGTGACCTATCAATAGTATTTTTTACATTCAGTCACAAAAAATATGTGAAAACGAAAGTTACTGCAAATAATACAAATTTACAGACTATTTGTCACCGGACCCCATTAAGATATTTGTGTGTGAAAGTCACAAGACTTCATCAAAGAGACGTTTTGTAATCTTTCGTACCTTTGAAGATGACAATTTAAAAATATTTTAAGTAATTTTGGAAAATAAACAATTATTGAATCACAAAACTTTTGAAACGATTAATTGTGACCAATTTATATACTTGTCAGTTGCAAAATGCTTAGTGTTTTTATTTTTTTAATCTTATTCAAATAAAAAAAAAACATTTTAAAGCAAAAAAACCAAATTTAAGCTTTGTGACGTAGTTTTGTGACTTTACTTTATTTTACTAGTTCTGAAGTTAATTTTGCTTAAAAGTACTTAATTAATATTTCATTCTACTATTGGTGATAAAATTTGTTTTGTTAATTAGTTACAGTTTTGTGACCTTTTTTCCAAATAGTGTTAATGTAATTTTAAAGCAAAAAAAAGTATTATCGTAAAGATTTATTTGAAAAGTCAAATTTAAGTAGGTATGGAGTTTTGTGACGTCACTAAAGCATAGTTAGAAAAGTAGTACAAATATATTCTTAATTAAAAATTGCCAAATATAACATTTAATTTACTTTTATTTAAAACATTTTCTAACGTTAAGTTTTGTGACTTGACTTCATTTTATTAGTTCTTAAGTTAATTTTCCATAAAATTTTCTTCGATTGTATATAATAAAACTTACAGTTTTGTGACCTTTAACTTCAAATGTTTGTACTATAATGGAGCATAAAAATTAACAAATTAATTGGAAAGTTCAATTTTAAAAACGTTTAGAGTTTATTGAGCACATTAGCAAAAATATTTTAGAGCAAAAGTTGCCAAAATGACATTAAATTTACTTACTTACATTCTTTCTAAAACTAAAACTTTGTGACCTAAAGTTTTGTGACCTCTTTTTATTTCATTATGGTTTAAGTTAATTTTGTATGAAATCACTTAATCAATGTTTCCTTCAAGTGTTTTTAATAAAATTTGTTTTTTAAGTGATTATAGTTTTGTGACATCTCACTTCGAATATAATTTTTGTACTTTTAATACAATATTTTTGTGAAAAAAATTATTGTTGTGACAAATTATCTTGACAGTTTAATTTTAAAAATGTTTAGAGTTTGGTGACGTCACTAAGCATAGTATATGTGCAGTGCGCACGTTTGCAAAGTAATACAACAAATACTTTTAAGCAAAGTTGCTAAAAATAATATTTTATTTATTTTTTAAAAATTGTTTTTAAAACTGAAACTTTGTGATGTTAAGTTTTGTGACTTTATTTAATTTTATTATTGTTTTAGTTAATTTTGTGTGAAATTGTTTATTTAACGTTTCCTTTAAGTGTTTTTAATAAAATATATATTTTCAAGTAATTTACAGTTTTGTGACTTTTACTTCGAATATCATTTTGTACTATGATGCAGCAATGTTGTGAAAAAAATTATTGATGAGACAAATTAATATACTATTCACTTTTATTTAAAATTTTTTTTCTAAAACAAAAACTGTGATCAAAAGTTTTGTGACTTTCTTTAATTTTATTAGAGCGAAAGTTAATTTTGTATGAAATCACTTAATTAAGATTTCCTTCAAGTGTTTTTAATAAAATTTGTCTTTTAAGTGATTATAGTTTTGTGACCCTTCACTTCGAATATAATTTTGTACTTCTTATAACATTGTATTGTTTGAATTGTTTTTTAAAACTGAAACTTTGTACTATTAAGTTATTGGAGCCTAAGTTAATTTTTTTTATACAATTGCTTAATTATTGTTTTCTTGAAGTGCTTTTAATAATTTTTTTTTAATTTGTTATAGTTTTGTGACTTTCCACTTCCAATAAATTTTTTGTACTATAATGCAACAGTGAAAAAAAATTATCGTTATGACTAATTAATTTGAAAGTTTAGTTTTAAAACGTATAGAGTTTGGTGACGTCACTAATTATAGTATACGTTTAGTGCGCACGTTAGCAAAGTAATACATCAAATATTACAAAGCAAAAGTTGTCGAAAATAATATTTTATTTACTTTTATACAAAAAAATAGTTTTTTGTAACATTATGTTTTGTGACTTGACTTCATTTTATTGAAACGTAAGTTTATTTTTTTATAGAACTACTTATTTAAGATTTTTTTCGAATGTCATTAATAATTTTTATATTTTTAAGTAATTATAGTTTTGTGACCTTTCGTTTCGAATATTTTTTTGTACTTTTAATGCAACATTTTTGTAAAAAAATATTATTGTGACAAATTTAATTTTAAAAACGTTACGAGTTTATTGAGCACGGTAGCAAAGAACGGAAAATATATTTTTAAGCAAAAGTTGCCGAAAATGACATTGTAGGTATTTACTTTTATTTAGAAAATTTCTTTCTTTGTGATATCATTTCATTTATTAGGGTTCAAGTTAATTTTGTATGAAATTAGTGTTTCTAATAAAATTAGTCCCTTTAAGTGATTATAGTTTTGTGACCCTTCACTTTAAATATAATTTGTGTACTTTTAATACAACATTTTGTATGGAAAAAAATTATTGTTGCGACAAATTAACTTGACGGGTCAATTTTAAAAACGTAAAGAGTTTGGTGACCTCACTAAGCATAGTGACTTGATTTAATTTTTTTTTAGATCTTTAGTTAATTTTATTTAATAAATGATTTTTGTGAGTGTTTTTAATAAGATTTATGTTTTTAAGTGTTTAGAGTTTTGTGACCTTCCAGTTTAAGTGCATATCTTGAATTTTGAATCTTACTTTTCGTGAAAAATTAATTAATGTTCAGATGGATTTAGTTAAAAATTTAATTAAAAAAAAAAAGGTGACAGTTTTGTGACCAACGCAGACTTTACAACACTGCAACTTCTTCATTCAAACAAAGCGCAAAACTTACATAAACACAATCGGTCCTATTTCTTGCACTTTCAATTTATTGTGCTCGCCGTTGAGAAACTCGTTGGCATTTGTAATGTTAAAAATGTAAACGCGTAATAAAACCTCATCGGGCGGATTTTTCCACCATTCGTATGGAGGAAATCCTACATCATAATAATAATAAAATCATCATTGTCGTATTTTAAGTTAACGCAATCACCTGGCCTCATACGCAATCGTTCGTCCATCAAAGTACGAAACGGTGTCCATATCAAACAGAGCGAACTTAAAATTAATAAAATTATGGCGCAAACCAGCAAAGTCCATCGTCCTAAACACAATTAAAAAATAATTTAATTAAACTTTCACTAAGTCAAGTGCAACGCGCTTGACCTAAACAAAATTAACAACTTAACAACAATAATAAATTGAGACTTACCACATCCGCGCCTTTTATTTTTTTGAAAAACGTACTTGATTTCCATTGGTGCGCGCGCGTTTTTCTTCAAAAGTTTTTCGGCGTTAATGCGAAGATCTTTCATTATCGACTGATCACAAAGACGTCGATCAAATTCGTTTAGGGAAAGGTCTATTATATTGACCTTAGTATGCGATACCTCGCAAAAAATCAATTTCGGTTCAACGACTCAAAAAAAAAAAAAATTGCGCGACGGTGACACGCGCTCGGTGCACAAACGATAAAGAATAGAAAAAATTAACAAAACTCATCTACGCTTTCGTGACCACCGAAAATACTTAAAATTTTTTTTTCGCTCACCTTCGCGCAACTTCCCCGATAAAAAAAACAACAAACGAACATCTAAGGTCGCCGTTGAGAAATTTATCCGAATTTTTTTAGTGTGTGAGTAATGGGTTTGCTTAAACCGGCGGAAGTTAACGAAAAAGAAAACATCCGACGAAAAGACGCCTTAATCAAACTGTTCAATTGATACGCCTTCGCCTTGGCACCGTTTTTTAACATCGAATTCGATTTTTTTTTGACGAACTCGTTTGTCGCCAAGTGTCGAAAAATTCACGTACCTATTGTTTTAAGATGGTTACGCATTTCAATTGATGTACAAAACTAATTTGTTTATTAGGTTGTCGTTTCAAGAGCAACCGCTTCGGTGACGGGCACCCCAAAGAATTCGCCAATCAATCAGTGTTCTAATTGAACTTCTAAACCGTTATGAACGAGGTCACAAACTCAATAACAAAACCTGAAGTTTTAGACAAATACACTTTCAAGTCAAAGTAAATTACGATTCCATATTGAATATACCTTGAAAAATGTTTACAATCACATGTGACCTAACGATAAAAATTTCAAATTTTACTTAAACAAAAGTTTTGTACACAAAAATGTTCGAGAAAAACATTGCAAGTGCAGAACCAAATTATAAACAGCTTTCAATAAAATACGTAGTAACGAATGTTTTCAAAAATATTTTAAAGAAACTAAAAAGTCACAAAACTTAACATATAACAAGTAATGTTTTAAAAACTTAATTTTTAATTAAACCTTGTAGAAATTGCCAATTACACCATTTTTAGTATAAATTTTTTTATGTTCTATTAATAGTGTAGAAAACTTGAAAAACTGGGTTCAAGGTCATGTGATTTAACAATATTTAAACAAAAATACATAAAATTTGTGCAGAACCAAATTATAAACAGTTTTCAATTAAATAAAATTACGTAGTAACGAATGTTTTCGAAAATATTTTAAAGAAACTAAAAAGTCACAAAACTTAACATTAACAAATGATGTTTTAAAAACTTAATTTTTAATTAAACCTTGTAGAAATTGCCAATTACACCATTTTTAGTATCAAAATTTTTTATGTTCTATTAATATCGTAGAAAAATCTAGAAAAACTGGGTTCAAGGTCATGTTATTTAACATGATGTAAACAAAAATACATAAAATTTGTGCAGAACCAAATTATAAACAGTTTTCAATTAAATTAAAATTACGGATAACGAATGTTTTAGAAAATATTTTAAAGAAACTAAAAGTCACAAAACTTAACATTAACAAGTAATGTTTTAAAAACTTAATTTTTAATTAAACCTTGTAGAAATTGCCAATTACACCATTTTTAGTATCAACATTTTTTATGTTCTATTAATAGCGTAGAAAAACTTGAAAAACTGGGTTCAAGGTCATGTGATTTAACAATATTTAAACAAAAATACATAAAATTTGTGCAGAACCAAATTATAAATAACTTTCAATTAAACTAAAATTACGGATAACGAATGTTTTCGAAAATATTTTAAAGAAACTGAAAAGTCACAAAACTTAACATTAACAAGTAATGTTTTAAAAACTTAATTTGTAATTAAACCTTGTAGAAATTGCCAATTACACCATTTTTAGTATCAAAATTTTTATGTTACTATTAATAGCGTAGAAAAAACTTGAAAAACTGGGTTCAAGGTCATGTGATTTAACAAAAATACATAAAATTTGTGCAGAACCAAATTATAAACAGTTTTCAATTAAACAAAATTTATGTAGTAATGAATGTTTTCGAAAATATTTAAAAGAAACTGAAAAGTCACAAAACTTAACATAAACAAGTAATGTTTTTAAAACTTAATTTTTAATTAAACCTTGTAGAAATTGCCAATTACACCATTTTTAGTATGAAATTTTTTATGTTCTATTAATATCGTAGAAAAACTTGAAAAACTGGGTTCAAGGTCATGTGATTTAACAATATTTAAACAAAAATACATAAAATTTGTGCAGAACCAAATTATAAATAGTTTTCAATTAAATAAAAATTACGTAGTAACGAATGTTTTCGAAAATACTTTAAAGAAACTGAAAAGTCACAAAACTTAACATTAACAAGTAATGTTTTAAAAACTTAATTTTTAATTAAACCTTGTAGAAATTGCCGATTACACCATTTTTTAGTATCAAAATTTTTATGTTCTATTAATAGCGTAGAAAAACTTGAAAAACTGGGTTCAAGGTCATGTGATTTAACAATATTTAAAAAAAAATACATAAAATTTGTGCAGAACCAAATTATAAACAGTTTTCAATTAAACAAAATTTACGTAGTAACGAATGTTTTCGAAAATATTTTAAAGAAACTAAAAGTCACAAAACTTAACATTAACAAATGATGTTTTAAAAACTTAATTTTTAATTAAACCTTGTAGAAATTGCCAATTACACCATTTTTAGTATCAAAATTTTTTATGTTCTATTAATAGCGTAGAAAAAACTTGAAAAACTGGGTTCAAGGTCATGTGATTTAACAAAAATACATAAAATTTGTGCAGAACCAAATTATAAACAGTTTTCAATTAAACAAAATTTATGTAGTAATGAATCTTTTCGAAAATATTTAAAAGAAACTGAAAAGTCACAAAACTTAACATAAACAAGTAATGTTTTAAAAACTTAATTTTTAATTAAACCTTGTAGAAATTGCCGATTACACCATTTTTAGTGTCAAAATTTTTTATGTTCTATTAATAGCGTAGAAAAAACTTGAAAAACTGGGTTCAAGGTCATGTGATTTAACAATATTTAAACAAAAATACATAAAATTTGTGCAGAACCAAATTATAAATAGTTTTCAATTAAATAAAAATTACGTAGTAACGAATGTTTTCGAAAATATTTTAAAGAAACTGAAAAGTCACAAAACTTAACATTAACAAGTAATGTTTTAAAAACTTAATTTTTAATTAAACCTTGTAGAAATTGCCAATTACACCATTTTAAGTATCAAATTTTTTTATTTTAACTATTAATAAAATTCTAGAATTTTTAAATAATTTATTTTTATAAAAATTTTTTTTTATAATTTTTTATAAAAAAAAAAATTTCAAAAATTTTAATTTTTTTTTTTAAATTTAAAAAATATTAGTTTCAATTAAAATTGAGAAATTTCAAATTATTTAATATAGTCGAAAATATTTTAAAAACTGGGTTCAAGGTCATGTGATTTAAAAATCAATATTTACAAAAATTACATAAAATTTGTGCAGAACCAAATTATAAACAGTTTTCAATTAAACAAAAATTACGTAGTAACGAATGTTTTCGAAAATATTTTAAAGAAACTAAAAGTCACAAAACTTAACATTAACAAGTAATGTTTTAAAAACTTAATTTTTAATTAAACCTTGTAGAAATTGCCAATTACACCATTTTTAGTATCAAATTTTTTATGTTCTATTAATATCGTAGAAAAAACTTGAAAAACTGGGTTCAAGGTCATGTGATTTAACAATATTTAAACAAAAATACATAAAATTTGTGCAGAACCAAATTATAAACAGTTTTCAATTAAATAAAAATTACGTAGTAACGAATGTTTTCGAAAATATTTTAAAGAAACTGAAAAGTCACAAAACTTAACATTAACAAGTAATGTTTTAAAATATCATTTTTTTTTTTTTTTTTTTTTTTTTTTTTTTTTTTTTTTTTTTTTTTTTTTTTTTTTTTTTTTTTTTTTTTTTTTTTTTTTTTTTTTTTTTTTTTTTTTTTTTTTTTTTTTTTTTTTTTTTTTTTTTTTTTTTTTTTTTTTTTTTTTTTTTTTTTTTTTTTTTTTTTTTTTTTTTTTTTTTTTTTTTTTTTTTTTTTTTTTTTTTTTTTTTTTTTTTTTTTTTTTTTTTTTTTTTTTTTTTTTTTTTTTTTTTTTTTTTTTTTTTTTTTTTTTTTTTTTTTTTTTTTTTTTTTTTTATTTTTTTTTTTTTTTTTATTAAATTTTTTTTAATTTTTTTTAAAAAAATAAAAATTTATTAAATTTTATTATAAAAAATTATTTTTTAAACTTAATTTTTAATTAAACCTTGTAGAAATTGCCAATTACACCATTTTTAGTATCAAAATTTTTTTATGTTCTATTAATATCGTAGAAAAAACTTGAAAAACTGGGTTCAAGGTCATGTGATTTAACAATATTTAAACAAAAATACATAAAATTTGTGCAGAACCAAATTATAAACAGTTTTCAATTAAATAAAAATTACGTAGTAACGAATGTTTTCGAAAATATTTTAAAGAAACTGAAAAGTCACAAAACTTAACATTAACAAGTAATGTTTTAAAAACTTAATTTTTAATTAAACCTTGTAGAAATTGCCAATTACACCATTTTTAGTATCAAAATTTTTTATGTTCTATTAATAGCGTAGAAAAACTTGAAAAACTGGGTTCAAGGTCATGTGATTTAACAATATTTAAACAAAAATACATAAAATTTGTGCAGAACCAAATTATAAACAGTTTTCAATTAAATAAAAATTACGTAGTAACGAATGTTTTCGAAAATATTTTAAAGAAACTGAAAAGTCACAAAACTTAACATTAACAAGTAATGTTTAAAAACTTAATTTTTAATTAAACCTTGTAGAAATTGCCAATTACACCATTTTTAGTATCAAATTTTTTATGTTCTATTAATATCGTAGAAAAACTTGAAAAACTGGGTTCAAGGTCATGTGATTTAACAATATTTAAACAAAAATACATAAAATTTGTGCAGAACCAAATTATAAATAGTTTTCAATTAAATAAAAATTACGTAGTAACGAATGTTTTCGAAAATATTTTAAAGAAACTGAAAAGTCACAAAACTTAACATTAACAAGTAATGTTTTAAAACTTAATTTTTAATTAAACCTTGTAGAAATTGCCAATTACACCATTTTTAGTATCAAAATTTTTATGTTCTATTAATATCGTAGAAAAACTTGAAAAACTGGGTTCAAGGTCATGTGATTTAACAATATTTAAACAAAAATACATAAAATTTGTGCAGAACCAAATTATAAATAGTTTTCAATTAAATAAAAATTACGTAGTAACGAATGTTTTCGAAAATATTTTAAAGAAACTGAAAAGTCACAAAACTTAACATTAACAAGTAATGTTTTAAAACTTAATTTTTAATTAAACCTTGTAGAAATTGCCAATTACACCATTTTTAGTATCAAAATTTTTTATGTTCTATTAATAGCGTAGAAAAACTTGAAAAACTGGGTTCAAGGTCATGTGATTTAACAATATTAAACAAAATACATAAAATTTGTGCAGAACCAAATTATAAACAGTTTTCAATTAAATAAAAATTACGTAGTAACGAATGTTTTCGAAAATATTTTAAAGAAACTGAAAAGTCACAAAACTTAACATTAACAAGTAATGTTTTAAAACTTAATTTTTAATTAAACCTTGTAGAAATTGCCAATTACACCATTTTTAGTATCAAAATTTTTTATGTTCTATTAATAGCGTAGAAAAATCTTGAAAAACTGGGTTCAAGGTCATGTGATTTAACAATATTTAAACAAAATACATAAAATTTGTGCAGAACCAAATTATAAACAGTTTTCAATTAAATAAAATTTACGTAGTAACGAATGTTTTCGAAAATATTTTAAAGAAACTGAAAAGTCACAAAACTTAACATTAACAAGTAATGTTTTAAAAACTTAATTTTTAATTAAACCTTGTAGAAATTGCCAATTACACCATTTTTAGTATCAAAATTTTTTATGTTCTATTAATATCGTAGAAAAACTTGAAAAACTGGGTTCAAGGTCATGTGATTTAACAATATTTAAACAAAAATACATAAAATTTGTGCAGAACCAAATTATAAACAGTTTTCAATTAAATAAAAATTACGTAGTAACGAATGTTTTCGAAAATACTTTATAGAAACTGAAAAGTCACAAAACTTAACATTAACAAATGATGTTTTAAAAACTTAATTTTTAATTAAACCTTGTAGAAATTGCCAATTACACCATTTTTAGTATCAAAATTTTTTATGTTCTATTAATATCGTAGAAAAATCTTGAAAAACTGGGTTCAAGGTCATGTGATTTAACAATATTTAAACAAAAATACATAAAATTTGTGCAGAACCAAATTATAAACAGTTTTCAATTAAATAAAAATTACGTAGTAACGAATGTTTTCGAAAATATTTTAAAGAAACTAAAAAGTCACAAAACTTAACATTAACAAGTGATGTTTTAAAAACTGAATTTGTAATTAAACCTTGTAGAAATTGCCAATTACACCATTTTCAGTATCAACATTTTTTATGTTCTATTAATAGCGTAGAAAAACTTGAAAAACTGGGTTCAAGGTCATGTGATTTAACAATGATGTAAACAAAAATACATAAAATTTGTGCAGAACCAAATTATAAACAGTTTTCAATTAAATAAAAATTACGTAGTAACGAATGTTTTCGAAAATATTTTAAAGAAACTAAAAAGTCACAAAACTTAACATTAACAAGTGATGTTTTAAAAACTTAATTTTTAATTAAACCTTGTAGAAGTTGCCAATTACACCATTTTTAGTATCAAAATTTTTTATGTTCTATTAATAGCGTAGAAAAAACTTGAAAAACTGGGTTCAAGGTCATGTGATTTAACAAAAATACATAAAATTTGTGCAGAACCAAATTATAAACAGTTTTCAATTAAACAAAATTTATGTAGTAATGAATGTTTTCGAAAATATTTAAAAGAAACTGAAAAGTCACAAAACTTAACATAAACAAGTAATGTTTTAAAAACTTAATTTTTAATTAAACCTTGTAGAAATTGCCAATTACACCATTTTTAGTATGAAATTTTTTTATGTTCTATTAATATCGTAGAAAAAACTTGAAAAACTGGGTTCAAGGTCATGTGATTTAACAATATTTAAACAAAATACATAAAATTTGTGCAGAACCAAATTATAAATAGTTTTCAATTAAATAAAAATTACGTAGTAACGAATGTTTTCGAAAATACTTTAAAGAAACTGAAAAGTCACAAAACTTAACATTAACAAGTAATGTTTTAAAAACTTAATTTTTAATTAAACCTTGTAGAAATTGCCGATTACACCATTTTTAGTATCAAAATTTTTTATGTTCTATTAATAGCGTAGAAAAACTTGAAAAACTGGGTTCAAGGTCATGTGATTTAACAATATTTAAACAAAAATACATAAAATTTGTGCAGAACCAAATTATAAACAGTTTTCAATTAAATAAAATTTACGTAGTAACGAATGTTTTCGAAAATATTTTAAAGAAACTAAAAAGTCACAAAACTTAACATTAACAAGTGATGTTTTAAAAACTTAATTTTTAATTAAACCTTGTAGAAGTTGCCAATTACACCATTTTTAGTATCAAAATTTTTTATGTTCTATTAATAGCGTAGAAAAACTTGAAAAACTGGGTTCAAGGTCATGTGATTTAACAAAATTTCAAATACATAAAATTTGTGCAGAACCAAATTATAAACAGTTTTCAATTAAACAAAATTTATGTAGTAATGAATGTTTTCGAAAATATTTAAAAGAAACTGAAAAGTCACAAAACTTAACATAAACAAGTAATGTTTTAAAAACTTAATTTTTAATTAAACCTTGTAGAAATTGCCAATTACACCATTTTTAGTATCAAAATTTTTTATGTTCTATTAATAGCGTAGAAAAAACTTGAAAAACTGGGTTCAAGGTCATGTGATTTAACAATATTTAAACAAAAATACATAAAATTTGTGCAGAACCAAATTATAAATAGTTTTCAATTAAATAAAAATTACGTAGTAACGAATGTTTTCGAAAATATTTTAAAGAAACTGAAAAGTCACAAAACTTAACATTAACAAGTAATGTTTTAAAAACTTAATTTGTAATTAAACCTTGTAGAAATTGCCAATTACACCATTTTAAGTATTCAACTTTTTATTAATATTAAATATTAAAAAATTACATAAAACTTTCAATTAAACAAAAATTCCGTGTAACAAAGCTTTTTTCGAAATTATTTTAAAAAAGCAGAAAAGTCACAAAACTTAACATCTATTTGATAAAGTTTTAAAAAATATGAGTTTCAATTAAAAATTGGAGAAATTGCAAATTACTTAATATAGTCGAAAATATTTTGAAAAACTGGGTTTAAGGTAATGTGATTTGACAATATTTTTAAAAATTAGATAAAATTTGTGCAGCACCAGCTTTCAATAAACCTACAATTTTGTTTAACGAAGACTTTGCAAAATATTTTAAAGAAAGCGAAAAGTCACAAAACTTAACATAAACAAGTAATGTTTTAAAACTTAATTTTTAATTAAACCTTGTAGAAATTGCCAATTACACCATTTTTAGTATGAAATTTTTTATGTTCTATTAATATCGTAGAAAAACTTGAAAAACTGGGTTCAAGGTCATGTGATTTAACAATATTTAAACAAAAATACATAAAATTTGTGCAGAACCAAATTATAAATAGTTTTCAATTAAATAAAAATTACGTAGTAACGAATGTTTTCGAAAATACTTTAAAGAAACTGAAAAGTCACAAAACTTAACATTAACAAGTAATGTTTTAAAAACTTAATTTTTAATTAAACCTTGTAGAAATTGCCAATTACACCATTTTTAGTATCAAAATTTTTTATGTTCTATTAATATCGTAGAAAAACTTGAAAAACTGGGTTCAAGGTCATGTGATTTAACAATATTTAAACAAAAATACATAAAATTTGTGCAGAACCAAATTATAAACAGTTTTCAATTAAATAAAAATTACGTAGTAACGAATGTTTTCGAAAATATTTTAAAGAAACTGAAAAGTCACAAAACTTAACATTAACAAGTAATGTTTTAAAAACTTAATTTGTAATTAAACCTTGTAGAAATTGCCAATTACACCATTTTTAGTATCAAAATTTTTTATGTTCTATTAATAGCGTAGAAAAACTTGAAAAACTGGGTTCAAGGTCATGTGATTTAACAATATTTAAACAAAAATACATAAAATTTGTGCAGAACCAAATTATAAACAGTTTTCAATTAAATAAAATTTACGTAGTAACGAATGTTTTCGAAAATATTTTAAAGAAACTGAAAAGTCACAAAACTTAACATTAACAAGTAATGTTTTAAAAACTTAATTTTTAATTAAACCTTGTAGAAATTGCCAATTACACCATTTTTAGTATCAAAATTTTTTATGTTCTATTAATATCGTAGAAAAACTTGAAAAACTGGGTTCAAGGTCATGTGATTTAACAATATTTAAACAAAAATACATAAAATTTGTGCAGAACCAAATTATAAATAGTTTTCAATTAAATAAAAATTACGTAGTAACGAATGTTTTCGAAAATATTTTAAAGAAACTGAAAAGTCACAAAACTTAACATTAACAAGTAATGTTTTAAAAACTTAATTTTTAATTAAACCTTGTAGAAATTGCCAATTACACCATTTTTAGTATCAAAATTTTTTATGTTCTATTAATATCGTAGAAAAACTTGAAAAACTGGGTTCAAGGTCATGTGATTTAACAAGATTTAAACAAAAATACATAAAATTTGTGCAGAACCAAATTATAAACAGTTTTCAATTAAATAAAAATTACGTAGTAACGAATGTTTTCGAAAATATTTTAAAGAAACTAAAAAGTCACAAAACTTAACATTAACAAGTGATGTTTTAAAAACTTAATTTTTAATTAAACCTTGTAGAAATTGCCAATTACACCATTTTTAGTATCAAAATTTTTTATGTTCTATTAATAGCGTAGAAAAACTTGAAAAACTGGGTTCAAGGTCATGTGATTTAACAATATTTAAACAAAAATACATAAAATTTGTGCAGAACCAAATTATAAACAGTTTTCAATTAAATAAAATTTACGTAGTAACGAATGTTTTCGAAAATATTTTAAAGAAACTGAAAAGTCACAAAACTTAACATTAACAAGTAATGTTTTAAAAACTTAATTTTTAATTAAACCTTGTAGAAATTGCCAATTACACCATTTTTAGTATCAAAATTTTTATGTTCTATTAATAGCGTAGAAAAACTTGAAAAACTGGGTTCAAGGTCATGTGATTTAACAATATTTAAACAAAAATACATAAAATTTGTGCAGAACCAAATTATAAATAGTTTTCAATTAAATAAAAATTACGTAGTAACGAATGTTTTCGAAAATATTTTAAAGAAACTGAAAAGTCACAAAACTTAACATTAACAAGTAATGTTTTAAAAACTTAATTTTTAATTAAACCTTGTAGAAATTGCCAATTACACCATTTTTAGTATCAAAATTTTTTATGTTCTATTAATATCGTAGAAAAAACTTGAAAAACTGGGTTCAAGGTCATGTGATTTAACAATATTTAAACAAAAATACATAAAATTTGTGCAGAACCAAATTATAAACAGTTTTCAATTAAATAAAAATTACGTAGTAACGAATGTTTTCGAAAATATTTTAAAGAAACTGAAAAGTCACAAAACTTAACATTAACAAGTAATGTTTTAAAAACTTAATTTTTAATTAAACCTTGTAGAAATTGCCAATTACACCATTTTTAGTATCAAAATTTTTTATGTTCTATTAATAGCGTAGAAAAACTTGAAAAACTGGGTTCAAGGTCATGTGATTTAACAAAAAAAAAAATACATAAAATTTGTGCAGAACCAAATTATAAACAGTTTTCAATTAAATAAAATTTATGTAGTAACGAATGTTTTCGAAAATATTTAAAAGAAACTGAAAAGTCACAAAACTTAACATAAACAAGTAATGTTTTAAAAACTTAATTTTTAATTAAACCTTGTAGAAATTGCCAATTACACCATTTTTAGTATCAAATTTTTTATGTTCTATTAATATCGTAGAAAAAACTTGAAAAACTGGGTTCAAGGTCATGTGATTTAACAATATTTAAACAAAAATACATAAAATTTGTGCAGAACCAAATTATAAACAGTTTTCAATTAAATAAAAATTACGTAGTAACGAATGTTTTCGAAAATACTTTAAAGAAACTGAAAAGTCACAAAACTTAACATTAACAAGTAATGTTTTAAAACTTAATTTTAATTAAACCTTGTAGAAATTGCCAATTACACCATTTTTAGTATCAAAATTTTTATGTTCTATTAATAGCGTAGAAAAACTTGAAAAACTGGGTTCAAGGTCATGTGATTTAACAATATTTAAACAAAAATACATAAAATTTGTGCAGAACCAAATTATAAACAGTTTTCAATTAAATAAAATTTACGTAGTAACGAATGTTTTCGAAAATATTTTAAAGAAACTGAAAAGTCACAAAACTTAACATTAACAAGTGATGTTTTAAAAACTTAATTTTAATTAAACCTTGTAGAAATTGCCAATTACACCATTTTTAGTATCAAAATTTTTTATGTTCTATTAATAGCGTAGAAAAACTTGAAAAACTGGGTTCAAGGTCATGTGATTTAACAAAAAAAAATACATAAAATTTGTGCAGAACCAAATTATAAACAGTTTTCAATTAAATAAAATTTATGTAGTAACGAATGTTTTCGAAAATATTTTAAAGAAACTGAAAAGTCACAAAACTTAACATTAACAAGTAATGTTTTAAAACTTAATTTTTAATTAAACCTTGTAGAAATTGCCAATTACACCATTTTTAGTATCAAAATTTTTTATGTTCTATTAATAGCGTAGAAAAAACTTGAAAAACTGGGTTCAAGGTCATGTGATTTAACAATATTTAAACAAAAATACATAAAATTTGTGCAGAACCAAATTATAAACAGTTTTCAATTAAATAAAAATTACGTAGTAACGAATGTTTTCGAAAATATTTTAAAGAAACTGAAAAGTCACAAAACTTAACATTAACAAGTAATGTTTTAAAAACTTAATTTTTAATTAAACCTTGTAGAAATTGCCAATTACACCATTTTTAGTATCAAAATTTTTATGTTCTATTAATATCGTAGAAAAAACTTGAAAAACTGGGTTCAAGGTCATGTGATTTAACATGATTTAAACAAAAATACATAAAATTTGTGCAGAACCAAATTATAAACAGTTTTCAATTAAATAAAAATTACGTAGTAACGAATGTTTTCGAAAATATTTTAAAGAAACTAAAAAGTCACAAAACTTAACATTAACAAGTAATGTTTTAAAACTTAATTTTTAATTAAACCTTGTAGAAATTGCCAATTACACCATTTTTAGTATCAAAATTTTTATGTTCTATTAATAGCGTAGAAAAACTTGAAAAACTGGGTTCAAGGTCATGTGATTTAACAATATTTAAACAAAAATACATAAAATTTGTGCAGAACCAAATTATAAATAGTTTTCAATTAAATAAAATTACGTAGTAACGAATGTTTTCGAAAATATTTTAAAGAAACTGAAAAGTCACAAAACTTAACATTAACAAGTAATGTTTTAAAAACTTAATTTGTAATTAAACCTTGTAGAAATTGCCAATTACACCATTTTAAGTATTCAACTTTTTTATTAATATTAAATATTAAAAATTACATAAAACTTGGTCAATTAAACAAAATTCCGTGTAACAAAGCTTTTTCGAAATTATTTTAAAAAGCAGAAAAGTCACAAAACTTAACATCTATTTGATAAAGTTTTAAAAATATGAGTTTCAATTAAAAATTGGAGAAATTGCAAATTACTTAATATAGTCGAAAATATTTTGAAAAACTGGGTTTAAGGTAATGTGATTTAACAATATTTTTAAAAATTAGATAAAATTTGTGCAGCACCAGCTTTCAATAAACCTACAATTTTGTTTAACGAAGACTTTGCAAAATATTTTAAAGAAAGCGAAAAGTCACAAAACTTAACATAAACAAGTAATGTTTTAAAAACTTAATTTTTAATTAAACCTTGTAGAAATTGCCAATTACACCATTTTTAGTATGAAATTTTTTATGTTCTATTAATATCGTAGAAAAAACTTGAAAAACTGGGTTCAAGGTCATGTGATTTAACAATATTTAAACAAAAATACATAAAATTTGTGCAGAACCAAATTATAAACAGTTTTCAATTAAATAAAATTTACGTAGTAACGAATGTTTTCGAAAATATTTTAAAGAAACTGAAAAGTCACAAAACTTAACATTAACAAGTAATGTTTTAAAAACTTAATTTTTAATTAAACCTTGTAGAAATTGCCAATTACACCATTTTTAGTATCAAAATTTTTTATGTTCTATTAATATCGTAGAAAAACTTGAAAAACTGGGTTCAAGGTCATGTGATTTAACAATATTTAAACAAAAATACATAAAATTTGTGCAGAACCAAATTATAAACAGTTTTCAATTAAATAAAAATTTACGTAGTAACGAATGTTTTCGAAAATATTTTAAAGAAACTAAAAAGTCACAAAACTTAACATTAACAAGTGATGTTTTAAAAACTTAATTTTTAATTAAACCTTGTAGAAATTGCCAATTACACCATTTTTAGTATCAAAATTTTTTATGTTCTATTAATAGCGTAGAAAAACTTGAAAAACTGGGTTCAAGGTCATGTGATTTAACAATATTTAAACAAAAATACATAAAATTTGTGCAGAACCAAATTATAAATAGTTTTCAATTAAATAAAAATTACGTAGTAACGAATGTTTTCGAAAATATTTTAAAGAAACTGAAAAGTCACAAAACTTAACATTAACAAGTAATGTTTTAAAAACTTAATTTTTAATTAAACCTTGTAGAAATTGCCAATTACACCATTTTTAGTATCAAAATTTTTATGTTCTATTAATAGCGTAGAAAAAACTTGAAAAACTGGGTTCAAGGTCATGTGATTTAACAATATTTAAACAAAAATACATAAAATTTGTGCAGAACCAAATTATAAACAGTTTTCAATTAAATAAAATTTACGTAGTAACGAATGTTTTCGAAAATATTTTAAAGAAACTGAAAAGTCACAAAACTTAACATTAACAAGTAATGTTTTAAAAACTTAATTTTTAATTAAACCTTGTAGAAATTGCCAATTACACCATTTTTAGTATCAAATTTTTTATGTTCTATTAATATCGTAGAAAAACTTGAAAAACTGGGTTCAAGGTCATGTGATTTAACAATATTTAAACAAAAATACATAAAATTTGTGCAGAACCAAATTATAAATAGTTTTCAATTAAATAAAAATTACGTAGTAACGAATGTTTTCGAAAATACTTTAAAGAAACTGAAAAGTCACAAAACTTAACATTAACAAGTAATGTTTTAAAAACTTAATTTTTAATTAAACCTTGTAGAAATTGCCGATTACACCATTTTTAGTATCAAAATTTTTATGTTCTATTAATAGCGTAGAAAAACTTGAAAAACTGGGTTCAAGGTCATGTGATTTAACAATATTTAAACAAAAATACATAAAATTTGTGCAGAACCAAATTATAAACAGTTTTCAATTAAACAAAATTTATGTAGTAATGAATGTTTTCGAAAATATTTTAAAGAAACTGAAAAGTCACAAAACTTAACATTAACAAGTAATGTTTTAAAAACTTAATTTTTAATTAAACCTTGTAGAAATTGCCAATTACACCATTTTTAGTATCAAAATTTTTATGTTCTATTAATAGCGTAGAAAAACTTGAAAAACTGGGTTCAAGGTCATGTGATTTAACAATATTTAAACAAAAATACATAAAATTTGTGCAGAACCAAATTATAAACAGTTTTCAATTAAATAAAATTTACGTAGTAACGAATGTTTTCGAAAATATTTAAAGAAACTGAAAAGTCACAAAACTTAACATTAACAAGTAATGTTTTAAAAACTTAATTTTTAATTAAACCTTGTAGAAATTGCCAATTACACCATTTTTAGTATCAAAATTTTTTATGTTCTATTAATAGCGTAGAAAAAACTTGAAAAACTGGGTTCAAGGTCATGTGATTTAACAATATTTAAACAAAAATACATAAAATTTGTGCAGAACCAAATTATAAATAGTTTTCAATTAAATAAAAATTACGTAGTAACGAATGTTTTCGAAAATATTTTAAAGAAACTGAAAAGTCACAAAACTTAACATTAACAAGTAATGTTTTAAAAACTTAATTTTTAATTAAACCTTGTAGAAATTGCCAATTACACCATTTTTAGTATCAAAATTTTTATGTTCTATTAATAGCGTAGAAAAACTTGAAAAACTGGGTTCAAGGTCATGTGATTTAACAAGATTTAAACAAAAATACATAAAATTTGTGCAGAACCAAATTATAAACAGTTTTCAATTAAATAAAAATTACGTAGTAACGAATGTTTTCGAAAATATTTTAAAGAAACTGAAAAGTCACAAAACTTAACATTAACAAGTAATGTTTTAAAAACTTAATTTTTAATTAAACCTTGTAGAAATTGCCAATTACACCATTTTTAGTATCAACATTTTTTATGTTCTATTAATAGCGTAGAAAAACTTGAAAAACTGGGTTCAAGGTCATGTGATTTAACAATATTTAAACAAAAATACATAAAATTTGTGCAGAACCAAATTATAAATAGTTTTCAATTAAATAAAAATTACGTAGTAACGAATGTTTTCGAAAATATTTTAAAGAAACTGAAAAGTCACAAAACTTAACATTAACAAGTAATGTTTTAAAAACTTAATTTGTAATTAAACCTTGTAGAAATTGCCAATTATACCATTTTAAGTATTCAACTTTTATTAATATTAAATATTAAAAATTACATAAAACTTTCAATTAAACAAAAATTCCGTGTAACAAAGCTTTTTCGAAATTATTTTAAAAAACAGAAAAGTCACAAAACTTAACATCTATTTGATAAAGTTTAAAAAATATGAGTTTCAATTAAAAATTGGAGAAATTGCAAATTACTTAATATAGTCGAAAATATTTTGAAAAACTGGGTTTAAGGTAATGTGATTTGACAATATTTTTAAAAATTAGATAAAATTTGTGCAGCACCAGCTTTCAATAAACCTACAATTTTGTTTAACGAAGACTTTGCAAAATATTTTAAAGAAAGCGAAAAGTCACAAAACTTAACATAAACAAGTAATGTTTTAAAAACTTAATTTTTAATTAAACCTTGTAGAAATTGCCAATTACACCATTTTTAGTATGAAATTTTTTTATGTTCTATTAATATCGTAGAAAAAACTTGAAAAACTGGGTTCAAGGTCATGTGATTTAACAATATTTAAACAAAAATACATAAAATTTGTGCAGAACCAAATTATAAACAGTTTTCAATTAAACAAAATTTACGTAGTAATGAATGTTTTCGAAAATATTTTAAAGAAACTGAAAAGTCACAAAACTTAACATTAACAAGTAATGTTTTAAAAACTTAATTTTTAATTAAACCTTGTAGAAATTGCCAATTACACCATTTTTAGTATCAAAATTTTTTATGTTCTATTAATATCGTAGAAAAATCTTGAAAAACTGGGTTCAAGGTCATGTGATTTAACAAACAAAAATACATAAAATTTGTGCAGAACCAAATTATAAACAGTTTTCAATTAAATAAAATTTACGTAGTAACGAATGTTTTCGAAAATATTTAAAAGAAACTGAAAAGTCACAAAACTTAACATTAACAAGTAATGTTTTAAAAACTTAATTTTTAATTAAACCTTGTAGAAATTGCCAATTACACCATTTTTAGTATCAAAATTTTTTATGTTCTATTAATAGCGTAGAAAAACTTGAAAAACTGGGTTCAAGGTCATGTGATTTAACAATATTTAAACAAAAATACATAAAATTTGTGCAGAACCAAATTATAAATAGTTTTCAATTAAATAAAAATTACGTAGTAACGAATGTTTTCGAAAATACTTTAAAGAAACTGAAAAGTCACAAAACTTAACATTAACAAGTAATGTTTTAAAAACTTAATTTTTAATTAAACCTTGTAGAAATTGCCAATTACACCATTTTTAGTATCAAAATTTTTTATGTTCTATTAATATCGTAGAAAAATCTTGAAAAACTGGGTTCAAGGTCATGTGATTTAACAATATTTAAACAAAAATACATAAAATTTGTGCAGAACCAAATTATAAACAGTTTTCAATTAAATAAAAATTACGTAGTAACGAATGTTTTCGAAAATATTTTAAAGAAACTGAAAAGTCACAAAACTTAACATTAACAAGTAATGTTTTAAAAACTTAATTTTTAATTAAACCTTGTAGAAATTGCCAATTACACCATTTTTAGTATCAAAATTTTTTATGTTCTATTAATAGCGTAGAAAAACTTGAAAAACTGGGTTCAAGGTCATGTGATTTAACAATATTTAAACAAAAATACATAAAATTTGTGCAGAACCAAATTATAAATAGTTTTCAATTAAATAAAAATTACGTAGTAACGAATGTTTTCGAAAATATTTTAAAGAAACTGAAAAGTCACAAAACTTAACATTAACAAGTAATGTTTTAAAAACTTAATTTGTAATTAAACCTTGTAGAAATTGCCAATTACACCATTTTAAGTATTCAACTTTTATTAATATTAAATATTAAAAAAATTACATAAAACTTTCAATTAAACAAAAATTCCGTGTAACAAAGCTTTTTTCGAAATTATTTTAAAAAAGCAGAAAAGTCACAAAACTTAACATCTATTTGATAAAGTTTAAAAAAATATGAGTTTCAATTAAAAATTGGAGAAATTGCAAATTACTTAATATAGTCGAAAATATTTTGAAAAACTGGGTTTAAGGTAATGTGATTTGACAATATTTTTAAAAATTAGATAAAATTTGTGCAGCACCAGCTTTCAATAAACCTACAATTTTGTTTAACGAAGACTTTGCAAAATATTTTAAAGAAAGCGAAAAGTCACAAAACTTAACATAAACAAGTAATGTTTTAAAAACTTAATTTTTAATTAAACCTTGTAGAAATTGCCAATTACACCATTTTTAGTATGAAATTTTTTATGTTCTATTAATATCGTAGAAAAACTTGAAAAACTGGGTTCAAGGTCATGTGATTTAACAATATTTAAACAAAAATACATAAAATTTGTGCAGAACCAAATTATAAATAGTTTTCAATTAAATAAAAATTACGTAGTAACGAATGTTTTCGAAAATACTTTAAAGAAACTGAAAAGTCACAAAACTTAACATTAACAAGTAATGTTTTAAAAACTTAATTTTTAATTAAACCTTGTAGAAATTGCCAATTACACCATTTTTAGTATCAAAATTTTTTATGTTCTATTAATATCGTAGAAAAATCTAGAAAAACTGGGTTCAAGGTCATGTTATTTAACATGATGTAAACAAAAATACATAAAATTTGTGCAGAACCAAATTATAAACAGTTTTCAATTAAATAAAAATTACGTAGTAACGAATGTTTACGAAAATATTTTAAAGAAACTAAAAAGTCACAAAACTTAACATTAACAAGTGATGTTTTAAAAACTTAATTTTTAATTAAACCTTGTAGAAATTGCCAATTACACCATTTTTAGTATCAAAATTTTTTATGTTCTATTAATAGCGTAGAAAAAACTTGAAAAACTGGGTTCAAGGTCATGTGATTTAACAATATTTAAACAAAAATACATAAAATTTGTGCAGAACCAAATTATAAACAGTTTTCAATTAAATAAAAATTACGTAGTAACGAATGTTTTCGAAAATATTTTAAAGAAACTGAAAAGTCACAAAACTTAACATTATCAAGTAATGTTTTAAAAACTTAATTTTTAATTAAACCTTGTAGAAATTGCCAATTACACCATTTTTAGTATCAAATTTTTTTATGTTCTATTAATAGCGTAGAAAAACTTGAAAAACTGGGTTCAAGGTCATGTGATTTAACAATATTTAAACAAAAATACATAAAATTTGTGCAGAACCAAATTATAAATAGTTTTCAATTAAATAAAAATTACGTAGTAACGAATGTTTTCGAAAATATTTTAAAGAAACTGAAAAGTCACAAAACTTAACATTAACAAGTAATGTTTTAAAAACTTAATTTTTAATTAAACCTTGTAGAAATTGCCAATTACACCATTTTTAGTATCAAAATTTTTATGTTCTATTAATATCGTAGAAAAATCTTGAAAAACTGGGTTCAAGGTCATGTTATTTAACATGATGTAAACAAAAATACATAAAATTTGTGCAGAACCAAATTATAAACAGTTTTCAATTAAATAAAATTACGTAGTAACGAATGTTTTCGAAAATATTTTAAAGAAACTAAAAAGTCACAAAACTTAACATTAACAAGTGATGTTTTAAAAACTTAATTTGTAATTAAACCTTGTAGAAATTGCCAATTACACCATTTTTAGTATCAAAATTTTTTATGTTCTATTAATAGCGTAGAAAAATCTTGAAAAACTGGGTTCAAGGTCATGTGATTTAACAATATTTAAACAAAAATACATAAAATTTGTGCAGAACCAAATTATAAACAGTTTTCAATTAAATAAAAATTACGTAGTAACGAATGTTTTCGAAAATATTTTAAAGAAACTGAAAAGTCACAAAACTTAACATTAACAAGTAATGTTTTAAAAACTTAATTTTTAATTAAACCTTGTAGAAATTGCCAATTACACCATTTTTAGTATCAAAATTTTTTATGTTCTATTAATAGCGTAGAAAAACTTGAAAAACTGGGTTCAAGGTCATGTGATTTAACAATATTTAAACAAAAATACATAAAATTTGTGCAGAACCAAATTATAAATAGTTTTCAATTAAATAAAAATTACGTAGTAACGAATGTTTTCGAAAATATTTTAAAGAAACTGAAAAGTCACAAAACTTAACATTAACAAGTAATGTTTTAAAAACTTAATTTGTAATTAAACCTTGTAGAAATTGCCAATTACACCATTTTAAGTATTCAACTTTTATTAATATTAAATATTAAAAAATTACATAAAACTTTCAATTAAACAAAAATTCCGTGTAACAAAGCTTTTTCGAAATTATTTTAAAAAAGCAGAAAAGTCACAAAACTTAACATCTATTTGATAAAGTTTTAAAAATATGAGTTTCAATTAAAAATTGGAGAAATTGCAAATTACTTAATATAGTCGAAAATATTTTGAAAAACTGGGTTTAAGGTAATGTGATTTGACAATATTTTTAAAAATTAGATAAAATTTGTGCAGCACCAGCTTTCAATAAACCTACAATTTTGTTTAACGAAGACTTTGCAAAATATTTTAAAGAAAGCGAAAAGTCACAAAACTTAACATAAACAAGTAATGTTTTAAAACTTAATTTTTAATTAAACCTTGTAGAAATTGCCAATTACACCATTTTTAGTATGAAATTTTTTATGTTCTATTAATATCGTAGAAAAACTTGAAAAACTGGGTTCAAGGTCATGTGATTTAACAATATTTAAACAAAAATACATAAAATTTGTGCAGAACCAAATTATAAATAGTTTTCAATTAAATAAAAATTACGTAGTAACGAATGTTTTCGAAAATACTTTAAAGAAACTGAAAAGTCACAAAACTTAACATTAACAAGTAATGTTTTAAAAACTTAATTTTTAATTAAACCTTGTAGAAATTGCCGATTACACCATTTTTAGTATCAAAATTTTTTATGTTCTATTAATAGCGTAGAAAAACTTGAAAAACTGGGTTCAAGGTCATGTGATTTAACAATATTTAAACAAAAATACATAAAATTTGTGCAGAACCAAATTATAAACAGTTTTCAATTAAATAAAATTTACGTAGTAACGAATGTTTTCGAAAATATTTTAAAGAAACTAAAAAGTCACAAAACTTAACATTAACAAGTGATGTTTTAAAAACTTAATTTGTAATTAAACCTTGTAGAAATTGCCAATTACACCATTTTTAGTATCAAAATTTTTATGTTCTATTAATAGCGTAGAAAAACTTGAAAAACTGGGTTCAAGGTCATGTGATTTAACAATAAATACATAAAATTTGTGCAGAACCAAATTATAAACAGTTTTCAATTAAATAAAATTTATGTAGTAATGAATGTTTTCGAAAATATTTAAAAGAAACTGAAAAGTCACAAAACTTAACATAAACAAGTAATGTTTTAAAAACTTAATTTTTAATTAAACCTTGTAGAAATTGCCAATTACACCATTTTTAGTATCAAAATTTTTTATGTTCTATTAATAGCGTAGAAAAACTTGAAAAACTGGGTTCAAGGTCATGTGATTTAACAATATTTAAACAAAAATACATAAAATTTGTGCAGAACCAAATTATAAACAGTTTTCAATTAAATAAAAATTACGTAGTAACGAATGTTTTCGAAAATACTTTAAAGAAACTGAAAAGTCACAAAACTTAACATTAACAAGTAATGTTTTAAAAACTTAATTTTTAATTAAACCTTGTAGAAATTGCCAATTACACCATTTTTAGTATCAAAATTTTTATGTTCTATTAATATCGTAGAAAAATCTAGAAAAACTGGGTTCAAGGTCATGTTATTTAACATGATGTAAACAAAAATACATAAAATTTGTGCAGAACCAAATTATAAACAGTTTTCAATTAAATAAAAATTACGTAGTAACGAATGTTTGCGAAAATATTTTAAAGAAACTAAAAGTCACAAAACTTAACATTAACAAGTGATGTTTTAAAAACTTAATTTTTAATTAAACCTTGTAGAAATTGCCAATTACACCATTTTTAGTATCAAAATTTTTTATGTTCTATTAATAGCGTAGAAAAAACTTGAAAAACTGGGTTCAAGGTCATGTGATTTAACAAAAATACATAAAATTTGTGCAGAACCAAATTATAAACAGTTTTCAATTAAACAAAATTTATGTAGTAATGAATGTTTTCGAAAATATTTAAAAGAAACTGAAAAGTCACAAAACTTAACATAAACAAGTAATGTTTTAAAACTTAATTTTTAATTAAACCTTGTAGAAATTGCCAATTACACCATTTTTAGTATGAAATTTTTTATGTTCTATTAATATCGTAGAAAAACTTGAAAAACTGGGTTCAAGGTCATGTGATTTAACAATATTTAAACAAAAATACATAAAATTTGTGCAGAACCAAATTATAAATAGTTTTCAATTAAATAAAAATTACGTAGTAACGAATGTTTTCGAAAATACTTTAAAGAAACTGAAAAGTCACAAAACTTAACATTAACAAGTAATGTTTTAAAAACTTAATTTTTAATTAAACCTTGTAGAAATTGCCAATTACACCATTTTTAGTATCAAAATTTTTATGTTCTATTAATAGCGTAGAAAAAACTTGAAAAACTGGGTTCAAGGTCATGTGATTTAACAATATTTAAACAAAAATACATAAAATTTGTGCAGAACCAAATTATAAACAGTTTTCAATTAAATAAAATTTACGTAGTAATGAATGTTTTCGAAAATATTTTAAAGAAACTAAAAAGTCACAAAACTTAACATTAACAAATGATGTTTTAAAAACTTAATTTTTAATTAAACCTTGTAGAAGTTGCCAATTACACCATTTTTAGTATCAAAATTTTTTATGTTCTATTAATAGCGTAGAAAAAACTTGAAAAACTGGGTTCAAGGTCATGTGATTTAACAAAAAATACATAAAATTTGTGCAGAACCAAATTATAAACAGTTTTCAATTAAACAAAATTTATGTAGTAATGAATGTTTTCGAAAATATTTAAAAGAAACTGAAAAGTCACAAAACTTAACATAAACAAGTAATGTTTTAAAAACTTAATTTTTAATTAAACCTTGTAGAAATTGCCAATTACACCATTTTTAGTATCAAAATTTTTATGTTCTATTAATAGCGTAGAAAAACTTGAAAAACTGGGTTCAAGGTCATGTGATTTAACAATATTTAAACAAAAATACATAAAATTTGTGCAGAACCAAATTATAAATAGTTTTCAATTAAATAAAAATTACGTAGTAACGAATGTTTTCGAAAATATTTTAAAGAAACTGAAAAGTCACAAAACTTAACATTAACAAGTAATGTTTTAAAACTTAATTTGTAATTAAACCTTGTAGAAATTGCCAATTACACCATTTTAAGTATTCAACTTTTATTAATATTAAATATTAAAAAATTACATAAAACTTTCAATTAAACAAAAATTCCGTGTAACAAAGCTTTTTTCGAAATTATTTTAAAAAAGCAGAAAAGTCACAAAACTTAACATCTATTTGATAAAGTTTTAAAAAATATGAGTTTCAATTAAAAATTGGAGAAATTGCAAATTACTTAATATAGTCGAAAATATTTTGAAAAACTGGGTTTAAGGTAATGTGATTTGACAATATTTTTAAAAATTAGATAAAATTTGTGCAGCACCAGCTTTCAATAAACCTACAATTTTGTTTAACGAAGACTTTGCAAAATATTTTAAAGAAAGCGAAAAGTCACAAAACTTAACATAAACAAGTAATGTTTTAAAAACTTAATTTTTAATTAAACCTTGTAGAAATTGCCAATTACACCATTTTTAGTATGAAATTTTTTTATGTTCTATTAATATCGTAGAAAAAACTTGAAAAACTGGGTTCAAGGTCATGTGATTTAACAATATTTAAACAAAAATACATAAAATTTGTGCAGAACCAAATTATAAATAGTTTTCAATTAAATAAAAATTACGTAGTAACGAATGTTTTCGAAAATACTTTAAAGAAACTGAAAAGTCACAAAACTTAACATTAACAAGTAATGTTTTAAAAACTTAATTTTTAATTAAACCTTGTAGAAATTGCCAATTACACCATTTTTAGTATCAAAATTTTTTATGTTCTATTAATATCGTAAAAAAAACTAGAAAAACTGGGTTCAAGGTCATGTGATTTAACATGATGTAAACAAAAATACATAAAATTTGTGCAGAACCAAATTATAAACAGTTTTCAATTAAATAAAAATTACGTAGTAACGAATGTTTGCGAAAATATTTTAAAGAAACTGAAAAGTCACAAAACTTAACATTAACAAGTAATGTTTTAAAAACTTAATTTTTAATTAAACCTTGTAGAAATTGCCAATTACACCATTTTTAGTATCAAAATTTTTTATGTTCTATTAATATCGTAGAAAAATCTAGAAAAACTGGGTTCAAGGTCATGTGATTTAACAATATTTAAACAAAAATACATAAAATTTGTGCAGAACCAAATTATAAACAGTTTTCAATTAAATAAAAATTACGTAGTAACGAATGTTTTCGAAAATATTTTAAAGAAACTGAAAAGTCACAAAACTTAACATTAACAAGTGATGTTTTAAAAACTGAATTTGTAATTAAACCTTGTAGAAATTGCCAATTACACCATTTTCAGTATCAACATTTTTTATGTTCTATTAATAGCGTAGAAAAAACTTGAAAAACTGGGTTCAAGGTCATGTGATTTAACAATATTTAAACAAAAATACATAAAATTTGTGCAGAACCAAATTATAAATAGTTTTCAATTAAACAAAATTTATGTAGTAATGAATGTTTTCGAAAATATTTTAAAGAAACTAAAAAGTCACAAAACTTAACATTAACAAATGATGTTTTAAAAACTTAATTTGTAATTAAACCTTGTAGAAATTGCCAATTACACCATTTTTAGTATCAAAATTTTTTATGTTCTATTAATAGCGTAGAAAAAACTTGAAAAACTGGGTTCAAGGTCATGTGATTTAACAAAAATACATAAAATTTGTGCAGAACCAAATTATAAACAGTTTTCAATTAAACAAAATTTATGTAGTAATGAATGTTTTCGAAAATATTTAAAAGAAACTGAAAAGTCACAAAACTTAACATAAACAAGTAATGTTTTAAAACTTAATTTTTAATTAAACCTTGTAGAAATTGCCAATTACACCATTTTTAGTATGAAATTTTTTATGTTCTA
This sequence comes from Abscondita cerata, assembly GCA_030710515.1. Taxonomy (NCBI): domain Eukaryota; kingdom Metazoa; phylum Arthropoda; class Insecta; order Coleoptera; family Lampyridae; genus Abscondita; species Abscondita cerata. The sequence goes on along the minus strand of JALBCR010004780.1, from coordinate 472,312 downwards.
TTAATATCGTAGAAAAACTTGAAAAACTGGGTTCAAGGTCATGTGATTTAACAAAAATACATAAAATTTGTGCAGAACCAAATTATAAACAGTTTTCAATTAAATAAAATTTATGTAGTAATGAATGTTTTCGAAAATATTTAAAAGAAACTGAAAAGTCACAAAACTTAACATAAACAAGTAATGTTTTAAAACTTAATTTTTAATTAAACCTTGTAGAAATTGCCAATTACACCATTTTTAGTATCAAAATTTTTTATGTTCTATTAATAGCGTAGAAAAAACTTGAAAAACTGGGTTCAAGGTCATGTGATTTAACAATATTTAAACAAAAATACATAAAATTTGTGCAGAACCAAATTATAAACAGTTTTCAATTAAACAAAATTTATGTAGTAATGAATGTTTTCGAAAATATTTTAAAGAAACTAAAAAGTCACAAAACTTAACATTAACAAATGATGTTTTAAAAACTTAATTTGTAATTAAACCTTGTAGAAATTGCCAATTACACCATTTTTAGTATCAAAATTTTTTATGTTCTATTAATAGCGTAGAAAATACGTATAAAGCGGAAACCTTAGATGAAAAATTTATTGCATTTCAAGAAGCTTTTTTGGATCATTACAATAAATGCTTCCCAGTCAAAACTTTTTCTGTAAATGTTAATGCTACCAAAAAAAACTGGACATCAAAAAATATTAGAAAATCTAGTAGAAATCTTAAAGATCTGTATATATTGAAAAATAAATTTCCCATCCTCAATATCATGTACAAAGCTAAAAAACGCTTACATATTTCTCTCTGTGAAAACAGTAAAAAAGATTTTTTTAATAATTCCATCTTTAACTCGGATAATCCTCAAAAGAAATCTTGGGATATTATTAATAGTTTAACAAATAAGGCACAATGCTCTTCAAATATAAAGATCAGATCATACAACAACGAGATTATTACAGATCCAATTCATATAGCTAACCAATTCGCAATTTTCTTCGATAATATTCCAAAATCAATAACAGCAAAGATTGATTCAGGTTTTAAAGATATACCTCTTAAATATTCAAACCCCAATAGTATTTACCTAAATAATTTTTCTTCTGACGAATTAAGTAAACTAATGCTTAAAAAACTCAAAAATAAAAATAGCCAAGGTCCGGATGGCATTAACTGCAAAATTATTCGTCAATTTAGAGATATATTAGCTCCGATACTTACTTATTTAATCAATCTATCATTTAAAGAAGGAATTTTTCCTACAGCTCTAAAATGCTCTGCAGTCAGACCGGTGTATAAAAAAGGTGACAAACTAGATTTAAATAATTACCGACCTATTTCATTAATAAATTCTTTTGCTAAAGTATTTGAATATGCTATACATGATCGGCTTTTGGACTTTCTTGAAAAACATAAAGTGATTAATAATTCTCAGCATGGGTTTAGATCGAATCATTCTACATCAACTGCTCTCTCTAGTTTTTACAAAGAGGTAATTAATAGCCTTGATAATAAATTGTTGTCTATTGGTATTTTCTGTGACTTAAGTAGGGCCTTCGATTGTGTTCAACATTCAAAACTTTTAGATAAGCTATATTGCTACGGGATTCGTGGTAATGCAGCTAATTTAATATTATCCTACCTTTCCAATAGATCTTGCTTCGTAGAACTAAAGCAAAACACTAATTTCGGGACTAAAACTTTTAGATCAGATGCTCTCCCGGTAGTAGTAGGAGTACCTCAAGGCTCCATTTTAGGACCAATATTGTTTTCTTTATATGTTAATGATATTACCCAGTTCTTATCTGAGTCTTTTATTGTAATGTACGCTGATGATACATCTTTATTATGCTCAGCACCTACGATTGCTTCAGCAGAGCAATTATGCAACAACGCTTTAGATAAATTGCATTGGTGGTTTACAGCAAACTGCTTGTATCTAAATCCAACAAAAACAAAAGCTCTTATGTTTCATACCCAACAGAAGCACTTCTCTGTGTCGCCTCTGTTATACTTAGATCAAACCCGTATACATTTGTCAGATAACGTTAATTTTCTTGGAATTCAACTAACCGATACGCTAAATTTTAAAGATCACTGTGATAAATTAATTTCAACTCTGAATTCCACTGGGTATAAATTAAGAATTCTCACGCATTACCTGGATATAAGTATGCTACTAAAAATTTATTACGCTGAAGTTCAATCAAGGTTACTTTATGGCATCATAATATGGGGCACTTCTTCCTACTTAGAAACTGTGTTCATTGTTCAAAAGCGTATTTTAAGATGTATGTTGAAAAAAGCAGATTTGATTCGTGTAAGACTTTATTTAAAACTTTTAAGATACTGACATTGCCTTGCCTTTTAATATTACAGTTAGCCTTATTTGCATATGATAACAAACACATTCTGAACAAAAGAGCTGAACATCATTATCTAACGAGAAATTACCATTTATTGTTACCAAATAAAGTGAATTTGTCATTATCTCAAAAGTCTCTACATGTATTGAGCATTACAATTTATAATCACATTCCAGAAAGTTATAAGAACATGTCACGACTTAGTTTTAAAAATAAAGTTGCAGTAATTTTAAAAAATCATGTGTTTTATAGTATTTACGAGTTTCTACATTGTAGTTTTTAAATTTTAAATTTTATCTATTTTAATTATTATGTAATGTTTGACTTGTCTTATACCTATTGAATAGGTCTTTTAGATAAATAAAGTTTATTATTATTATTATTATTATTAGAAAAAACTTGAAAAACTGGGTTCAAGGTCATGTGATTTAACAATATTTAAACAAAAATACATAAAATTTGTGCAGAACCAAATTATAAATAGTTTTCAATTAAATAAAAATTACGTAGTAACGAATGTTTATGAAAATATTTTAAAGAAACTAAAAAGTCACAAAACTTAACATTAACAAGTGATGTTTTAAAAACTGAATTTGTAATTAAACCTTGTAGAAATTGCCAATTACACCATTTTCAGTATCAACATTTTTTATGTTCTATTAATATCGTAGAAAAATCTAGAAAAACTGAGTTCAAGGTCATGTGATTTAACAATATTTAAACAAAAATACATAAAATTTGTGCAGAACCAAATTATAAACAGTTTTCAATTAAACAAAATTTATGTAGTAATGAATGTTTTCGAAAATATTTAAAAGAAACTGAAAAGTCACAAAACTTAACATAAACAAGTAATGTTTTAAAAACTTAATTTTTAATTAAACCTTGTAGAAATTGCCAATTACACCATTTTCAGTATCAACATTTTTTATGTTCTATTAATATCGTAGAAAAATCTAGAAAAACTGGGTTCAAGGTCATGTGATTTAACAATATTTAAACAAAAATACATAAAATTTGTGCAGAACCAAATTATAAATAGTTTTCAATTAAATAAAAATTACGTAGTAACGAATGTTTTCGAAAATACTTTAAAGAAACTGAAAAGTCACAAAACTTAACATTAACAAGTAATGTTTTAAAAACTTAATTTTTAATTAAACCTTGTAGAAATTGCCAATTACACCATTTTTAGTATGAAATTTTTTTATGTTCTATTAATATCGTAGAAAAAACTTGAAAAACTGGGTTCAAGGTCATGTGATTTAACAATATTTAAACAAAAATACATAAAATTTGTGCAGAACCAAATTATAAATAGTTTTCAATTAAATAAAAATTACGTAGTAATGAATGTTTTCGAAAATATTTTAAAGATACTGAAAAGTCACAAAACTTAACATTAACAAGTAATGTTTTAAAACTTAATTTGTAATTAAACCTTGTAGAAATTGCCAATTACACCATTTTAAGTATTCAACTTTTATTAATATTAAATATTAAAAAAAATTACATAAAACTTTCAATTAAACAAAAATTCCGTGTAACAAAGCTTTTTTCGAAATTATTTTAAAAAAGCAGAAAAGTCACAAAACTTAACATCTATTTGATAAAGTTTTAAAAAATATGAGTTTCAATTAAAATTTGGAGAAATTGCAAATTACTTAATATAGTCGAAAATATTTTGAAAAACTGGGTTTAAGGTAATGTGATTTGACAATATTTTTAAAAATTAGATAAAATTTGTGCAGCACCAGCTTTCAATAAACCTACAATTTTGTTTAACGAAGACTTTGCAAAATATTTTAAAGAAAGCGAAAAGTCACAAAACTTAACATAAACAAGTAATGTTTTAAAAACTTAATTTTTAATTAAACCTTGTAGAAATTGCCAATTACACCATTTTTAGTATGAAATTTTTTTATGTTCTATTAATATCGTAGAAAAAACTTGAAAAACTGGGTTCAAGGTCATGTGATTTAACAATATTTAAACAAAAATACATAAAATTTGTGCAGAACCAAATTATAAATAGTTTTCAATTAAATAAAAATTACGTAGTAACGAATGTTTTCGAAAATACTTTAAAGAAACTGAAAAGTCACAAAACTTAACATCTATTTGATAAAGTTTTAAAAAATATGAATTTCAATTAAAAATTGGAGAAATTGCAAATTACTTAATATAGTCGAAAATATTTTGAAAAACTGGGTTTAAGGTAATGTGATTTGACAATATTTTTAAAAATTAGATAAAATTTGTGCAGCACCAGCTTTCAATAAACCTACAATTTTGTTTAACGAAGACTTTGCAAAATATTTTAAAGAAAGCGAAAAGTCACAAAACTTAACATAAACAAGTAATGTTTTAAAAACTTAATTTTTAATTAAACCTTGTAGAAATTGCCAATTACACCATTTTTAGTATGAAATTTTTTATGTTCTATTAA
>JALBCR010004780.1:460000-462500 GCA_030710515.1 Abscondita cerata | reverse complement strand
AAAAAAAAAAAAAAAAAAAAAAAAAAAAAAAAAAAAAAAAAAAAAAAAAAAAAAAAAAAAAAAAAAAAAAAAAAAAAAAAAAAAAAAAAAAAAAAAAAAAAAAAAAAAAAAAAAAAAAAAAAAAAAAAAAAAAAAAAAAAAAAAAAAAAAAAAAAAAAAAAAAAAAAAAAAAAAAAAAAAAAAAAAAAAAAAAAAAAAAAAAAAAAAAAAAAAAAAAAAAAAAAAAAAAAAAAAAAAAAAAAAAAAAAAAAAAAAAAAAAAAAAAAAAAAAAAAAAAAAAAAAAAAAAAAAAAAAAAAAAAAAAAAAAAAAAAAAAAAAAAAAAAAAAAAAAAAAAAAAAAAAAAAAAAAAAAAAAAAAAAAAAAAAAAAAAAAAAAAAAAAAAAAAAAAAAAAAAAAAAAAAAAAAAAAAAAAAAAAAAAAAAAAAAAAAAAAAAAAAAAAAAAAAAAAAAAAAAAAAAAAAAAAAAAAAAAAAAAAAAAAAAAAAAAAAAAAAAAAAAAAAAAAAAAAAAAAAAAAAAAAAAAAAAAAAAAAAAAAAAAAAAAAAAAAAAAAAAAAAAAAAAAAAAAAAAAAAAAAAAAAAAAAAAAAAAAAAAAAAAAAAAAAAAAAAAAAAAAAAAAAAAAAAAAAAAAAAAAAAAAAAAAAAAAAAAAAAAAAAAAAAAAAAAAAAAAAAAAAAAAAAAAAAAAAAAAAAAAAAAAAAAAAAAAAAAAAAAAAAAAAAAAAAAAAAAAAAAAAAAAAAAAAAAAAAAAAAAAAAAAAAAAAAAAAAAAAAAAAAAAAAAAAAAAAAAAAAAAAAAAAAAAAAAAAAAAAAAAAAAAAAAAAAAAAAAAAAAAAAAAAAAAAAAAAAAAAAAAAAAAAAAAAAAAAAAAAAAAAAAAAAAAAAAAAAAAAAAAAAAAAAAAAAAAAAAAAAAAAAAAAAAAAAAAAAAAAAAAAAAAAAAAAAAAAAAAAAAAAAAAAAAAAAAAAAAAAAAAAAAAAAAAAAAAAAAAAAAAAAAAAAAAAAAAAAAAAAAAAAAAAAAAAAAAAAAAAAAAAAAAAAAAAAAAAAAAAAAAAAAAAAAAAAAAAAAAAAAAAAAAAAAAAAAAAAAAAAAAAAAAAAAAAAAAAAAAAAAAAAAAAAAAAAAAAAAAAAAAAAAAAAAAAAAAAAAAAAAAAAAAAAAAAAAAAAAAAAAAAAAAAAAAAAAAAAAAAAAAAAAAAAAAAAAAAAAAAAAAAAAAAAAAAAAAAAAAAAAAAAAAAAAAAAAAAAAAAAAAAAAAAAAAAAAAAAAAAAAAAAAAAAAAAAAAAAAAAAAAAAAAAAAAAAAAAAAAAAAAAAAAAAAAAAAAAAAAAAAAAAAAAAAAAAAAAAAAAAAAAAAAAAAAAAAAAAAAAAAAAAAAAAAAAAAAAAAAAAAAAAAAAAAAAAAAAAAAAAAAAAAAAAAAAAAAAAAAAAAAAAAAAAAAAAAAAAAAAAAAAAAAAAAAAAAAAAAAAAAAAAAAAAAAAAAAAAAAAAAAAAAAAAAAAAAAAAAAAAAAAAAAAAAAAAAAAAAAAAAAAAAAAAAAAAAAAAAAAAAAAAAAAAAAAAAAAAAAAAAAAAAAAAAAAAAAAAAAAAAAAAAAAAAAAAAAAAAAAAAAAAAAAAAAAAAAAAAAAAAAAAAAAAAAAAAAAAAAAAAAAAAAAAAAAAAAAAAAAAAAAAAAAAAAAAAAAAAAAAAAAAAAAAAAAAAAAAAAAAAAAAAAAAAAAAAAAAAAAAAAAAAAAAAAAAAAAAAAAAAAAAAAAAAAAAAAAAAAAAAAAAAAAAAAAAAAAAAAAAAAAAAAAAAAAAAAAAAAAAAAAAAAAAAAAAAAAAAAAAAAAAAAAAAAAAAAAAAAAAAAAAAAAAAAAAAAAAAAAAAAAAAAAAAAAAAAAAAAAAAAAAAAAAAAAAAAAAAAAAAAAAAAAAAAAAAAAAAAAAAAAAAAAAAAAAAAAAAAAAAAAAAAAAAAAAAAAAAAAAAAAAAAAAAAAAAAAAAAAAAAAAAAAAAAAAAAAAAAAAAAAAAAAAAAAAAAAAAAAAAAAAAAAAAAAAAAAAAAAAAAAAAAAAAAAAAAAAAAAAAAAAAAAAAAAAAAAAAAAAAAAAAAAAAAAAAAAAAAAAAAAAAAAAAAAAAAAAAAAAAAAAAAAAAAAAAAAAAAAAAAAAAAAAAAAAAAAAAAAAAAAAAAAAAAAAAAAAAAAAAAAAAAAAAAAAAAAAAAAAAAAAAAAAAAAAAAAAAAAAAAAAAAAAAAAAAAAAAAAAAAAAAAAAAAAAAAAAAAAAAAAAAAAAAAAAAAAAAAAAAAAAAAAAAAAAAAAAAAAAAAAAAAAAAAAAAAAAAAAAAAAAAAAAAAAAAAAAAAAAAAAAAAAAAAAAAAAAAAAAAAAAAAAAAAAAAAAAAAAAAAAAAAAAAAAAAAAAAAAAAAAAAAAAAAAAAAAAAAAAAAAAAAAAAAAAAAAAAAAAAAAAAAAAAAAAAAAAAAAAAAAAAAAAAAAAAAAAAAAAAAAAA
>JALBCR010004780.1:450000-455000 GCA_030710515.1 Abscondita cerata | reverse complement strand
AAAGGGGGGGAGAGGGGTGGGGGGGGTGAGGTTTTAGGGGGAGGGGGAAAATTGAGGGAAAAAGAAGAAAAGGGAGGTTAAAAATATTAAGGAGATTTGTGGGGTTTTTTGTGGAAAGGAAAGGGTGGGGGTAAAAAGAGAGAAGAGGGGGAAAAATAAAGTAAAAGAGAGGGAGGGGTGAGAGAGGAGAAAGGAAATGAGGTTTAAAATATGTAAAAGGAGAAATTTTGTAATTTTTAAAAAGAGGGGAAAAAAGGGGGGAAATAAAAGAAAGGAAAAAATGAAGGGTTAAGAGGGGGTAAAGAGGGGGGGAGAAATTAGGAGAGTTGAAAGGGGTTGGTAGGGGTGAAGTATTTAAAGAGGAAGAGGGAAAAAATTGTGAGGAAAAAAAAGAAAGAAAAAAAAAAGGAGGTTTAAAATAATTTTAAAAGGAGAAAAAAAGGGGGTTTTTTGTTAGAAAAAGAAAGGGTGGGATTAAATAAAAAGAGAGGAGGGAAAAATTAAAGGTAAAAAAGAGGGGGGGTTGAAAAAAGAAAAAAAAAAAAAGGAGTTTAAAAAAATTTAAAAGAGAAGAAATTGAAAATTTTGTAGGAAAAAAAAAGGGTAGGGGATTAAAAAAAAAAAAAAAGAAAATAAGTTAAAAAAAAGGAGTAAAAAAAAAAAAAAAATTTTAAAAAAAACAATTAATAAAAAACTTGAAAAACTGGGTTCAAGGTCATGTGATTTAACAATATTTAAACAAAAATACATAAAATTTGTGCAGAACCAAATTATAAATAGTTTTCAATTAAATAAAAATTACGTAGTAACGAATGTTTTCGAAAATACTTTAAAGAAACTGAAAAGTCACAAAACTTAACATCTATTTGATAAAGTTTTAAAAATATGAGTTTCAATTAAAAATTGGAGAAATTGCAAATTACTTAATATAGTCGAAAATATTTTGAAAAACTGGGTTTAAGGTAATGTGATTTGACAATATTTTTAAAAATAAAAAAAATTTTTTTTTTATTTTATTTTATTTATTATTTTTTTTAAAATAATTTTTTTTTTTTTTTTTTTAATTTTTTATTTTTTTTTTTTTTTTTTTTTTTTTTTTTTTTTTTTTTTTTTTTTTTTTTTTTTTTTTTTTTTTTTTTTTTTTTTTTTTTTTTTTTTTTTTTTAATTTTTTTTTTTTTTTTTTTTTTTTTTTTTTATTTTTTTTTTTTTTTTTTTATTTTTTTTTTTTTTTTTATTTTTTTTTTTTTTTTTTTTTTTTTTTTTTTTTTTTTTTTTTTTTTTTTATTTTTTTTAAATTTTTTTTTTAATTTTTTTTTTTTTTTTTTTTTTTTTTTTTTTTTTTTTTTTTTTTTTTTTTTTTTTTTTTTTTTTTTTTTTTTTTTTTTTTTTTTTTTTTTTTTTTTTTTTTTTTTTTTTTTTTTTTTTTTTTTTTTTTTTTTTTTTTTTTTTTTTTTTATTTTTTATATATTTTTTTTTAAATTTTTTTTAATTTTTTTTTTTTTTTTTTTTTTTAAATAAAATTATATAAATTTTTTTTTTTTTTATTTTTTTTTTATTTTTTATTTTTTTAAAATTTTTTTTTTAATTTTTTTTTTTTTATTTTTTTTTTTTTTTTTAAATATTTTTTTATTTTTTTTTTTATAATTTTTTTTTTTAAAATTTATTTTTTTTTTTTTTTTTTTTTTTTTTTTTTTTTTTTTTTATTTTTATTAAAAAAAAATTTAAAAAAATTTTTTTAAATTTATTTTTTTTTAATATTTTTAAAAAAAAAATAAATTTTTTTTTAAAAAAAAAAATTATTAATTTTTTTTAATTAAAAAAAAATTATTTATTAATTTTTTTTTTATAAATTTATTTAAAAAAAATAAAAATTAAAATTATTTTTAATAAATAATTTTTTTTTTAATTATTTTTTTTTTATTATTTTTTTTATTATTTTTTATTTATTTTTTTTTTTTTATTTTTTTTTTTTATTTTATTTTAATATAAAAAAAAAAAAAAAAAAAATTAAATTTAATTTTATTTTATTTAAAATAAAAAAAAAAAAAAAAAATAAATTTAATAAAAAATAAAATTATATTTTATTTTAAATAAAAAAAAAATAATAAAATATTTTTTATTTAAAATTTTTTAAAAAAAAAAAAAAATAAAAAATATTATTATTAAAAATTATTTTTTTAAATTTTTTTTTTTTTTTAAATTTTAAAAATTTTTAATTTTTATATTTTTAATTTTTAAATTTTTTTTATTTTAAAATTTAAAAAATTAAATAAATTTTAATTAAAAAAAAATTTTATTTAAAAAAATTTTTTTTAAATTTTTTTAAAAAAAAAAAAAATTTTAAAAATTTAAATTTTTTTTAAAAAATTTTAAAAAATATATTTTAATTAAAATAAAAATTAAAATTATTATATTAAAAATTTTTAAAAATAAAAAAAAAAAAATTAGATAAAATTTGTGCAGCACCAGCTTTCAATAAACCTACAATTTTGTTTAACGAAGACTTTGCAAAATATTTTAAAGAAAGCGAAAAGTCACAAAACTTAACATAAACAAGTAATGTTTTAAAACTTAATTTTTAATTAAACCTTGTAGAAATTGCCAATTACACCATTTTTAGTATGAAATTTTTTATGTTCTATTAATATCGTAGAAAAACTTGAAAAACTGGGTTCAAGGTCATGTGATTTAACAATATTTAAACAAAAATACATAAAATTTGTGCAGAACCAAATTATAAATAGTTTTCAATTAAATAAAAATTACGTAGTAACGAATGTTTTCGAAAATACTTTAAAGAAACTGAAAAGTCACAAAACTTAACATTAACAAGTAATGTTTTAAAAACTTAATTTTTAATTAAACCTTGTAGAAATTGCCAATTACACCATTTTTAGTATCAAAATTTTTTATGTTCTATTAATATCGTAGAAAAATCTAGAAAAACTGGGTTCAAGGTCATGTTATTTAACATGATGTAAACAAAAATACATAAAATTTGTGCAGAACCAAATTATAAACAGTTTTCAATTAAATAAAAATTACGTAGTAACGAATGTTTGCGAAAATATTTTAAAGAAACTAAAAAGTCACAAAACTTAACATTAACAAGTGATGTTTTAAAAACTGAATTTGTAATTAAACCTTGTAGAAATTGCCAATTACACCATTTTCAGTATCAACATTTTTTATGTTCTATTAATAGCGTAGAAAAAACTTGAAAAACTGGGTTCAAGGTCATGTGATTTAACAATATTTAAACAAAAATACATAAAATTTGTGCAGAACCAAATTATAAATAGTTTTCAATTAAATAAAAATTACGTAGTAACGAATGTTTTCGAAAATACTTTAAAGAAACTGAAAAGTCACAAAACTTAACATTAACAAGTAATGTTTTAAAAACTTAATTTTTAATTAAACCTTGTAGAAATTGCCAATTACACCATTTTTAGTATCAAAATTTTTTATGTTCTATTAATATCGTAGAAAACCCCCCCCCCCCCCCCCCCCCCCCCCCCCCCCCCCCCCCCCCCCCCCCCCCCCCCCCCCCCCCCCCCCCCCCCCCCCCCCCCCCCCCCCCCCCCCCCCCCCCCCCCCCCCCCCCCCCCCCCCCCCCCCCCCCCCCCCCCCCCCCCCCCCCCCCCCCCCCCCCCCCCCCCCCCCCCCCCCCCCCCCCCCCCCCCCCCCCCCCCCCCCCCCCCCCCCCCCCCCCCCCCCCCCCCCCCCCCCCCCCCCCCCCCCCCCCCCCCCCCCCCCCCCCCCCCCCCCCCCCCCCCCCCCCCCCCCCCCCCCCCCCCCCCCCCCCCCCCCCCCCCCCCCCCCCCCCCCCCCCCCCCCCCCCCCCCCCCCCCCCCCCCCCCCCCCCCCCCCCCCCCCCCCCCCCCCCCCCCCCCCCCCCCCCCCCCCCCCCCCCCCCCCCCCCCCCCCCCCCCCCCCCCCCCCCCCCCCCCCCCCCCCCCCCCCCCCCCCCCCCCCCCCCCCCCCCCCCCCCCCCCCCCCCCCCCCCCCCCCCCCCCCCCCCCCCCCCCCCCCCCCCCCCCCCCCCCCCCCCCCCCCCCCCCCCCCCCCCCCCCCCCCCCCCCCCCCCCCCCCCCCCCCCCCCCCCCCCCCCCCCCCCCCCCCCCCCCCCCCCCCCCCCCCCCCCCCCCCCCCCCCCCCCCCCCCCCCCCCCCCCCCCCCCCCCCCCCCCCCCCCCCCCCCCCCCCCCCCCCCCCCCCCCCCCCCCCCCCCCCCCCCCCCCCCCCCCCCCCCCCCCCCCCCCCCCCCCCCCCCCCCCCCCCCCCCCCCCCCCCCCCCCCCCCCCCCCCCCCCCCCCCCCCCCCCCCCCCCCCCCCCCCCCCCCCCCCCCCCCCCCCCCCCCCCCCCCCCCCCCCCCCCCCCCCCCCCCCCCCCCCCCCCCCCCCCCCCCCCCCCCCCCCCCCCCCCCCCCCCCCCCCCCCCCCCCCCCCCCCCCCCCCCCCCCCCCCCCCCCCCCCCCCCCCCCCCCCCCCCCCCCCCCCCCCCCCCCCCCCCCCCCCCCCCCCCCCCCCCCCCCCCCCCCCCCCCCCCCCCCCCCCCCCCCCCCCCCCCCCCCCCCCCCCCCCCCCCCCCCCCCCCCCCCCCCCCCCCCCCCCCCCCCCCCCCCCCCCCCCCCCCCCCCCCCCCCCCCCCCCCCCCCCCCCCCCCCCCCCCCCCCCCCCCCCCCCCCCCCCCCCCCCCCCCCCCCCCCCCCCCCCCCCCCCCCCCCCCCCCCCCCCCCCCCCCCCCCCCCCCCCCCCCCCCCCCCCCCCCCCCCCCCCCCCCCCCCCCCCCCCCCCCCCCCCCCCCCCCCCCCCCCCCCCCCCCCCCCCCCCCCCCCCCCCCCCCCCCCCCCCCCCCCCCCCCCCCCCCCCCCCCCCCCCCCCCCCCCCCCCCCCCCCCCCCCCCCCCCCCCCCCCCCCCCCCCCCCCCCCCCCCCCCCCCCCCCCCCCCCCCCCCCCCCCCCCCCCCCCCCCCCCCCCCCCCCCCCCCCCCCCCC